>OZ023267.1:23990738-24488238 GCA_964006375.1 Tillus elongatus
CCAGTCTGTTCACATGCAGGTATGCAGCAAACCTATCAAGAACTTCATTCATCCTTGTAACCATATTTGCAACATTGTCTCCAATACAGGCAATCAATGGGTCGTCAGCAAACAAACTTCTATATTCAAAATCTCCACTGAAATTAATATCATTCATGTAAATGATAAAAAGTAGGGGTCCGAGTATACTCCCTTGAGGAACTCCAGTGCAGCACACCACCTCATCTGATATTTCTTTCTCTAATCTGGTCCTCTGTGTCCTGCCCGTCAAGTATTGTCTGAGCCATCCTAACACATTTCCACCAATACCATAATATGCCAGTTTCCGCAGAAGAATATCCCTGTCGATTGTTTCGAAAGCTCTCTTAAGATCAACAAATACAGCTAGTACATATTTCCCTTGATCTATTGCTTCCTTCCACTTAGAAATCGTCAGCTGCAAAGCAGTCTCGCAAGAATGATGCTTTCTAAACCCAGACTAATAACCAACAAACAGTTTGTTTTTCTGAAAACAATCCATTAACTGACAATATACAAAATGTTCCAATAGCTTCTCAACACTCGGCAGAGTATTCACAGGGCGAACATCTTTCTCTCCCTTTGGAATTGGTATAATTGTACTGCACCTAAGGGCCCCCGGAAAAGCACCATATTTAAGGGAGACATTAATAAAATTCAAAATTACATGACCAATCACTCCAAAGGTTACTCTCAAAAACTCCGTGCTGAGGATTTCTGTGATGCTAGCTTTTTTCATCATGTTTACATATTTATTCAGCTCAGCCAGAGTCACAGGCTCAAAGTCAACAAAAGAACATGCAACCAAGTGATAACCCTCATGAGACCAAGGACAACCCACTGGAATTGAATCTACAATCACATCAATACTATTTACAAAATATACATTGATTTTTTTTTATAACGACGCACAGTATTAGGAAGGCAGGTATGTAGTTTTAATTACAAGGAGTTAAGACTCAACAGTGGGGTCTGTCTGTATACATTCCTAGAGGACGTTGTTTGCAACTGCTTGGCAACTATCATATAAATAGAAGTTCTAATCTTTATTCCCTTAGTTTATTCATCCCTTTGATGACGCTAACTTTGTTAGCGAAACGATCGTCAGGTCTAAAGACTGTATTGTGATGAATTGGGTTCTCCGAATCGTACTTAGCCATTTATGGACGATAAATGAATTAAGGCACCCGTTACATAATCATTAAAATTAGACTTGTATGCTAAAGTATTAATTTCGGGCTGAGTGAAATACTCGTTTATTAGTCATAAAACTGACAGGCGACATGGCGCAAGAGACTCCAACCAATAATAACAACTTTGTGATTGATGTGCTACGTTTGATTTTGAAAGACTAATTATTATTACCATCGTCGATAATGCAGCAAAGAATTTCAGTTATTAGAAAGTAATTTTCTGCATTCGAATAGTGTCTTGGTAACTCAAACAATTTTCTTTTACGTAACTCGAATAATATATTATTATACAAGTTTTGTAAGACGTTCTGTTGTCCACAAGTAGTTTGGAATATGACATAAGTGAGCATGTTTTAAAGGAATTCCTACAAAAATGTGTCAATCAACTAGTCAAGGTACTGTTTTAGTATTTTACATTATTTTTATACTTTAATGTTTAAAAATTCTTTAGATAGTAACTGCGAATTATTTAAATAATTTGGACAGACTTGGTCAATATTGTATTGTAATGGTGAAGTTAAAGCATAATCCTCAATATCCAGTAGTTTTAGTGAATTTTCTTTTAAAAAATCCCGACTTTTGAATTTGGAAAAAATTTCCTCAAATGGACGAGAACTAGACCCCCTGTAACCCATATCGAGGGTCAGTTTCAATTTATATATATATATATATATATATATATATATATATATATATATATATATATATATATATATATATATATATATATATATATATGTATGTATGTATGTATGTATCACACCGCTGACTCAAAAAATAATGGGCCCATTTTGATCAAATTTTCTGAGTACCTTACTTTTGCAAGTGGCTTGGATAAGTTCGTTAGCCAGGAAAATCGGCCCAGGTTTTCCCGGAAAATTTTGTGTTTTCTTCCGGCTCAAATAAATATCTCCGGAAATAACAAAGGGCAACCAAATTTGGTACGCGTGTTTGTATTATAGTGAACCACGTGCAAAAATTTAGGTCTGTAAGTTTAAAGGCAAAAAGTTATGGACATGTAAGGAAAAACATTGGGGTTTTCCTCAAAACGTCAAAGTCGCGATTTGAAACGTCAAAATGGGCAAAATTTAGACAAAGAGCCTGAAACAAATACGGATTATGTAAAGAAAATGTTGCTAGAAGAGTGTTCTGCAAACCCTTAAGTTTCAGCTTCAACCGTCATTGTCCTTCATTTTACTAAAATATTTTCAGAAAATTCATTTCAAATAGACCCTTTCTCGGATGTTTTGGCGGTAGTTCTAGTTAAGTTTATGGTTTAAAGGTGTATAATTTTTAGCTAATTTTCGTAGAAAAAATTCGCTATTGAGGAGACCGCGACTTTTGAATTTTAAAAAGATTTGCTCAAATGAGTGCAAAGTAGGCCCTCTAGAATCCATCTTCGGGTTTAGTTTCAGTTTTTATCTGTTTACATATATACAGGGTGACGCATTTCTACGGTAAAGCTCAATATAATTGTTATTATACAAGATAAGACAAATGGATGCTCGCGGTGGACAACAAGCGGATAAATTATAGACCAATCTCGATATTATGCAATTTTTTCAGAAGTTTTTAGTGTATTTTGTATTCTAAAGTATTTCACATGTACAGCATTTGATCGCAGATGAAGAGCATGCATTTTTACCTCTCACGTCTACTGCTACCAATCTGTTGCTTTTTACGCAGGTGGCAAGTGAGACAATCAATGCCGGTGGTCAGCTGGACACCATATATGCAAATGTTCAGAAGGCATTCGATAAGGTGGACTACAAAGTTCTTTTGGAGAAGTTTTATATTTGTGGTTTTTCTCTTGATTTGATTAAGTTGTTTACATCTTATTTGATTGAAAGGACACAATATGTGGTTTAAAGTAGAAGCGAGGCCTCTTTGTTTTCGTCGCCCTCTGGGGTGACACGCAGGGCTCAAACTTGGGGCTCTTATTATTTTTACTGTTTTTCAATGATCTGCCGGAAAGGATAGCTGACTGGCTGTTTGTTGTTTGCTGGCGGATTTTAAAATCTTTCGTGTCATTTCAAGCAGGGGTGATAGTGAAGATTTACAGAAGAGCAATGATTCATTGTCAGAGTGGTGTGTTGTCAATAAAATGTTATTCGTAAATATTGGTAAATGTTTGGTTGGTACTTTAACAATGCGTCTTGCTCCCGTTGATACCTGTGCGAATGCGAGGCTTTTGGGAGTCTTCGAGCAGAATTGTTCGGATCGACGACTCTCCAGAGGAATCAGGTAAGTACCGTCCAGTTGAAGACCGTCCCGGCCTTCATCTCGAGGTCGAGGCGGTTTGGCGACGGAACCGAGGAGGAGTAGAGCATGGTTGCTGGGTTGTTGGGGTTGGCAAAAAGGGCACACGGTGGCCTACTTGCTTGGCGTTGGCCTCCCCACCACTGCTACTACTACTGCTCCTGTTGAGTACCAGTATACTGTTGTGGTGAGCTACTTTTGCGTAAGACTCAAATTAAGGACTTGGGGATGGAGTTTGACTCCAAATTAGCATTTGCTAAGGACCTGGAAATAATTGCAGCCTCTGGGTTGAAAACTTTGGGTTTTGTTATACGAAACTCAGATGAGTTTCGGAGAATTGATACAGTTAAAATGATTTTAAATGCCCAGATACATTCTAAATTGGAATATTTGTCTGTGGCATGGAATCCTTTCTACCAGGTTCATTCTAATGTTGCGGAGAGAGTTCAGAAGAGATTTGTTCGATTCCTACAGTTTAAATTTTTTGGACCCTATCCAAATTTTACACCTTATGGGAGTCTGGTTACCATGTGTAATATAGCCGGTCCTCAAGGGAGGCGCATAATTGCTGATATGGTGTTTTTGTTTGGATTCGTCAGGAGTTTGGCAACTTTTTCCGAATTTATAAGCAGGATTCATTGTTCCTCAAAGAGATGATCGACTAGAACAACTATTTTATATTCCAAGATACCAAACAAATTGTCTGTTCAGTTCTCTACCCCACAGAATATGTTGACATTTTTAAGATGAATTTGGAAGCATTTAAAACCATATTCACTGAGCATATACTTACCACGTTCTTCTGTTTTCTTTATTGTGTCTTTGAATTCATCATCATCAATCAGCCCTCTGCCTCCGCTGCTGGACATAGACCTCCCCTAGTTGAGTCCTTTCTTTTCTGTCTTGAGCGCTACGAATCCAGTTTTTTTGTAATTTTTGTAATGTCGTCTGTACATCGAGTTGGTGGTCTTCCTCTGTCTCTTTTATCGGATCTGGGTCTCCATTCAAGTAATCGTTTTGTCTACCTGTCATCTTACATGCGAGCCACATGTCCCATCCACTTCTATTTGAGTTTGTCCACATGTACGACCACATCAGTCACTCCTGTTCTTCTGCGTAATTCTTCATTTCTAATGTGGTCACGTAACGAAACGCCAAGCATCGACCTCTCCATTTTGCTCTGTGCTACTTTTAGTTTCTTAGCAGAAGCGTTGGTAAGAGTTAGTGTTTCGGCGCCGTAGGTCATAACCGGTAGAACACATTGGTTGAAAACTTTTATTTTCAAGCACACTGGAAGGTCGCCTCTGAAAACGTCTCGAAGTTTGCCGTAAGCCGCCCAGGAGTGTATAACTCTCCTGTTTATCTCGCATGTTTGGTTGGCTTTGGATATGCTTATCTCGTGGCCCAAATATGTGTATTTATCTACCCATTCCACCTCAGAGTTTTCAATAATCAGGTTGTTACTAAGGACGAGGTTTGTCATACATTTTGTTTTTTCGATGTTCGTTTTTAGACCTACTGTTGCACAGGCCTCCTGAAGATCCTGTAGCATCACTCGAATATCTTCCAAGTTGTCAGCCAGTAATACAATGTCGTCTGCAAACCGTAAGTTTGACAGACTTTGGCCGTCTATTCTTAGACCTTTCTGGTCCCAATCTAGCTTCTTGAACACATATTCCAGGACGGTGATAAACAGTTTTGGAGACATCGTATCTCCCTGGCGTACTCGTCTCCCAAGTTTTATAGGATTCGTGTTTTCATGTCGTTTTACCACAAGAGTAGCATTTTTATATATATTGTAAGTCAGTTTGGTGTAGCGATAGTCAATACGGCATGCTTCTAGGGACTGCAACACTGCGTCCAGCTCCACAGTGTCGAAAGCCTTATGGAAATCCACAAAAGCAAGGACAAGAGGTCTGCCATATTCGATGGTCTTTTCAATCACCGTTTTGGCGCTCTGGAAATGATCATTGGTTCCAAACCCACTTCGAAAACCAGCTTGTTCCACTGGCTGGACGAAGTCCAACTTCTTTTCAAGTCGTGTGGTAATTATTCTAGTAAATAATTTGTAGAGGTGGCTAAGTAGACTTATCGGCCTGTAATTTTCTAGGTTCGAGATGTCTCCTGTCTTGTGGACCAATATTACGATGGTGTTGTGCCACTTTTCTGGTATCGTACTATTGAAGAGACAAAGGTTGAAAAGAGATTTGATTTTTTGGAGCAAGCAAGGACCACCAATCTTTATCGCATCGGAAACCACGCGATTTTTGATTTTTCATCTTTTTCAGGGCTAGTTTAATCTCATCTAGTGATATTTCCATTAGTATTTCCGAGCCTTGGTTAACCACACCTTTTTTACGGGTTAGTATGTCAGATTCTGGATGTAGACTTATATGACTTTGGCTTTTATATAGCATTCCATAAAACTCTTCCACTGTATTTAGAATATCTTTCTTGTTTGTTGATGTGTGCCCTTGTGCATTTTTAAGTTTTATTATTTGTCTCTTTCCATTGTCAAGCTTTCTACGTATAACTTTCATACCATTGTTGTTCTCTATGGTATCTTTGACTTGGTTGTGTCTAAAAGCTCTTACGTCGCCTCGGATGCCTTTTGATATTTGTTCATTTATTTCTCTTAATTCTTCTTCAGACGCATAGCTCTTTCTTTGACCTCATATCCCTTCTTTTTTCTATGAGCAGTTTGGTCTCCCTGCTTAGTTTTTCTTCCCTTTGATTTGTTGAGCAGTGCCGACTTTGGGCTTCAGTTATTGTGGTTGTGATGATATTATTCAGTTTGTTGATGTCGTGACCAATGGTGTTCTATTTCAGCCTTGGTGAATTTAGTGGTGATCCATTGTTCAAAGCTATTTACATCGGCTGGATTTATTAGTAAATTTGATTTATTGCTCTTTTGGATCATTTTTTGTCGTTCTTTGCCAATGTCAATAGCTAATTTTGCTCGAACAAACCTGTGGTGGCTGCCAGTAGCAAACCTATTTAGACAAGTCACGTCTTTTATTATGTGTTTTTTATCTGTGATGATAAAGTCTATTTCGTTTCTTGTTTTCCCATCGGGGCTTTTCCACGTCCATCTTCTATTTGTTTTTTTGTAGAAAAAGCTACCCATCTGAAACAGATTATTTTGCAGTAGAAAGGTGAGCAGCGTTTCTCCTCGATCATTTCTACATTCTAAGCCAAAGTCTCCAATTGCTTCCTCACTTGCTTTTTGAATTACTTCCAGTGATTTAGGTGTATGATTTAATTTGATGCAATTGATGGACTGTCTATGAAGCCTGAAATGGAATTTGAGTTTTATCAATTGTTGTTTTATTTTCTTTATGTTTTAATGTATTATTGATTGGTAAGTAATATTGATGAATTATACGTATATAGCATTGCAATAAGTTTTATCTTGTTATGTGATACGTAAATGGTTTTTAAATTGTGTATTGGCATAAGGCTAAATTGACCTGGTGTTAGAGAATAAAGGGGCAGGACTGACAAGTTACAAAATCCTTGGTTGGTTGTACACCGTCTCTGTTTATAACACTCTGTGTTTATTGGAGCTGCCGTGACCACATACTACCTGGTTCCGCACCGAGATGGCGACCCTGTCGTACATCTCACGATGTTTGTGTATTATCATATTACATGTTTTTAAAATACGGCTGTGAATGTTGGAGTAGTGTTTGGGCCTCTTTAAGTAAAATTAACAGGAGTTTTAGCGCCCAGTCGTCAACGTTTATGAAACCTAGATACATTATTATACGATAGAGACCAAGCGACAATTAAAACAATGGATTTTTGTGGGTGAATATGCTCCGAAGACGGCAAAGACGGTCCCATCGGCCGTAGAGATCATGGGCACGATTTTTTTGGAATTCGAAGGGAATAATCGTCACGGCTTTTTTGCATAAAGGAAGAACGATCACGGGGCAGTACTACAGTGAATTATTGGACAGATTCGATAAGAAATTGAAAGAGACACAGCCCCATCTGGCTAAGAAAAAATTCTGGACGCAGCAAGTGCGTTATGGCAGTGAATTTTCATAAAAATGTTTTTAATAATAAATATGTGTTTTTTTTAAGAAAGCAGGCATCAAATTTGGTTACCAGTATAACCTATATAGTAAAAACAATGTGCCTTGTTTCATCAAAATAACTTTATTGTGTGAAAATGTACAAAAATTTCCAAAAGTAAACTTAAAGTGTTCCTGAAAAAACACGTTTCTTGGTCAACCTTATAGGTTAATAGCAAATTGAGCTGTTCAAATATGAAACATTTGATCAAAATTCGCTACCATAACGCACTTGCTGCTTCCAGAATTTCTTTTCTTACAAGCATGCATTAAATTTCGATGGAAAATGCAAAAATGCAATAACATAAGGCGTGTTTGATTTAAAAAAATGGAAATTTGTATCACCAACGACTTATGGGCCATCCTGTGATTATAGAAATATTATTTTAAGATGTAGCTCAAGACACCCTATAATTAATATATACAAAATTTTTTCATATCTTATATAATAACGGATATATTGAGCTTTATTGATTTTTTACGAAAATTCGACAAAAATTATATACCATTAAACGATAAACTCTATAACTAAGGCTACTGCCAAGCATCAGAGACAGGGTTTATTTGAAATGAATTTTCTGGGAATATTTTAGTAAAATGAAGGACAGTGACGATTGAAACTAAGACTTTAGGGTTTGTAAAACATCCTTCTTGAGACATTTTATTTCTATAGCCCGTATTAGATTCAAGTTCTTTGCCTAAATGTTGCCAATTTTGACATTTTAAATCGCCACTTTGACGTTTTGAGGAAAACCCCAATTTATTTTTCTATAAATGCCTATAATTTTTTTGTCTTTTGACCTACATAGCTAAATTTTGGTAGGTAACTTACATATAAGGATGTAAACATGCGTGCCAAATTTGGTTGCCCTTACTTTGTTAATTCCGGAGATATAATTTTTTTCAAAAGAAAATACAAAATTTTCCGGGAAAACCTTACCAGATTTTCCTGGCTAACGAACTCATCCAAGCCATTTGCAAAAGGAATTTTTTCACCAAATTTAATTAAAATCGGCCCATTATTTTTTGAGTTATCGGTGTGATACATATATATATATATATATATATATATATATATATATATATATATATAATATATATATATATATATATATATATATATATATATATATATATATATATATATATATATATATATATATATATATATATATATATATATATATATATATATATAAACATATAAAAATTGAAACTGACCCCGGATATGTTTTCTGGAGGGCCTAATTAGCGCTCATTTGAAGAAATTTTTTCAAAATTCAAAAGTCGGGATCTCCTCATTAGTGAATTTTTTTTAAGAAAATTCACTAAAAGTGCTGTTTATCCGGAATCGTCGCAGCCAAATTGCATGAGCTGCGGTACGAATTGCCACCGTACTGGCCCGACCTGGCTTTCGGCGACTTATTTCTGTTCCCAACATGAAAACAAGACTCGGGGAAAAAATTCAGCTCAAACGAAGTTATCGCCAAGACAGTAGCGTATTTTGAAGTTTAAGAAATCGTATTTTTTGAGGGGATAAAGAAATGGCAGAAAGGTTGGGAAAGTGTATCGACCAAAAAGGAACGTTGTAAACCAAATATAAAAATTTGTGAAAAACTTGTGTTTTCATACCCAACATGGCTATTTATTGATGGATCCTCGTACATTCAGCAAATATTTGTTGACGAATATCGCAGAATGTATCAATAAAGCATAATAATGTATTTAAAATGAGAGCAGTTTTGTAAATTTACTAGCTGCACATCGTAAAATATGTAATGTTTACTTAATTATCACGTTTTTATTTTGCTTTTATTTGGTCAGTAGGTTCTCGTTTAATTTACTACATACGAATTGTTGCATGATGTATTTATAAGTAAAAGTCGTTAAATTAACGTAATGTTAATGAGCCCCATGCATTATGGAAATTGAGTGGGAATTAAAAATTTTACGTTTAATAATTGTGTTAATGAAGGCGGGATATAACGAACATCGATGAAATTACCCACATGTGTGGGTCAGGATATATAATTTACTATACTGAGCGTTATTTAACGTAAACATGTTTCCACAGAAAAATTACAACTGTGTTACTATACTAGTCAATTAAAAATTCGTTGAAAATATGGTACGCGCTTTCGCCAATATACGTTAAGTGTTGTGTGTGTGTTTTGTTTCTTTAACGTCGGCCTATTTCCGCGACTATGGCCAATCACCGACGTCAGGGAGCAGTTTCACCTCACTATCCTGGAAATTTTGCCGAACCCGCTACCTTTCTGTAAGGAGGGTAGGGATCGTTAACGTGCCCAACATCGCATGGACATGGGACCGACGGCTTTACGCCCCCTCCGAAGGGCGGAACATGCAGACATTCAACTTGCTCAAATACAATGCCAGAACCTCGGTTGATGTTAATGTTACAGTTTGTACTGAAAAAATGAAAGGAGTACCCTGGGATCGAACCCAGTACCTTTTGGTTCAGAGGCACACGTTCTTACCTATGAACCACCGAGGCTCTGACGTTAAGTGTTATATTCCCTTTAAGGGTCTATTAAATTTAATACAATTTCCAGATCTTTCGAAAACTCCCCAATTTACTTGCTACAATATGTTGTTTAGATTGTAAGCAGTGTTAAAAAATGTTAGGATCGTTTGCTTCTAAAAAATTTCTGGGCGCAGCAAGTGCGTTATGGTAGCGATTTTTTATTAAATGCTTCAAATTTCTATAACTCATTTTTCCATAAATCAAGAAAGTTGAGTTTTGGTATGTAGTAAGGTATATACGAGGGAAATATATCAACCAAATTTCGTTAAAATAACTTTGTTATTTTTGGAAATACGAATTTTTTTCGGAAAAATCTTTTTTTTTTTTTTAAGAAAAACTGGTCCGATAATGCTGGCTAACGAACTCATCCAAGCTATTAATAAAATAAATATTCTTGCCGATTTTCATCAAAATCGGTTAATAACTTCTTGAGTTATCGCTCATATGAATACGAAATTATGGAAACTCGACGTTTCGACTCCTGTTTTGGAGGCCTCAATCTGCCTACTCCTTAGAGTGATGGACAAAGGTGGGTAAAGGAAATATGTAAGGACACTCTAAGGCCTCAATCTGCTTACTCCTTAGAGTGGTGGACAACGGTGGGTAAAGGAAATATGTAAGGACACTCTAAGGCCTCAATCTGCCTACTCCTTAGAGTGGTGGACAAAGGTAGGTATAGGAAATATGTAAGGACACTCTAAGGCCTCAATCTGCTTACTCCTTAGAGTGGTGGACAACGGTGGGTAAAGGAAATATGTAAGGACACTCTAAGGCCTCAATCTGCCTACTCCTTAGAGTGGTGGACAAAGGTAGGTAAAGGAAATATGTAAGGACACTCTAAGGCCTCAATCTGCTTACTCCTTAGAGTGGTGGACAACGGTGGGTAAAGGAAATATGTAAGGACACTCTAAGGCCTCAATCTGCCTACTCCTTAGAGTGGTGGACAAAGGTAGGTAAAGGAAATATGTAAGGACACTCTAAGGCCTCAATCTGCTTACTCCTTAGAGTGGTGGACAACGGTAGGTAAAGGAAATATGTAAGGACACTCTAAGGCCTCAATCTGCTTACTCCTTAGAGTGGTGGACAACGGTGGGTAAAGGAAATATGTAAGGACACTCTAAGGCCTCAATCTGCCTACTCCTTAGAGTGGTGGACAAAGGTAGGTAAAGGAAATATGTAAGGACACTCTAAGGCCTCAATCTGCCTACTCCTTAGAGTGATGGACAAAGGTAGGTAAAGGAAATATGTAAGGACACTCTAAGGCCTCAATCTGCTTACTCCTTAGAGTGGTGGGGTAAAGGAAATATGTAAGGACACTCTAAGGCCTCAATCTGCCTACTCCTTAGAGTGGTGGACAAAGGTAGGTAAAGGAAATATGTAAGGACACTCTAAGGCCTCAATCTGCCTACTCCTTAGAGCGGTGGATAAAGGTAGGTTGGGTTATTGTAGCTCGATTACGGGGCCTCAATCTGCCTACTCCCCAAATCTCGCCGGAGATCGTCTGCGAGGTCTCAGTGTGTTCAACCCTAGGCCTCAGATATATATATATATATATATATATATATATATATATATATATATATATATATATATATATATATATATATATAAACATAAAAAAATCATAGGGACCTTCATTTCGGGTTCTAGAGGCCCAAATTGGCGCTCATTTGAAAAACTTTTTGCAACGTTTCATCATCGATACCTCTCTAGTAGTGAATTTTTTAAAATAAATATTCGCTAAAAACAAGATTAGGCAGGTAACAGTTCTTAACCTAATTGAACTGTTTAAATTGGAACATTGTCTTACTTTGCAATGTGTCTTTATAGTCTGTCAGTGAGAGCATTGATATTTTGTTCACATCCGAGAACTAGATTAACAATGTTATCTATTACACATGTGATTTATTCCTTACAAGGTGGGCCAATAAAAAAATTGGAACAAAAGTTGCAGGTACTAACGTTAGCTGTAAACTAAAATTATTTTTGCATATACAGGATATCGCATAAGTTAGATACAACCCAAACTTCACTTTTTTTTAATGGCACACCCTGTATGCTGTTTCATTTTTGAATTCCTTTTGTTTTACCAATTCATCCAGTGCATAGTTGTTGGTGTCTATATAGAGTCGTTCAAAAGTTATATATATATATATATATATATATATATATATATATATATATATATATATATATATATATATATATATATATATATACCATATTCAACTCCTCCAAGAACTGTACAATGATGCTCATCAAAGGCGGCTATTATTTTGTCACTGGGCACAGCAACAAATCCAAAGAGATGTAAGATTCTTCAACTTTGTGTTGTTCACTGATGAAGCAACATTTTATAAGAACGGACATGTCAACAGACATAACTTTCACTACTATTCTACTGAAAACCCTCCCTTTACTCACACGACTATTCAAAATAGGTGGTCTCTTAACGTCTGGGGTGGAATTATTGGAAATTTTGTCTTTCTTTGAAGAACTAACAGAAGACCTTGGACCATTATTAGGCCAACTGCCTAATAGCATGCGTGATAATATGTGGTTTATGCATGACGGTGCCCCAGTTCATCATACAGCTAACATTCATGTTTTTCTTAACCAACATTTTCCAGAACGCTAGATTGGGAGAAGAGGGCCGAATGCATGGCCGCCTAGGTCACCTGATCTAACAAATTGGACTTCTGGGATTTATGGGGTTAGGTAAAAAATGTAGTTCATCAGACAGAACCGTCGACAAAAGAAGATATGAAGGAAAGAATCCGTGGTGTATCTGATAATATTAATTTAAATGTATTACGAGACGCGGGATTTATGGGGTTAGGTAAAAAATGTAGTTCATCAGACAGAACCGTCGACAAAAGAAGATATGAAGGAAAGAATCCGTGGTGTATCTAATAATATTAATTTAAGTGTATTACGAGACGCTAAGTATTCTTTTGAAACTCGCTTAAACTTTTGTGCTGAGCAAAATGGTGATCATTTCGAACATTAATTAACTAGTTTTCACTGTTTTTCTGTACTTGTTATATCATTGTGATCACAATTTTCCGTGATTTGATACATTATAATTTCAGCTTTAAGTTTTATTTCAATATCACTAAATCGATAAGTCTAATTTATACTTATTAAATTTTTCCATTAAAATTTTCTTTTCTAGTTATTATTTTTATTTGATGAATATTTGTTCTCCATGCTTTTATATATTGATAACAATACATTCTTTAAGGAAATTGAAACAAGCCGACATTTGCAAGTTTTCTGAAATAATGAGGTCGGAATAACTACTAGGTTTTGAGAAGTAGTCACGGTAAATCTTAATATAATTCTTCATATGCCCCAAGAGAGGATTAATAATCAAACAGAGCGGAGTCTAGACAGGAAACTGTATACACTTGTTTCAGAAATAATACACTAATTAGTTCCTCTGTTAAGTACAGTTGGAGAACCCAAATCACCACAACACATATTTCAAAGACCTTACGATCGTTTCGTTGACAACGTCAACGTCATCAGAGGATGAAAAATTCTAAATTCTTTTAGACATGCAGGGTGAGTAAAAACACTGGAGCTTCGAGAGTTTTCTCGAGAAATTCAAATGGAACATTCTGTATATTATAATAGATTTCGATACATCAACAAATGTCCTTTCAGTTTCATGAACCATCCTCTGATGACGTTGACGTTGTCAACGAAACGATCGTAAGGTCTTTGAAATAAGTGTTGTGGTGATTTTGGTTTTCCAAGTGTACTTATCAGTGCTCATCACAGTTTTCACATAGTAGTTCCTTTGTATAAATGTACTTTTTTTTCTTTAAAAAACACCCAATATCTCAGTAAATGCTGCTTTAGGTATACGGAATAGTTCATGAAGCTGAAAGGACATTTGTTGATGTATCGAAATCGATTATAATATACAGGATGTTCTATTTGAATTTCTCGAGAAAACTCGACTCCATTGTTTTTACTCACCCTGTATGCTGTTGTCAAGCAAATCTTTCTGTAGTGATTGATTTCGTGAACATCTGGCACAGCTGAGATACGGTAGTGTAGCAAGTCATGCGCGGTACAACACATTTGGGATAATAACCACCGCATTGATAAAAAAATCTGAAACTTACCAAAAATGTTAGACAGTCAGTGAAGCTAGATGCGTACGAAAGTATTTATATTTATTTTATAGGGCAATAAAAAACAAAATTCCTTAAACCGAGCTCCGCCACTGGTTTGCACTCCTCTGTTGCGCTCTGTCTTTGATGCAGATAAACATTCAGAAACCTGTCAGGTAAAGAGATAAAGGAAGTTTACAAATCTCGTTCGGCAATTAAAATACTATACACTGACAAATTTGACTGCGATTTAGACACTCTCTCTCTCTCTCTCTCTCTCTCTCTCTCTCTCTCTCTCTCTCTCTACATCCCTATCGGTATCGTTTTTTACCTAAGATTCGGTATAAAAGGTGATATTAGTAGTTACTAGTTAGAATTTTCCATCATCTGATCACGCTAACTTTGTTAGTGAAACGATCGCCAGGTCTTTAAGAAAGATGTGTTGTGGTGATTTGGACTCTTCGAATGTACTTATCAGTGCTCATCACAGTGTTCAATCTTCACTTAGTGAACCTTTTAAATTAACGAAAAATCACCACCATAGCACATTTATTGTATCAGAAATTTTGAAACACAAGACATTATCAATATAAAATTGGACTACTCTTTTGATGTATATAATATTCCTACAATTTTGGTGCTCTAAAATTGACATTGTTACAGATTGCTAACTTCGTTAAGCAAATTGATTGAATGTACATTATTGTTACAGATTGCTAACAACTTGATTGGATCTGCGCTATTAGTCTTGCATCCGCGGAAGCTTTTGTGTTCAGACGAATTAAAGTTTTGTTTTAAAATTAATTAATTCACAAGTCTCAAACAGTTTCCTCCAAATTTATATGCAGCAACCCTTGTTGCAAACTAAATTTCATGTTTGAAACTTGTGTTTTACATTTCAGCGCATTGAATAATTACGTCATGTTTTAATGCAATTACATCTCAAACCACAGCGTTTGTACTATAATTCCCTTAATATACGGGGTGTCTCTTTTGATCAGCCCATCGTGAATACCTCCGCTATAAATAGAAATGGAGGATTGGTCAAATTTAGTACGTTTATGCACAATTTTGAGGTAGGAGCAGATTTGATTTCAATTTTGAAACAGATCGAATAAATAGGTAATTGCTTGGGATTCCAGAGAGATAATGGATAAGTTTCATCTTGTTAGTGAATTTTCTTTAACAAAAATTCACTAATGAGGAGATCCCGACTGTTGACAAAATTTCTTCAAATGAGTGGTAAATAGTCCCCCCAGAACACTTATCCAGGTTCAGTTACAATTTTTTTATGTTTATATATATATATATATATATATATATATATATATATATATATATATATATATATATATATATATATATATATATATATACGTACGTATCACACCGATATCTGACAAAATAATTGGCCGATTTTGATCAAATTTAGGGAGTACATTCCTTTTGCAAGTTGCTTGGATAAGTTCGTTAGCAAGCAAAATCTGACCAGTTCAAATAGATTAGAGAATGTTTTGTTTTAATTAGTCTGTCGGATTCCCCGGTCCGTGCCAGTTCAGAGCTGACCTTTAATATATCGAATCTCGACCACCGCACAGGTCCACTAGTTTATATCTATTAACCAATCAGATTACGTGACTAGGTACTTAGCGATTTTTAGTGAATTTTCTTTAAAAAAAATTCACTAATGAGATCGAGACTTTTAATTATTTTTTTAAATTTCTTTAACTGAGCGCAAACTAGGACCCCTAGAACCGATATACGGGGTCAGGTTTAATTTTTATATGTATATATATATATATATATATATATATATATATATATATATATATATATATATATATATATATATATATATATATATATATATATATATATATATATATATATATATATATATATATATATATATATGTATGTATGTATGTATGTATGTATGTATGTATCACACCGATAACTTAAAAAAGAATGGGTCGATTTTGATCAAATTGGTGAGTACCTTCCTTTTGGAAGTGGCTTGGATCAGTTCGTTTGCCAGGAAAATCGGCCCTGGCTTTCCTGGAAAATGGTGTTTTCTTTCGGAAAAATTTATATCTCCGGAAATAACAAAGTAATGGCAACCAAATTTGGTACGCGTGTTTGTATTATAAAGAGAGAACCATGCACCAAAATCTAAGTCTGTTAATTGAAAGAGACAAAAGTTATAGTCATTTAAAGAAAAAAATGGGTTTTTCCTCAAAACGTCAAAGTCGCGTTTTGAAACGTCAAAATTCTCAACATTTAGGCAAAGAACCTGAAACAAATACGGATTCCTTAAAGAAAATGTTGCAAGAAGAGTGTTCTGCAAACACGCTTCAGCAGCCATTGTCCTTCGTTGGCCAGGAAAATCGGACCTGGTTTTCTCGGAAAATTTTGTTTTCTTTCTAAAATTCATAATATAATAACACAGTAAGGGCAACCAAATTTGGTACACGTGTTTGTATTATAAAGAGTGAACTCTGTACCAAAATTTATGTCTCTAGCTTTAAAGACCAAGAAGTTATGGACAGTTAAAGAAATCAATTTTGGAGTTGTCCTCAGAACGTCAAACTCGCAATTTTAAACGTCAAAATTGGCAATGTTTGGGCAAAGAACGTGAAACAAATACGGATTTTAAAAAGAAAATGTTGCAAGAAGAGTGTTCTGCAAACTCTTAACTTTCAGATTCAACCGTCATTGCCTTTCATTTTACTAAAATATTTACAGAAAATTCATTTCAAATAGACCCTTTCTCTGATGCTTTGGCTATAGGTTTAGGTAAGTTGATGCTTTGGCTGTATGTTTTGTTGAGTTTTTCGTTTAACAGTCTATAATTTTTAGGTAATTTCATAGAAAAAATTCGTTAAAGAGGAGACCGCGACTTTGGAATTTTAAAAATATTTCTTCAAATGAGCGCAAACTAGGCCCCCTATAAACCATATCGGGGTTTACTTTCAGTGTTTATCTGTTTACACATACAGTGTGTCCCAAACTGGATGGGAATGTATTGCTATCTCCGTTATTATTAGATATAGGGAGACGGTTAAATTAGCAATGTTCTGTAGAATTTCATGCTTCTTCCAAATATGACATGTATTTTGCCCTGCCTCTTTTCGATTTCGAGTTATTTTGAAAAAAACAAAATTTGACGATTTCTTTTTTCTTCGATATCTAAGTAGGCGTTGATCTGACATGTCTAAGATTTGCACATTATTAGGACACTTTTTACAGAGTAATCTTTTTGTGCTGTTCTCAACTTTGGATTGTCATTGGTTTTTGAGCTACAGGTATCAACGTTTGTTTTTAGTATGGCAGCTATATTGGATTTTTTGCTCATGTGATAGCCTGTGAAAAGAGCTTTCCAATGATGTACAACATGCATGAGAAATCTTGTAATTGCACTGGCAGTTTTGAGAAAAACGGTTTTGAGGATAGTAGGCTATGAAATCCAATACCAGAAAACAAATGACAAAACAAAAAGTGTTCAAACATCAGTAGGCCATGGAGTCTAACAATAGACTTCTACTTTTAACATAATTGTCCGTAATGATTCACGACAAAAAATAGGAACCAATGAATCGGCCCATTATTACAAATGATCTTTTACATTACAACATTATCCTAAAAAATTGTTATAATTTAATTAAATAGGTAAACCTAGTAAATAACTAAATTTACTAACAGAACTCAATAAAAAGCAGATTAATTATATCTAAAAATAACTTAGGAAAAAACTAACTGTTTACCTGAAACCGATTTTCTACAGTGAAAACTCCCAGAGAACTAATTTTCAAAACGCCCAATGCTTTTCCAGGCATCGAAGAAGCCTCAAACTAAATTTCTCACCTGCAAGATCATATATCGATTTTAATTTTAACTTTTATCTTTTATAGACTGAAACAAGTTCGGTTAAATCGTAATATTTGATGCCAAGTATCTACTGCTTCTCTGTGTATCACAATTTTGGACCAGCCTGTTAAAAGGTAAATAACACATCAGGTTACTAACGCGGTAATATTAGTGAATTTTTATTTTAAAAAATTCACTAATAGAGAGGTATCGATGGTGAGACTTTGTAAAAAAAATTTCAAATGAGCGCGAACTAGGATCCCTAGAACCCATATTCGGGGTCAGTTTCAATTTGTATATGTTTCTATATATATATATATATATATATATATATATATATATATATATATATATATATATATATATATATATATATATATATATATATATACCCTTGAGATGATATATGGATTCAGTGGAGCAGTATCGAACAATTCTCTTTCACAGAGTAATCAACTGAATCTTGTGTTTAATTTTTTTTTGCTCTTTAAACTCTCTGGTTTGCATGGTTGCATTGGGTTACTATATCTTTAGTTTTAATATAAATATTCTTATAGTTTGCAAGTACACTCGGCGCAATCCCAAAGTCATTTCTCAATACTTTTCGTTATTGACGTTACACCGCATATTTGGTGCATACATACATACATATATATTACATATATATATATATATATATATATATATATATATATATATATATATATATATATATATATATATATATATATATATCTCCAACCGATAACTCAAAAAATAATTAACCTATTTTGATGAAACTCGGCAAGTACCTTTCTTTTATTAATGGCTTGGATGAGTTCGTTAGCCAGGAAAATCCGACATGGTTTTCCGGGAAAATTTTGAGTTTTCTTTCGAAAAAATTTTTTTTTTCCGAAAATTACAAAGTTATTTTAATAATTAATTATAAAAAATTGAGTTATTCAAATTTTTATTTTTTTAGAAAAAAAAATTTTTCTCCGAAAGATACAAAGTTATTTTAATGAAATTTGGTGAGTACGTTGCAATAGGAAAGGCCTTACAAGATGCTAAAATTGAACTTTCTAAGTTTATAGAAAATTGAGTTATTCAAATTTGAAGTATTTAATAAAAATTCACTACTATAACGCACTTGCTGCGTCCCGAACTTTTAAAATTCTCTCGATGAAATCAATGGTCGGTTTAAGATACGTTTACAAACTGCAAAAAAAGCGATATTAATATTTAATAATTAATTTGTATTGATGACGACCTAGCACAACAGCTCAGCCTCTCATATAGTTATAGCATGCATCTAAAATGATTAAATTAAACATAATTAATTTAAATAAGCAAGTTTGCTCCATTCCTAATTATTTTTTGTGTGGAAAAATATTTTGCATGATTCCCACTGCTTTGTTTTCCGTTTTAACTGCGCAGTAAATCAAACAAGAGCTACTGTTATTTCAACAAGTACCGTAAATGTTTCAATGATAGTGTTTTATGTATCACTATCAGCAAACAGTGTGGGTATTAGCATTGAAATTATCCTTGAAAGTTAGATTTGCAATCATAATCTGTACGTTTTACTTCCTAGAAATGATTCCACACTCTGGTGGCCGTTAAAAAACTGCCGACCCGACACTATGTGTGTGTCACTGGCATGTTTATTGCAGAACCTTGATGGACCAGATGAAAATAAATGAATGTATAATTAATGTATGTGCCACAGGAAGCTTTTGAAATGTTCAAGATTCTGTCATAAACAGCCTCTATCTCCGTATATTGGGCTGGACATGTATCTGTGTTTATTGGACTGTACATTTACTGCTAACGCAGATTATTAAGGAATGTTTAATAATCCACGAGTGTCCCGAAATTCGTGGGATAATAATAATAATAATGTAAGGGGTACGTTTTTTTTCTTCATATATATTGAATAATAGTGAACGCAACCCTTCGATGACAAGGTTACAACCATCTTAGTGAACAATAGAAGTAATCTATTATAATAATAACAATCGACTACCGGTCACATAATATAATTACATAGCTCAACAATCTATCACCAGTCGATATATTACTTAGTAGTTGTGTTATCTACTTAAGAGTAATCATGCAAAAGGCAAAAGGTTTATTACTTGTCAGAATGTTGGCGAAGCCTTAATGTACGAGCGTAATGAGTCGGGCGAGCGGGTGCCAAATGTGTCCAGTAACAAATTCACTAACCTGTCATTAAAAATATACCTGAACACACCATTGCTCATCTAAAGCACAACCTAACATATACGAGGGGCATTCAATTATTAGTTTATCAATCATTTACCAATTACAGGCTCCACTGAGCGACTCAACATCAATCACTATTTATGAGCAAACTAACATTAAGAGCAGTTTCCACATAATGCTCCACTGGGCAACTTCAATATTAACAGCATTTCCTACTCAAGGCTACACTGAGCTACATCACAATCTCTCCACAGTGCACATCAGTGCCTCAGAACTGCTTCTCAACAATGTCTCTCACTGTTCTACAATCAGTTTCTCAAACAAAATTACTCAATTAGTTACTAACACGATAGTTACTCAAATAATAATTACTCAAACAATAATTATTCAAACATTACTTACTCAAATAGTTTCTAAAACAATAGTTTAGCCTGTGTGTTTTGTTGGGCGCTGTACCCGAACACTAGGTCCATGCCGGCTTCCAGGTGTGCAATGAGACACAGTTCAATACCTCACCTAGAGTCCTCGCTACAGCCAGAGTTGAATACCGAGAATTGCAATGGACGCAATGGACTCGTCAACACTGTGCCCTTCTCCAAGTACCCCAATTCGTACACTGGGACTGACCGTGCAATGAGACCAACGGGTGAACTGGCCACAGTGTCTCGGACAAGCTACTAGATCGGCTTCCAAATACAACAACGATCCCGGCAACATGAATACTGAGCAGTGCAATGGACACAAACGGCGAACCCAACAGTGTGCCCTCTCCAATATCCACGCATCGAACAGGGATAGATGCAATGGTTACCTTGTAACCCTACCTTCGTCTGACGATGCCACTAAAAGCCACCGTGTTGTGGTTACGTAACCCAGCCCAAAAGATCGCATCTACCAGTATGACGCCCTACTGGGTGAGCAAACAGCGAAGGTGCTCCCCACACCTCCCAAACTATCATCAATTTACCTTCAAGTAGGCTTTACTTTACTCACTTAATGCAAACTGACATCACTCAACTCTTACTTGATTTATGATTGTTGATTTAACCTCGTATAGGTAAACAACCTAATTTAACTTAGCTACTTCTCAAAATATTTCATAAAGTCCCTTTATTTAAATCAGATAATTCTCAATTTATAACTTAGCCTCGTATAAATAATAAACCTATTTTAAACTTAGATAATTCTCAAATTATTTCATAAAGCCCCTTTATTTAAATCAGATAATTACTTCTCAATTTATAACTTAGTCTCGTATAAATAACAAACTTAATTCAAACTCAGATATACTGTATTTTCATATAAGCTAATTATTAAATGATTTCCTAAAACCATCTTTACATTATATACTTATTGAAATTACTTTTCAATTTATAACTTAAACAAATGAGAACATGTACAATAGACCACAACATGTGTTATGTGAGATTCACTCACATGAATAAAGGTATATATAACGTGCACTGTACATTTCACTGATATCGAGCATATTTTAATGCAGCCCAGGTCATGGCTAACGCACAAATGCGTAGATATGGTTTACTTTAACCGATGCTAATGGGAATAGAAAATGAATAGTGCGAGGCCCTGAGTCTAAGAGGGCTGCATTATAACCACACACGCCCCGAACGTCTATCTTTAAGTAAACAATTTTTAAACGCTCACCGCTTGACACTTTAGATCTAATGGGAATACTCTTACTAGTAAAACGTATTCACCTAAGAACGTGTCTGTTAAATATGTACAGAGTTTTTTCATAAGAAGATGACATTACGACCAGGGCTAGAAAGTGCATTCCTTACAATAATAATGTTTATTCGCACAATAAGAATATATTACAACTACATAATTTCCTAGCTTACAATCATTGAATAAACAGTAATTACTCACCAAGTACTCCAACTTGGTACTTATTTGTGAGTTTACATACATCCTAGTTTTCAATTAACACTACCACTAACCTACGTTATGACAATACACAAGCACTATCTCTACATGAGCAAAGATACTTCACCAGAGATCAGCAGAGCGCTCTCCCACTAAAGATCCCGACCGGAAAAACCACCGAGATCTCCCCGTATCAGCATACTCGAAAAAATTGAAATAAGATACAGAGGCAAATACACACAACCAAAAGATAAAACCATATGTATACTGTAAGGGCTACGTTTTATAGAATAATTATATCGAACGCAACCCTTCGATGATACAAGGTTACAACCCTCTTAGTAAAGAATATAGGTAACCTATTATATTACTAACAATCGACTAACGGTCACATAATATAATTACATAGCTCAACAATCAATCACCAGTCGATATATTACTTAGCAGTTGTGTTATCTACTTAAGAGTAATCATGCAAAAGGCAAAAGGTTTATTACTTGTCAGAATGATGGCAAAGCCTTAATGTACGGGCGTAATGCGTCGGACGAGCGGGTGCCAAATGTGTCCAGTAACAACGTCACTAACCTGTAATTAAAAATATACCTGAACACACCATTGTTTATCTAAAGCACAACCTAACATATATACGAGGGGCATTCAATTATTAGTTTATCAATCATTTACCAATTACACGCTCCACTGAGCGACTCAACATCGATAACTATTTACACTCAAAGCTCCACTGAGCAAGCCAAACATTAAGAGCAGATTCGAAATAACGCTCCACTGAGCAACTTTAGCATTGATAGCAGTTACTACTCAAGACTCCACTGAGCCACATTATAATCTCTCAACAGCGCACATCAGTGCTTCAGAACTGCTTATCAACAATGTCTCTAAATGCTCAGCCATTAGTTGCTCAAACAATAATTACTCAGACAATAATTACCCAAGTAGTTACTCACACGATAGTTACTCAAATAATAATTGCTCAAACAATAATTATTCAAACATTAGTTACTCAAATAATAGTTTCTAAAACAATAGTTTAGCCTGTGTGTTTTGTTGGGCGCTGTACCCGAACACTAGGTCCGTGCCGGCTTCCAGGTGTGCAATGAGAGACAGTTCAATACCTCACCTAGAGTTCTTGTACTGACAGAGTTGACTACCAAGAACTGTAATGGACACGATGGACTATCTCAACACTGTGCCCTTCTCCAAATGCCCCAACTCCCCCACTGGGACTGACCGTGCAATGAGACCAACGGGTGAACTGGCCACAGTGTCTTGGACAAGCTACCAGATCGACAAATACAACAATGGTCCCGGCAACATGAATACTGAGCAGTGCAATGGACAGAAAGGGTGAACCCAACAATGTGCCCTCTCTGGTATCCACGCATCGAACAGGCATAGGTGCAATGGTTACCTTTTTAAACCCTACCTTAGTCTGTTGATGCCACTAAAAGCCACCGTGTTGTGGTTACGTAACCCAGCTCAAAATCTCGCCTCTACCAGTATGACATCCCACTGGGTGAGTAAACAGCGCTTCCAAACTATCATCAATTTACTTTCAAACAGACTCTACTTTATTTACTGTAAACAAACTGACATAATTCAACTCTTACTTAATTTATGAATATTGACTTAACCTCGTATAAGTAACAAGCCTATTTTAAGCTTGGCTAATCCCTAAATTATTTCATAAAGCCCCTTTATTTGAATATGATAATTACTTCTCAATTTATAACTTAGCCTCGTATCAATAATAAACCTAATTTAAACTTAGCTATTTCTCAAATTATTTCATAGAGCCCCTTTATTTGAATATGATAAGTACTTCTCAATTTATAACTTAGCCTCGTATAAATAATAAACTGACTTTGAACTCTAGTACCCACAAACTTCTGAAACGTTATATTACCCGAGTTTTGTTGAAAAAATGTCGATTTTCACCAAATCACCCATTATTTATCCACTGCCCCCCGCGTTCCTTTGTCAGGTGCTAACTGGACACCAAATTTGAAGATGATACTTCAATTCGAAAGTTATTGCGCCTACTAACAGACAGACGTACAGACCGACAGACGGACAGACAAAGAAAAGTTCGTTCCACAATCGAGTTTGCCATATGTTTTGTTTTGAGACTTTTTACGCCGTTTTAGCAAAAAAAAATTGAAATTTCTATCACCGATATTCCACCCCTACACATTCAACCCCTAATCTAATTTCAACAGAGAATACCAGATGTTTGATGAAATTGAAAGTTTGCTAATAAACAAACCCTTAAAAGGTTATATTACTTGAGTTTTAACGAAAAAAATGTCAATTTTCACCATATCATCCCCTACCGCCTGGAGCGTTTTTACCCAAAAACAATCCGAACCGTTCGTTTGCCGGGTGCTAACTACACCAAATTTGAAGACGATATCTCAATCTGTTTTAAAGTTATCGTGGCTACAGACAGACAGACCGACAGATTTAAAAAAAATCGTTCCCAAATCATGTTATCTGTATGTTTTGACACTTTTTACGGCGTTTAAGCGAAAAAAGTTTATGAAATTTTTGTCGCCTATGTGATACTTCCACACGTTATGACGATGTGGAAGTAATCTTGGGTTGTCATTTAAAGAAAAAAGTTGAACATCATTACTCTGAAACAAATGGTGTTGAAAATCAACTTTCGTGCAAAATGTGTATGATTAGCAAATAAAATCGACTTCTTACAGGATTTTAAACCAAAAATAAATATTTCGATTTTACTTCATTTCCGTACTTTGGCCGCAGACTCTATATTGCCATATTAAAAAATTTGACAGTCCTGTTAGTGAATTTTCTTTTAAAAAAAAATCACTAATGAGGAGATCCCGACTTTTGAATTTTGAAAAAATTTCTTCAAATGAGCGCTAATTAGGCCCCCCAGAACACATATCCGGGGTCAGTTACAATTTTTATATGTATATATATATATATATATATACATATATATATATATATATATATATATATATATATATATATATATATATATATATATATATATATATATATATATATATATATATATATATATATATATATATATATATATATATATTACACCGATAACTCAAAAAATAATGGGCCGATTGTGATTAAATTTGCTGAATAAATTCCTTTTGCAAATGGCTTGGATAGGTTCGTTGGCCAAGAAAATCTGCCCAGGTTTTCCCGGAAAATTTTGTGTTTTCTTTAGAAAAAAATTATATCTCCGGAATTAACAAAGTAAGGGCAACCAAATTCGGTACGCGGGTTTACATCCTTATAGGTAAGTTACATACCCAAATTTAGCTCTGTAGGTCAAAAGACAAAGAAAGTTATAGGCATTTAAAGAAAAATAAATTGGGGTTTTCTTCAAGACGTCAAAGTTGCGATTTAAAAGTCAAAATCGGCAACATTTAGGCAAATAACGTGAATCTAATACAGGCTGTGGAAATCAAATGTCTCAAGAAAGATGTTTTACAAACCCTGAAGTCTTAATTTCAACCGTCGTTCTCCTTCATTTTACTAAAATGTTTCCAGAAAATTCATTTCAAATAGACCCTTTCTCTGATGCTTGACAGTAGCCTTAGCTATAGAGTCTATCGTTTAATGGTAAATAATTTTTGTCAAATTTTCGTAAAAAATCATCACTAAAGCTCAATATAGCTGTTATTATACAAGATATTAAAAAAATGTGTATATATTAATTATAGGGTGTCTTGAGCCACATCTTAAAAAAATATTTCTACAATCACAGGCTGGCCCATAAGTCGTTAGTGATACAAATTTTCTTTTTTGTTTTTAAATGAAACACGCCTTATCTTATTGCATTTTAGCATTTTCCATCGAAATATAATACATGTTTGTAAGACAAGAAATTCTGGACGCAGCAAGTGCGTTATGGTAGCGAATTTTGATCAAATGCTTCATATTTGAATAGCCCAATTTGCTATTAACCTATAAGGTTGACCAAGAAACGAGTTTTTCCGGGAACACTTTAAGTTTCTTTTGGAAATTTTTGTACATTTTCACACAATAAAGTTATTTTGATGAAACATGGCACATTGTTTTTACTATATAGGCTATAGTGGTAACCAAAATTGATGCTTGCTTTCTTAAAAAGAAAACACACACATTGCAATAAAAACTTTTAATGAAAATTCACTACCATAACGCACTTGCTGCGTTCAGATTTTTTATGTATTTTAGAGGTCATAACTTCGTGCAGATTTGAAATGTCTACAAACTTCAAAGTCGCGCTCTCGTCATAATCCCTTTTTTTTGCTAAAATATAGTTATATTTTATACTAAGGAATGCTATAAAATATTCATTTATTTCTTGGCGAGACAAATTTTATATCCTTGTTAAGGAACTTTATGATTCAAGAGATGCTTATTTAGTAGGTGATGTAGCTCAAGAAAAGTCACGTACATTAGTAATATTCCATCTGTAATCATGGTTTTCTATTGCAACGTCACTATCTTCTCATTTAGTCACTGGTATTATTATATCAGTACGGTTCAGGATGTCTATATAAAGGTGTCGTGTTGTTTGGACTCTTATTATTCAACTGAGACCTTCAACTTGGCTTTAGAGACCAGTACAATACAAATAATAAATCTCTTGATAAGCTTACGACTTATTTAAAAGACCGGTCACGTTTCCCCAGATTCGTCACAGGATAATGAGATCACAGAGAAAATACTTGGCTGGATTTTAGAGAATTTCCACCATCTTATGTTACATTTCTCAGTGTCATAATCATTTCTGAAAACAATGTGAAGAATGTGAACTTGTGAACTGGTTTTCGATTGCTTTCACTTTAACGCCAGTTGAAATTCATTGCTCAGCAGTGTTATTATATACGTATAGAAACTAGCGTTGCCGGATTCACTAGTATATGCCGAGATAAAATAATTATTTTTTACATGAAATAGTGAAGTCGAGGAATATATATATATATATATATATATATATATATATATATATATATATATATATATATATATATATATATATATATATATATATATATATATATATTTAAGAAACGCTGAAACACGTGAATTTTAATATTGAGGGGGAATGTTTTGACATAAAACTCAACTTTGTCACATCAACCCCTTAAGGGTGGTGATAACAACCCTTATATTTTAAATAGGGAACATGGGTCAAGTGTTACATCGTTTGAATGCTCTTTCTTTTCTGAATTCAGCACACTAATTTTTTTGGAAGTTTTATCAACTCGTTTAAAAATTATACACAGTTGAAGATGCAAAAACGCATTTCACTCATTCCGATAAGAAATGAGCTGATAGTCAATGTTTTGTTGGTTTGTAAACAAAAAATTGACTATCAGAACATTTCTTATCGGAATGAGAGAAATCCGTTTTATTATTTCAGTTTATCGGTCGGTTTGATACTTGATAGTACTACCGAAAATTAATTTCACAATGGTGTATTCTGTAGACGAAAGAGTTAAAATAATTATTCTTTTTTTCAAAAACGATGACTGTGCCAACCGTACCGCAAATTTGTATAATGAACGACATCCGAACAGACATGTTAACAGAAAATACATTTTGGAGTTAGTTGTAAAGTTTCGACAAAGTGGTTCAGTAGCCCACAAAAGACGGGATCCTGAACGTGAATTTCCTGTTAGAAATGAGACCTATATATATATATATATATATATATATATATATATATATATATATATATATATATATATATATATATATATATATATATATATATATATATATATATATATATATATATATATAATTCTCCAGGATTTGATGACATCCCTGTTCAAGAGCCATTGTCAAAAGCTACTTCTTATAGCGGTGGATAAGGGTAGGTTGTTCTCTATTTCGGGGATTTCGAGTCCTCTTGCTACAAACATCTTTGACATCATTTTCAAAAAAAAAAAACAACCGTGGTTTTGCATCAGTACAACACTGTCTAATGGTTTCTTCTAAATGTTGGCTATTTCGAAAATGTCCGTTCTTATAAAATTTTTGATTAAAATAACCTCATAAAGAAAATTTCAATGGTGTTAAGTCAGGCAATCTGGGCGGCCAGTAACATTCTTTATCACTTCCTATAACTGTTTTAAGGCAATACATTTATACACTTTGCAATTCTAAAATCTGAAGGTAGGTCACTAACCGTGCAACCAACTACACGGGTTCAGTTTTAGATAAATTAGACCCCATTTTTAGTGAATTTTCGTAGAAAAAATTAACTAATGGGGAGATCCTGACTTTTGAATTTAAAAAAATTCTTCAAATGAGTGCGAACTAGGACCCCTAGAACCCATACCCGGGGTCAGTTAAAATTTTTATATGTATATATATATATATATATATATATATATATATATATATATACATATATATATATATATATATATATATATATATATATATATATATATATATATATATATATATATATATATATATAGTTATCACAGCGATAACTCAAAAAATATTGGACCGATTTTAATACAATTTGGCAGGTACCTTTCTTTTGTTAATGGCTTGCATAAGTTCTTACCCAGGAAAAAACTAACTAGGTTTTTCAAGAAAATGTTGTTTTCTTTCGAAAAAAAATTATCTCAAAATATAAAAGCTATGGTAACCAAATTTTGTAAGTAGGTTAACGTCATAAAATGTAAACTATAGCCAAAAATCAGATCCTTAGGTTAAAAGAAAAAAGATTATAAGCATTTAATGAAAAAATGTTTGGTGCCAGATCATTTCAATGAAAATTCACTACCATAACGCACTTGCTCCATCCAGACTTTTTATTGATGAAATTGAATTTAAAAATAAAAGTACCATAATGCCATTTACACAAAAACCAATCAACTTTCAAGAAAGAGCACTAACTAGCCGGACCACCACTTTCGAGAAAAACTTCTAATCTACAGCGACTTTTTTACAATTCATCATTATGATTTTATTTTGATGTGTATTTTGCTTTGTTTGGTCTCATCTGACGAAAAAGTCTGGACGCCATAAATGCGTTGTGGAAGTGAATGTTCGTTTAAATGTTTTTAATAGCAAATATGTAACTCTAATGCAAGAACGCATCAATCTGCTTACCGGCATAGCCTATACAGGGTGTTTAAAAAAGACGGGGCAATATTTAACGGGTTAATTTCCCAGGTCATTTTATGAAAAAAAAGTTCCCATAAACATAGGTGCTAAAATGCATTGTTTCCAAGATACAAGGTGTTACATTTTTTTGTAAAATAACGATTTTTTAAAAATAATTCAAATATCTCCTCACCGATTGTTTTGAAGTTTGGCAGCGTTGTTTGTATTAATAATGGTGTGATTTGACCCTAATTAGATAAAGATTGTTAAGTCCATTGGCATTAGGGGGGACACCTCTACAAAAATTATTCTTCGTGTTTGTGATTTTCTGTATGATAAATGGACATACCATAAGGTTTTTATTTTTTATCGTGTAAACGATTCAAGATACGGATAAATTTCAAGAGACAAAAAACTTGCAGTTTTAGTTTCTTTATCTTAAAATAATATACAAATCATATGGCAGTCAGTGGCGTATATTTTTGTCACTAAATTTTGTTGAGATGCCCCCGCCCCCCTAACGCCAATGGACTTAACAATCTGTATCTAATTAGCGCCAAATTAGCCCATTAATAATACAAACAACGCTGCCAAATTTCAAAACAATCGGTGAGGTGATATTTGAATTGTTTAAAAAAATCGTTATTTTACAACAAAAAATTAACACCTTGTATCTTGGAAACAATGCATTTTAGCACCTATGTTTATGGAAACTTTTTTTCATAAAATGACGTGGGAAATCAACCCCGTAAATATTGTATCATCTTTTTTAAATACCCTGTATAGTACAAGGTACCATAATTTTTCAAAATGACTTATTGTTTGGAAATGTACAAAAATTTCCTGAAAATAAATTTTAAATGTTTTTTTTTTCTTACAAACATCATATTTCGATAAAAAATGGAAAATTGCAATAATATAAGTGTGTTCGAAAAAACACTTGTAGGAATCACTAATGACTTATGGACCAGCCTGTGATTGTAATATTTTTATAAGATGCAGCTCAAGACGCCCTATAATTAACGTATACAATTTTTTCTCGTGTCTTGTCTAATAACAATTATATTGAGCTTGGAAATGCGTCACCAGTTAAACCATAAACTTAACTAAACCAACAACTAAAGCATCAAAGAAACGGTTTATTTGAGATGAATTTTCTGTAAATATTTTAATAAAATGAAGGACAACAGCGGTTGAAGCTGAAACTTAAGAACCATAAACTTAACTAAACCAACAACCAAAGCATCAAAGAAACGGTTTATTTGAGATGAATTTTCTGTAAATATTTTAGTAAAATGAAGGACAACAGCGGTTGAAGCTGAAACTTAATGATAATGATAATGATAATAATAATAATAATAATAATAATAATAATAATAATAATAATACTTTATTGGTTCAAATCGCCCCAGTAGGGCCAGAACACTCAGCTACATACATGCAGACATATGCACGTTTAAATATATATATATATATATATATATATATATATATATATATATATATATATATATATATATATATATATATATATATATATATATAAAACATACAACAGTTTTTAAAATCTTACATCTAGTCTTATAATAATGTACAATGCAAAAACAACCACACCTCAAACAAACTACATCAAATATAATCCAAGAAGTATATACAGAGTCAGTCCAGTTTCACCACTGACAATTAAGTCTGTGTCGGCCAACGCTGAACTGCTAAAAATTCTTTTTTGGAGTAAAATGCATTCCCAGCCTTAGGACACCGCCAAATTTCTTCTCAGGTAATTCCTTTATCGTGTCCGGAAGTTTATTATTATTATATATATATATATATATATATATATATATATATATATATATATATATATATATATATATATATATATATATATATATATATATATCAATTGATAGCGAACATTTTTTTGTACCAAAGTGAGTCTGGTGTTGACATTGGCTAGGTGAGATCTGTTTCTTGTGTCATGGCAATGATTGCCCTGTAGGTGTATAAATTCACTATATATTTTTTACGTATATGGCACACTCATATATGTACAATGATGGCAGGGTGAGCATGTTGTTTTGCCTAAACACATCTTTACATGACTCTGTTTTTATTTTTCATGTTAAACATAGTTCTTATACATATTTATACATATAAAATTTTAAACTGACCCCTGATGTGAGTTTTAAGGGTCCTAGTTTGCGCTCATTTGAAGAAATTTTTTTCAAAATGCAAAGGTCGGGTTTTTTTTTAGAGAATTCATTAAAAAAAACGTGATCCCACAGCATCAAAACCGTTGTTGAAGTAATTGTTATTATAGATGCATTGAAAAAATTGTCTCAAACCGAGTAAAAATCTTAATTTCTGAACTTGTGCCTAGACAATTTAAAAATGTAACAGATAATGTATTTAAGTTACTATCAGTAATTTTAATATTTCTTTTCTTTTACAGGTAGGTAGAATGTGAAGGATATCTACGAATCTAGTAAGGTAATTAAAATTAGTTCATTACAAAATGTATAGTGTCAACGAAGAAAACTCAAGTCAATGTTTTCATAAGCAAGGGGTGAAAGGGTTCAACTGAAATATTACGTGGCCAGCTCTAGAAACGTTTTAATTATTTATGTAAAATGCAACTAAAAACTTATCGATTGCTGTAAAATTGTATCAGTATAGTGTAAAAACATGTTATTTCGTAAGTTTTTTATTATAGTTAATGATAATAATTTCACTCCTAAACGTCACACAGTCGGGGCTAGAAATAATTAAATACTCAATGAAATGCTTCTGATTCAGACAATAAATGTAATGATAATAAGTTAAATATAGATGTTGAGACTTCTGGCTTCACAGGTCATTATGTGCAACGGGTTTCGCCTTTTCCTGCATCAGGTAGGAGAAAATTTAATTTATTCACACGTAGGCATGACATGTGTAAATAAAAATCTCCTGCTACGTTAAGCCTATTTTAGTCAAACAATTCTTAAAAATATAACAAAAGTTACAGGTGACATATTCGAAATGTCTACGTGATATACAGAGCGACTACTTGAAAACGAACCTGGCGCATTTTAGGGCACTTATCGTGATTTTGTTAAAAATCGCTCAAAGAGGTACATTTTGCTGTCAAGGAGCAAGATTTTTAGGCTTATTTTCAACATCGCCCAACCAACCCTTAAGCGGTCTCGCGAAGAGAGGGTCAGCAGAACCATTTATGGGACCAGAACCGGCTCTGAGCGTGTCAAAGAGCACTGCCAGGGGAGCCATTAAGTCCTGGGTCAGAACCCAAAACAAGGTGTACTGGGCGGACTGTCCAGGGCTCAGACATGGGACGTCAATAATTGACGGACCCAGTTCAAAGAGAGCTGTGGAGCTTCTAAATCTTAGCAGAGGACAGCTCAGAAACACAACAGGTCTCTTGACGGGACACATGGCCGTCAAGAAACACCTCCATAAAATTGGGCGGTTCGAAGGGGACCTCGCATGCAGACTCTGCGGCGAGGGGGAGAAATCAGCCCAGCACATCTTGTGCGAGTGTAAAGCTCTGGACCGCAAAAGACAACTGATCTACGATCTAGACCGGAGACAGAGCAATATAAAACTTCACCCTACCAATCGCTGTGCAGACTAGTTCAAGGCACAGTGATTTTGGAATGGGTGGAGTAAGACTAAGGGTAGGCACAATCAACCAAAGGTTGCAGTGCTATCGGGGCGACAAGGCCGCGGACGAGCACCGAGGGAACAAAAAAAAAACCTTAAGCGGTGGGGCGATCCACCCCTAAAATCTTAAATGGGGTTTTTCTTCAACTAAGAATAAATGACTAAATTCTGTGATTTTATTTCCTTAAAGGTAACTATGGAACATGGTTTTAAATTATCAACTGCACTAAAGCAGAGTAGTATTAATAGTATTCTGGTATGGCCAATCACCGACGCCAAGGAGCAGTTTCACCTCACTATCCTGGAAATTTTGCCGAACCCCCGCCTTTCTGTAAGGAGGGTAGGGATCTTTAACGTGCCCAACATCGCATGGACACGGGACCGACAGCTTTACGCCCCCTCCGAAGGGCGGAACGTGCAGCCATTCAACTTGCTCAAATACAATGCCAGAACCTCGGTTGATGTTAATGTTACAGTTTGTACTGAAAAAATGAAAGGAGAACCCTGGGATCGAATCCAGTACCATTCGGTTCAGAGGCACACGTTCTTACCCCTGAACCATCGAGGCTCTATCTATTTCAAATAATATTACGATATAATAAAACATAATAAATCAGCAAGGAAGCAGACTTAATGGTAAACGACTAACGCAAATTCTGTTTTTACAGAGTTAAGAAAAAAGTTGTTGGGATCTATAATCGTATTAGTGAATTTTCGTAGAAAAAATTCACTATTGGGGAGATCCCGACCTTTGAATTTAGAAAAAAAATTTGCAACTGAGCGCAAACTAGGACCCCTAGAACCCATATCCGAGGTTAGTTACAATTTATATATATATATATATATATATATATATATATATATATATATATATATATATATATATATATATATATATATATATATATATATATATATCAAACCCATAACTCAAAAAATAATGGGCCGATTTTGATAAAATGTGGCGCGTACCTTTCTCTTGCAAATGGCTTTGATAAGTTCGTTAGTCAAGAAAATCGGACGAGGTTTTCCGGGAAAATTTTGAGTTTTCATTTGAAAAAAAAAATTTAGCGCAAAAAATGAAAGAGCTATGAAAACCAAATTTGGTAGGTAGGTACACGATATAAAAAGTAAACTATGCACCAAAATAAATTTAGATTTCTATGTTACAAGAAAAAAAAGGTATATTAAAATATTTTGTGCCAGATCATTTCTATGAAAATTCACTACCATAACGCACTTGCTGCGTCCAGGCTTTTTTTATATTATTCGAGTGAATTTTCTATAAAAAAATTCACTAATGAGGATATCCCGACTTTTGAATTTTGAAAATTTTTTTTTCAAATGAGCGTCAATTAGGCCCCCCAGAACACATCCGGGGTCAGTTTCAATTTTTATATGTATATATATATATATATATATATATATATATATATATATATATATATATATATATATATATATATATATATATATATATATGTATGTATGTATGTATGTATGTATGTATCACACCGATAACTCAAAAAATAAGAGGCTGATTTTGATTAAATTTGGTGAATACCTTCCTTTTACAAATGGCTTGGATAAGTTCGTTAGCCAGGAAAATCGGCCCAGGTTTTCCCGGAAAATTTTGTGTTTTCCTTCGAAAGAAAATTATATCTCCGTAATTAACAAAGTAAGGGCAACCAAATTTGGTACGCGAGTTTATATCCTTATAGGTAATACCGAAATTAAGCTTTGTAGGTCGAAAGACAAAACAGTTATAGGCATTTAAAGAAAAATAAATTGGGGGTTTCCTCAAAACGTCAAAATTGGCAACATTTAGGCAAAGAACTTGAATCTAATATGGGCCATGGAAATAAAATGTCTCAAGAAGAATGTTTTACAAACCCTGAAGTCTTAGTTTCAACCGACATTATCCTTCATTTTACTAAAATATTTCCAGAAAATTCATTTCTCTGATGCTTGGCAGTAGCCTTAGTTATAGAGTTTACCGTTTAATATAATTTTTGTCGAATTTTCGTAAAAAAATCAATAAAGTTCAATATATCAGTTATTATACAAGATATGAAAAAAATTGTATATATTAATTATAGGGTGTCTTGAGGCTACATCTTAAAAAAATATTTCTACAATCACAGGCTGGCCCATAAGTCGTTGGTGATACAAATTTTCTTTTTTCTTTTTAATCAAACACGCCTTATGTTGCATTTTTGCATTTTCCATCGAAATATAATGCATGTTTGTAAGAAAAGAAATTCTGGACGCAGAAAGTGCGTTATTGTAACCCTTTAAGTTTACTTTTGGAAATTTTTGTACATTTTCAAACAATAAAGTTATTTTTATGAAACATGGGACATTGTTTTTACTATATAGGTTATACTGGTAACCATATTTGATGCCTGCTTTCTTAAAAAACACACATATTTGCAATAAAAACATTTTAATGAAAATTCACTACCATAACGCACTTGCTGCGTCCAGACGTTTTTTTATCTTGTCTTTACTTTTTTGTATAGGAATATAGTAAAAAATTGGTTTCATTTTATTTTACCGATTCGATGACTCGCAAACATGTCGATGATTTTTTTCCGCGCTACTGGTATACATACAGAAAAATGTCATGTATGTTTTCGTTGGACTTTATACCTAACATTGTTTTAATAAAAAGTTTTGAGTTTCAAATGTTGATATTTGCGATGCATCGCAAACATCGATGTTTTCCCCCAATGTATCGAAAAGAATCGATGCATTACATCAGAAAAACATCGATGTATTTTTTCAGTGGACATCCCTAATGTGAAATCTTGTATGTATTTTGCTCTTATAATTATCATGTCGCATTAACATTGTAAGCGGATAAAAGAAGACTTACACAAACCACAACAGCAGCTTAATATACGTTGTTTTACTGTACGAGTTTTATATTTAGCTATAGGTTGATTAATAATTATTTTTAACGGTTCCTAGAATAACGATACGGTCTTGTGTTGAGTTGCTGTTCTGGCGCTTTTAACCGATAAAACAGCTGAGGTGGAACACCACCCCCTCCTCGATGGCGGCTATATGCTGCTGGTATCAAATTAATTACCGACCGAAATTAACAATGGGGAATCTCTCTGCGTTTTTGTACAAATTATGACTGTCTCGTGTACACCTGGTTCCTTACCGGAAATTGCATACCGGGATGTTTTCGTCGTACCTTCATCATTCCGGGAATGTACTAGACAGTAACGATGAAAAATAGCATAGCGGGTTTCCATAGCTTTGCCATCTGTGATGGTGCGTACACATCTGCGAGCAAACGCTTGACTAACGTTCGTGAAAGCATTATTTGTCAACTAACTATATTTTATCATTTAGCATGGTAAATTCAGGTTTCTAAACCTCTTGTTTGTCTTCGCAAGTGCTTGTTGTCTTCGCTGCAACTGCCTTCTACGATGCCTTAAAAGGCGTAACCGGTTATAAAGAAGAAAATAAGCACTTGTGAAACCAGGGAAAAAGTGTATGTATTTAATATAGGATGGACGGTTTCACAAGGTAAGGGCAACAACCAATGGTAGGCTGAAGATCAACCCAGGCTTCAGGGGCCACTGCAAAATTCAGGAGATCGTGAAGGAGATCATGCTTGAAATGAGGTCGGATTTCGCGAGCCCGCGAATGTGCAGGGAAAACAACTTTACAGTGGAAATCCCCGACCGCGAGGCATGGCGGGAGGAGACGCCGGGCATACAACGAGACGCGCTCGTCTGGTTCACGGACGGATCCGGCGGGGAGCGTGGGACGGGGGCAGGTGTTTACTCGGAAGGACCGAGGGTAAGTCATAGTATTTCCCTCGGAGCCCATGCAACAGTGTTTCAGGCCGAAATGTACGGCATCCTGCACTGTGTGCGGGAAAACAAGAGGAGGGGCTACACCAACAAGCGGATCCTCATAGCCACAGACAGCCAGGCAGCCCTTAAGGAACTAAGTAGCCCACGGGTAAATTCCTGGCTGGTGAGTGAGTGCCGAGACGAGACGAGCGACCTGGCTGGCCAGAATGACGTGACCCTCACCTGGGTGCCGGGTCACTCGGGGGGTCAAAGGCAATGAAGAAGCTGACAGTCTAGCGAAGAGAGGGTCAGCACAACCATTTATGCGACGAGAACCGGCTCTGGGCGTGACAAAGAGCACTGGGTCAGAAACCAACACAAGGTGTACTGGGTGGACTGTCCAGGGCTCAGACATGGGAAGTCAATAAATAATTGACGGACCCAGTTCAAAGAGAGCTGTGTAGCTGCTAAATCTTAGCAGAGGACAGCTCAGAAACACAACAGGTTACTTGACGGGACACATGGCCGTCAAGAAACACCTGCATAAAATGGGGCGGTTCGAAGGGGACGTCGCATGCAGACTCTGCGGCGAGGGGGGATCAGCCCAGCACATCTTGTGCGAGTGTAAAGCTCTGGGCCGCAAAAGACAACTGATCTATGGTCAGTCTAGACCGGAGACATAGCAATATAAAACTTCACCCTACCAATCGCTGTGCAGACTAGTTCAAGGCACAGTGATTTTGGAATGGGTGAAGTGAGATTAAGGGTATGCACAATCAACCAAAGGTTGCAGTGCTATCGGGGCAGCAAAGCCGCGGACGAGCCCTGGGGGGAAAAATGGGCAACAACATACAGCGTTGAATGCAAACCTGCATAATTTTGGCATAAAAATTTCCTCCATTGATTACGGTTGTCATATCTTGGTGAAACAGTAGGTGCACACTAGATCAGGGTACCCAGTGACCTGGAATGCCGCGGATTCTGAAACACCGTCTAAAAGGCCAGGAAACCTGTGATTACACTCAAATATCATGGAAGTCATTTAGGTGACATGCTAATTATATATTTGTAAATTTCCCTCGCTAGCAGATTGATTTTTATTTTGATCTCGTATATATTATAGGAATTTTTTCACGTAAATATTTTTCTTTCACGGCTGCGGCTTGGCATATTAATTGAAACCGACAATGAACGCATCGCATGTCACATCATGCGTCGATAGAAATATACCGTCTTCTTCATCTATCTCAAACATGCCTCATTCGTTCATCTCACTTGGAGTGTTCTTACTTGAATGCATAAAATGCAAAATGTGTTTTAGTTATTGGCGGCGTAGAGCTGGCCTATGAACCTGTTGGGTATTCTTATTATAATTACAAGAAAAAACTTTAATATGGCAACGCGTTGTGTATGATAGTGTAATAAAATTATGAGTTGAAAATATAGAAATCAAGGATAAGCTAAGGCGGTATTCCAAGAATTCATATGACGAATATAAAAGAGCTCTTGATGAGAATCAGAAAACGATGCTTGAGATGAGCGAAGTGAAAAAAAGAGACATATAGCACGTAGCGGAATATTACAACTAGAAACTAGGAAAAAACACATTAAAGAAAATGCAAATGTGATATTGAAGTTTTGAACTCTAAAAGTACCACATTGAGAAAATATGTATGAATTTTTCATACTTTCTTATTTTCTCAATGTAGTAATTTCATTTGACTTTTTTATACTAAACATTGGAGATGTTAAATGAACTTAAAAAATATTAAGCAACAACATTTATCTGCTAACGGTTAGAGAGTCAAGTCTGAACACACCACTGTTGTTAGAGGCATATCTCAAAGATGAACTGAACTTTTTGCCTCGTTGTTTGCCGGCAATTCTACTCTCAACCCACCTCCAAATGTTGAACCACCAACAATCCCCAATGTCGCGCATAAAATGACGGATATCATTTTCAAAACTAGAAAGGTACGAAAGATGCTCTCTTCTCTTAATACCAGGAAAGCCTCTGGCTTTGACGAGATCCCAGCAATTGTTCTCAAAAATGCGCACCAGAACTTGCTTCTGTCCTGACTCGTCTGTTTCAGACATCTTACAATAGAGGCATATTCCCTAGTAATTGGAAAACTGCTCGAGTACAACCCGTTCCCAAGAAATGATCGAAAGCGCTTCCTAGCAACTACAGGCCTATTTCTCTCCTTTCAGTCGTCTATAAAGTGATGGAAAAGTATATAAACACCGAATTACTAAAATTTCTTGAAAAACACAGTCTAATCCACGACACGCAGTATGGATTCCGTCAGCGCAGATCAACTGCCGACCTCCTTTCCTTTGTCACCCATTCTTGGAACAAGTCTATGGAACTACACGGTGAATCCTAGATTGTCGCTCTAGACATATCCAAAGCATTCGACCAGGTCTGGTACGCAGCGCTGCTTAATAAACTACCGGCCTATGGCCTACCACCAAAACTCTACGTGGACAGCAAATTTCCTCTCTAACCAGAGCATTTCTGTTGTCTTGGATGGCCATTCCTTTAAACTGTATCCAATTAATGCAAGAGTTCCTCAAGGTTCCGCTTTAGCCCCTACTTTGTTTCTTCTCCACATCAATGACCCCCTCTCTAGCACATCCAACCCAGTTCACAGTTACGCGGACGACAGCACCCTTCACTGCAATATACAATATTCTAAGCCTGTCTCTTTAGCACAACTAGATGAGGATCAAAGACTCATAGAGGGTTCTATCTCCGTGGATCTCCAAAAAATATTAGACTGGGGAAGTAGAAATCTTGTACAATTCAACCCCACCAAATCACAGTCTTGCTTTCTTTCTTATAAGACATACACTAGCTCTAGACCCATCACAATAAACAACCAAGTTATTCAAAGTAATGAGTCCTTTTCACTTGTTGGCATCTCTGTGGATCGAAATCTCAATTGGCGCCAACATGTCACATCAGTTGCAGAAGCGGCTGCTAAGAAATTAGGTTTCCTCTTCCGGGCTCGCAAATACTTTTCACCAGCTAATCTCTATACTTTATATACTTCACAAATAAGACCAAACCTCGAATACTGCTCCCACATCTGGGGTGCTGCTGTCGCTTCTACACTCGTTATCCTGGACTCCATTCAGAAGAGAGCTATACGCCCACCGACGTGTCGTTGGTGACCTCTCTCTCTCTCTCTCTCTCTCTCTATCTCTCTCTCTCTCTTTTATAGATATCTGCACGGGCACCGCTCAGAGGAGCTCTATTCCATAGTTCCTCCACCTGCTGCCCCCAACAGATCTACCAGAGGAACATAGCGAATGCACCCTTTTACTGTCCTGGTCACCAGACATAGAACATCTTGTTATGTCCGCTCTTTTGTCCCGAGGACTTCCAAGTTGTGCAATTCCTTGCCGGCACATGTTTTTCCTTCTCCCCCGAACCTCCAAACCTTCAAGTCCAGAATTAACAAGTTGCCTCTTTCCTCCTTGTCGACACCCACGGTACGATAGTATTTAGGATGTAAGCCCTCGTGGTGTGTTGTTGGAAAAAAAAAAGATACATCATGGAACCTCTGCAGTATATTATATAATATGCTAACGAATTGGCAAAATGGACTCAAGAAATGTTAGGTAATTTTAAAGATAAGATATATTATTGTAAGTAACACGATGCCTTGGCGTAACCGTTGTGTTTCATCCCCATCGAAGCAGCAGGGTGCGCGGAAGTCAGGGGGGTCGACTTTTAAGTAGGCGACAGTTTGTCATTATATTTGCTATCCTCATGTACTTGTGTTTTCGGTGAAAGCTACCCCCAACCCCGTGTAACGACCATTAAAATTAACAATCATGTAAGTCTGAAACTTCACAAAAAGTCAGTACGTTACACTTACTATTACACTATTGTCTCAATAATGCACTGATCAGGAAAACGCGCGTAAAACAAAGCACGATAAACCAATTTATACTGTGATCTACAAGACGGGCGTCTTATTATTTCAGTTTGCTGTCGAATGTCAGAGATGCACTTGCTTTTCGTTTGAAAGGCCCCACGTTGGGCGCCATATTGTATAACAGGTTGTTCTCGTTACACGGGGTTGTGGGTAGCTTTCACCGAAAACACAAGTACATGAGGGTAGCAAATATAATGACAAACTTCAACAAAAACAAAGAAATAACAAGTGTAAATTTCTATATAGTTCGCTTGGCGATGTAAAACATTCAACCAATCCAAGTACAAATTTTATTCTTGGGTTCCGTGTGTAAAAGAATTGGGATTTTTCTTTTGTTGGTGATTTTGTTTGTGCATTTATATCAAGAAAATACGGTTAGCAAAAAAATATGTTTTTTATTTACAACTAATAAATAAATCTCCTATTTTGATTAGAGCTTTCGCGGAAGATCGGTACATAATTTACGATATTTTCAGCTGTTTTCAAATATTGTTCGCTTGTGTTTTGTTGTATCTATCGCACCATTAGATACGCAATGAAAATTGAAAACATTTGCGGTAATGTTGGTACTTAGAGGCCAGAATCTTGTAAATATCAGATACACGGTCTTTCTAACGCAATACCTCTCTGCCGTATTAGAAAGATGAAATATTCCTGCTCTTAAATCATTTTTCACTAGCAGGAAGTCTCGCATTCACGAAGTCTCGTCAGTTTAATAGCGACGCCCTAAAGGCAGTAACGATTTATTATTTGGCTTTTTTTTGGAGATATTCACCAAAGCGACAACGATTCGATTTAAAATAATTGTATTTTAGCTTTGTCTGCCTTTTTATATTATGAAAGTAAATTCAAATTCACCCTTGGGTATTAGTATGTTGTAATCACCTTTTAATAAAAAAACAAAAATTATACGAGGGCTTTCCTGTGAATTGCTAGTAGACAGTCATGGATGACAATGAGAACAAATGCATAAAGTGAAACATTCGTTTCAGCACATTTGAACCCCCATTTTGATGAGGTACAGGTTTTAAAATGAATGTGCATATCTATTGGGAAATAGTCCATTAGCTGTTGAGTGGAGTTGTAGCTAGGTCTATTGACTTTCTGAACATCGGCTTAGCAGATGGCGTTAGTAGTTCTTATTTGATTTTTTTTTAATTTCAATAACACACCACGAGGGCTTACAGCCTAAATACTATCGTACCGTGGGTGTTGACAAGGAGGAAAGAGGCAACTTGGAAGTCCTCGGGACAAAAGAGCGGGCATAACAAGATGTTCTATGTCTGGTGACCTGGACAGTAAAAGCATGCATTCGATCTGTTGGGGGCAGCAGGTGGAGGATCTATGGAAGAAAGCTCCTCTGAGCAGTGCCGGTGCATATATCTATAGGAGATAGAGGGGTGTGTGTGTGTGTGTGTGTGTGTCAAGAACATCACGTCGGTGGGCAAGGGCTGGCAGCCTTTGGGTGAGGGTAGGGTCACCGATGAGACGTATAGCTCTCTTCTGAATGGAGTCCAGCGTAGAAGCGGCAGCGGCACCCCAGATGTTGGGGAAGTATTCGAGGTTTGGCCTTATTTGTGAAGTATATAAGGCATAGAGATTAGCTGGTGAAAAGTATTTGCGAGCCCGGAAGAGGAAACCTAATTTCTTAGCAGCCGCTTCTGCAATTGATGTGACATGTTGGTGCCAATAGAGATTTCGATCCACAGAAATGCCAACAAGAGAAAAGGACTCATTACTTTGAATAACTTGGTTGTTTATTGTGATGGGTCTAGGGCTTGTGTATCTCTTATGAGAAAGAAAACAACACTGAGATTTGGTGGGGTTGAATTGTACAAGATTTCTACTTCCCCAGTCTAATATTTTTTTGGAGATCCACGGAGACAGAACCCTCCATGAGTCTGCGATCCTCATCTAATTGGGCTAAAGAGACAGGCTTAGAATATTGTATATTTAAGTGGAGGGTGCTGTCGTCCGCGTAACTGTGAACTGGGTTGGATGTGCTAAAGAGGAGGTCATTGATGTGGAGAAGAAACAAAGTAGGGGCTAAAGCTGAACCATGAGGTACTCCTGCATTAATTGGATACAGTTTAGAGGAATTGCCATCCACGACAACAGAAATGCTCCGGTTGGAGAGGAAATTTGCTGTCCAGGTACAGAGTTTTGGTGGTAGGCCATAGGCAAAGTTTATTAAGCAGCGCTGCGTGCCAGACCTGGTCGAATACTTTGGATATGTCTAGAGCGACAATCTGGGATTCACCGTGTAGTTCCATAGACTTGTTCCAAGAATTGGTGATAAAGGAAAGGAGGTCGACAGTCGATCTGCGTTGACGGAATCCATACTGCCTGTCGTGGATTAGACTGTGTTTTTCTAGAAAATTTAGTAATTCGGTGTTTATATACTTTTCCATCGCTTTAGAGACGACTGAAAGGAGAGAAATAGGCCTGTAGTTGCTAGGAAACGCTTTGGATCCTTTCTTAGGGATTGGTTGTACTCGAGCAGTTTTCCAGTTACTAGGGAATATGCCTTTATTGTAAGATATCTGAAACAGACGAGTCAGGACAGGAGCACGTTCTGGTGCGCATTTTTTGAAAACAATTTCTGGGATCTCGTCAAGGCCAGAGGCTTTCCTGGTATTAAGAGAAGAGAGCATATTTCGTACCTTTTTAGTTTTGAAAATGATATCCGTCATTTTATGCACGACACTGGGGACTGTTGGTGGTTGAACATGAAACAACGAAGCAAAAAGTTCCGCCTTGCCCAGGGCGGTAGAAATAATTTCATCCCCTGAGACAAGAGGTGGGAACGTGATCTTGCAGAAATTATTCCCAATAGATTTAGCAAGAGTCCAGAAGGGTTTGCCGCCGTTGAAGCTTAAGACGACTTTGTTTTTGATGTGATGATTTTCTTTACTTCTCAGTAGGTTTTGCCTCTGGGACTCTCAATAGCGAGAACATCGTTGGCACCAAGGTTTTCTTGAGTTCCATGTTGTAAATTCAGTTTATTAGGTGAGAATTTTTTCAAGATTGGGGTTAAATACCTAACACGTTCCATTATTTATGTATGTTTCTGTGCGTTTTCTTGATAAGGGGGAAGCCTGTCTCCCTGTATATTGAATTTCTATAGCTGGAGTTTTTTTTTTGGTGTCGGGGTGGCGTTCACATTCTCTAATTGAAATTTCTACAAATCAGCCAGGATTATTACTTGGCAACTAGATTTCAAAGATTGGGTCAAAATGGGTTATTGTATTCAGGAGCATACTAGATATGAATTTTCCAATTTTCTTGGTTCCGGAGGACTAGTTCAATCGGTCTAACAATCTAGAGACTTCGTTGACGTTTATCTCAAGGGGACCAGTGAAGGAAGACTTATTTTTTGAATGACATGATATCTAAATATACAAAGTAATACCTAATAATTATATATTCTGACTAATTATGTGTAATTACTCTTATACGTTGTATTGCAGTGATTGTAATCTCAGAATTATTGCCGGCCATATTCACGGGAAAGTACTTAATTGGGTACCTCTCTGCTCATGCTTATTATTGATTTTTATCTCTTTTTTTGGTTTATTTAAATTCAGTGTATTCTTGTTTCAATGCCAAATCTTGCACGTAAATAATTAATCTTAGGAACACATGTTTTTTTTTACATTTCAACAACACACCACGAGGGCTTACAGCCGAAATACTATCGTACCGTGGGTATCGACAAGGAGGAAAGAGGTAACTTGTTAATTCTGGACTTGAAGGTTTGGAGGTTTGGGGGAGAAGGAAAAACATGTACCGGCAAGGAATTTCGCAACTTGGAAGTCCTCGGGACAAATTATGTTCTATGTCTGGTGACCTGGACAGTAAAAGGGTGCATTCGCTCTGTTGCCCTGGTAGATCTGTTAGGGGCAACAGGTGGAGGAACTATGGAAGAAAGCTCCTCTGAGCAGTGCCCGTGCAGATATCTATAAAAGAGAGAGAGAGAGAGAGAGAGAGAGAGAGAGAGAGAGAGAGAGAGAGAGAGAGACACGTCACCAACGGCACGTCGGTGGGCAAGGGATGGCAGCCTTTGGGTAAGGGTAGGGTCAGCGATGAGACGCATAGCTCTCTTCTGATTGGAGTCCAGGATAGCGAGTGTAGAAGCGGCAGCGGCACCCCAGATATGGGAGCAGTATTCGGGTTTGGCCTTATTTGTGAAGTATATAAGGTATAGAGATTAGCTGGTGAAAAGTATTTGCGTGCCCGGAAGAGGAAATCTAATTTCTTAGCAGCCGCTTTTGCAATTGATGTGATATGCCAAATGATATTTCGATCCACAGAAATGCCAACAAGTGAAAAGGATTCATTACTTTGAATAACTTGGTTGTTCATTGTGATGGGTCTAGGGAGTCATGTATCTTTTATGAGATAGAAAGCAAGACTGAGATTTGGTGGAGTTGATTTGTACAAGATTTCTACTTCCCCAGTCTAATATTTTTTGAAGATCCACAGACAGAACCCTCCATCAGTCTGTGATCCTCATCTAATTGGGCTAAAGAGACAGGCTTAGAATATTGTATATTTGAGTGGAGGGTGCTGTCGTCCCCGTAACTGTGAACTGGGTTGGATGTGCTAGAGAGGAGGTCATTGATGTGGAGAAGAAACAAAGTAGGGGCTAAAGCTGGACCTTGATGGACTCCTGGATTAATTGGATACAGTTTAGAGGAATGGCCATCCACGACAACAGAAATGCTCCGGTTGGAGAGGAAGTTTGCTGTCCAGATACAGAGTTTTGGTGTGCTTCTGTATATGGCCTAAGTTTTGTTTTCCGGATCAACCTGAATGGTTAATATCTTTCGATATTCTAAATTTATTTAGTTTTATTCTTTCGGACTTTAAATGTTCATAAAAAGGAAATTGGGCAAATAAAGTGATTTTTAGTGAATTTTCATTAAGAAAATCGATCGTATCGATGGTGGTGAGACTTTTGGAAACTTTCTTTAAATGAGCGCGAATTAGTGCCCCTAGAACCCAAATTCAAGGTAAGTTGAAAAGTTATAATATATATATATATATATATATATATATATATATATATATATATATATATATATATATATATATATATATATATATATATATATATATATATATATATACTACCGATAACTCAAAACATACTTCACCAATCGAAACCAAATTTGGCAATTCCCTTCATTTTGTTAGTAGCTTGGATGAGTTCGTTAGAAGTTTTGATACTCCAATACTTTTAGAAAAAATGGAAAAAACTACGTGAACACGCAATATCTTTTTAATGACTAAAAATATTAAACTAAACGTGACAAGCACGTACACATTGTACAAGTGGTCCTACCTACCAAATTTGAACTCAATTGGTTCAGTAGATCTTGAGTTATAACTAAATAAAAAATCAGTAATCTACGATATAACCTGAAATTACCTCTAAATGAATGCCCATAATGTTAGACAAGGTCAGACGGATAAATCAGGGTTCCGCTGCCATTGCAAACAAAATCTCCAAATTAAGTTTTAAACGGACAGGCTACGAAAATATGTCACAATAAACAATCAGTGGGGTTGCCATTTACGACAACTCTCATCTAAATCTGTAGATATCAGAAAAATGTAAATAAATAGAAATGTTAATGAAAGTGGGCCCTTTAAGGATTGGCAGGGCACATTCTGATTGCAATTTTGGGCTGATAGTTGATATTTTGCATGACGAAATATTTTTTTTCCGCAAAACCGGCCCCCGTTGAGTTGTACAACGATTTAATATTCTAAACTGACCTTCAATGTGGAATATACGAGTCGTGAATTACGCTCGTTTTAGAAAAAATATTTCAAAGGGAGTATTGGCGATTTCATAATTTGCAAATGTATTCTGCGAAAATTCGCTAAAAAAACTAACGTTCATGGTTTTGTTGTGTATAATAGTACACCGAATGAGTTAACAGTGCTTGAAAATATTAAACGTGAATATTGTGCTCGCATTTCTGACAAACTCAGAACCACTACGATGTGTAATGTAATTTCAGCAATGCTTTATGTGTTAAGTACATAAAGGGTAATTGAATTTTGCCTCAATTGTCAAATTAAAAGCTGCAGGCATTTCAAAGGCATAAATTTTAGTAGGAATTCATCAAATATAGCATGGGACTTTAACACAGAAAAAAGACGTCCAGTTCAGTAAAATATATTGCGGCGTTTTCAAAAATAAAATTCTGGGTAATGTTAAATGTAAAAATAATTTTATGGAGAGCTTTGGGCTATTCATTTATTCAAGCTAATAGAACCACAAGGGGTTGTAAAACATTACGCTTTGTTAAAACGAAAAGTTTAACGTATTTATCCAAAATACACAATATGAGAGAAATATTTAAAAATTCATTCGTTATTTATTGAAAAATTGTCTAAATGATTTGATTATTATATTAGCGAATTTTTATTTTAAAAAAAATCACAAATAGAGAGGTATCGATGGTGAGACTTTGCAATTTTTCTTTAAATGAGCGCTAACGAGGACCCCTAGAACCCATATCCGGGGTCAGTTTCAATTTGTATATATATATATATATATATATATATATATATATATATATATATATATATATATATATATATATATATATATATATATATACATTATTGATGGGAGGAGTAACAGTCGTTACGTGCTAATATTTGTATACTTTTAAGGGCATTTACGACCAAAACTTGAGGGCTATATTTCAAAGAAAGTCACTCTGTACTAAATACTCGATATATTTCGCTTTAGATGCCAAGCATCTTCAGGAGCACTAAAATAATGAATAAAAATTAATATAATATCTAGATTGCACTGTAACTAATTGAAAAGCAAAGCCAAAAGCATCAAAACAGAGAAACTCTGCCACAAGGACATGCAAAAAAAGAGGAATGTAACAACCATTTTAAAAACTACATGTAACTTTACGCGAACATTTCTACGTTAAAAACATTCAAAACCAGTCATGAAAAAGCATAAAAAAGAGTTAACAAGGTTAAAATATTAAAAAGGCTTTGAAAAATTGACGTATAAGAATTTGGACATCTAACCCCATTTTTCCACGTTAGATACCGACCATAGACCTAAGTGACACTGCAAACTAAGAAACAATCATTGATCATAGACTAGTGTTACTCTATTGATGAAAATGTATAATTTATTTTCTTATTCTAAATTACGGAACCGGCCAACATAAAGGCACCATCAGACTTATCAAATAGTATTACATAACTATATATGTTACTTAAATTGTGAATATCTGATTTAGAGTTCATAGTGTCATTTTCAAGAATATTACACATTTCCAGAAGGGAACGTTTTTGTCAGATTGGTTTCTCGATCCAATATTTTGACATTTCCAAAATCTATGTTAGTCAGAGAGTTAAAAGTAAGTTCCTTGGTGTATTTCCTTGTGTTAACCTCTTTTGACCGCAAGCTCCCCAGTATGTTAAAAAGTCACCATGACAGGCTCCATTGGTGTGAAAAGTGTCCCAGTGTTTATCCTGCAACAACTTGTAGCGTAGATGTGTCCATGCATATGTATGTGTGTGTGTGTATGTGCACATGAAGAAATAATATGCATTTTCTGTCCTGCACCTAGTGTTAAGTACTGGACGTATAAAGCCTATTGACGTGAGTGCGTATACATGAGTGTATATGCGCTCGCGCATGTGTGTGGGTGGATATGTATGTAAGTTTTAATTTTAATATATATTTTTAGTAAACAGCAACTGTTTAGGGAGATAAAAGAAGATACAAGGAAAAAGTTAAAGAGCTTGTTAGATTAACATTATTAAGACAGGTTTTGCTATTGTGAAAAGCAAGGTCAGATGCATCCTTGTTCATTTTGAAGATTGACAGTGACTGAATGAGTCAGTTCTCAAAGTCAAAACTCTAATCAAAAAAAAATCTATGTTATGACCCAAGGTTGACACATGATGCGCCAAAGCACATCTATCGGGTCTAAGTCTGGAGTCACTCCTATGCTGACTAATCCTTCTACCAACAGACTGTGAGGTCTGACCTATATAAGAAAGATAACAATTATTACAGTCCAACTTGTAGACTACATCACGTTGTTTATCCACTGGAATTTTGTCCTTGTTGTTAGTGAAAAAGTTGTTGTTGGTCAAAACATTGTATTTAGCCACTTTGATGTGTGTAAAATCTTTGAAAAGTTTCATAAGCCTGTGTGTTAGTCCATCGATGTAAGACAACACCGCATATTTGATATTCAATCTTGGGTCAGAGGTGTCCCTCCCACCATGTACGGGCGGAGAAGGCCTATCAGCTGCTCGGTGAGGTGCAGTTTCGGATGGAACGTTGAAAAGTAGCTTCATCGTGTAACTTATTCACCATCATATCTGCAAAACGACATAAAGCTCTATGTTGGAAAGAGGGGTGGGCAATATCCAAAATCCGCCTCTTCATGCCCAATATAACATTCAATTTCATTTTTTCATCATGATATGATGCACAGTTTATGTATCTTCCGGAACTGGAAGACTTGCTATACCAATCCAACTTGATGTCGGTACTTCTATATACTCTAGTATCAAAGAAGGGAACACTTCTATCTGCTTCTCTCTCTCTCTGTCTCTCTCTCTCTCTCTCTCTCTCAACAGTAAATTTAATGTGATGATCAAATCCATTAAAAATTCGTAACACCTCTTCCTCAGTATAAATAGGGATGGCAAGGATCAAATCATCAATGTATTGATATATAAAAGGCAATCTAAAGGACAGACGTGGTATTGCAAACTTCAACAAGGATGACATAACTATATTTGCCAACACATGACTGAGGTGACTACCCATTGGACAACCAAAAGACTGTCTATAATAAGCCCCTTTAAACAGGAAGTAGTGTGAGTTAAAAAGAAATTCTCGTATTTGAATGAAGTTCTCTTTGGGAATATCTGTGTTACGTTCAATGAGCTCCCAGTTTTCGCCAATAATCTGAAGTGTAAGCTGTAATGAGATATTCGTGAATAAGGAGACAATATATATATATATATATATATATATATATATATATATATATATATATATATATATATATATATATATATATATATATATATATATATATATATATATATATATATATATATATATATATATATATATATATATATATATATATATATATATATATATATATATATATATATATATATATATATATATATATATATATATATATATATATATATATATATATATATATATATATATATATATATCCAATCGATAACCGAAGAAGTAATTAACTGATTTGGATGTAACTCGCAAGTACCTATCTTTTATTAATGGCTTGTACGAGTTCGTTAGCCAGGAAAATCGGATAACGTTTTTCGGGAAAATTTTGAGTTTTCTTTCGAAAAATATTTTTTTCTCTCAAAATTACAAAGCCATTTTAATGAAATTTGGTGGATATATTGCACTGAGAAAGACATTACTATACACCAAAATTCAACTTTCTAAGTTTATAGGAAATTGAGTTATTCAAATTTGAAGCATTTAATGAAAATTCACCAGCATAACGCACTTGCTGCGTCCCGAACTTTTTTTAATGATCTTATCTGTCTCTCTTGTTTTATTTAATAACGCCTTACAATCTAACCATTAAATATTAATTTGTTTTGCTCTGACGTTTGTCACAGGACACTGTTACCACTCAAGCCAACGTAAGGGCGAAGAGTTCGGTGTGTGGGATCTTTCCTAACTTCTTTATATGTACCATTTTTGTTTTCTTTTCAAATTGTGACGTGTAATAAGCCGGGCAGGGTTAGAATTTAATACCGAGAAAGCCGTCACAACTGTTTCGGTTTCCGATAGATTTATTTATGACTTACTGCCGTAATATATTCTTGATTAATATTATTTACTCGTTAATCAAGCAGTTTAGAAAGTCGATTGAATTAATATCTGATGGTTACATCTGCTAAAGATCAATTGAAATATTGTTTGATATTGCAGTCGCCTACATTTGAATAACAATGAGTCTTGATGATCTAACACTTTCAGATCATACGATTGACGAGTGATTGAAGATTTTGCTCTACAATACTGTTGTTTAATTTCACAGTTGAACAGAGTGGTATTTACTTTTTAATTACATTAGCTGATTGTATCTTATTATTTTTTATGTTATATTTTTAGGTAGCTATAGAGACAAAAAAAATACTGCGATAGAATTCCTTTTACAATTTCGTTGTTCATTAAAACAAGATAAAAAATAATATAAAAAAGCCTGGACGCAGCAAGTGCGTTATAGTAGTGAATTTTCATAGAAATGATCTGGCACAAAATATTTTATTATAACTTTTTTTTCTTGTAACATATAAATCTAAATTTTGGTGTATAGTTTACTTTTTACATCGTAAATCTACCTACCAAATTTGGTTATCATAGATTTTTTATTTTTTAAGATAAAAATTTTTTTCAAATGAAAACTCAAAATTTTCTCGGAAAACCTCGTCCGATTTTTCTGATTAACGAACTTATCAAAGCTATTTACAAAAGGAAGGTACATGCCAAATTTTATCAAAATCGGCCCATTATTCTTTGAGATAATTTTTTTTTCTAATGAAAACTCAAATTTTTTCCGCAAACCTCGTTCTATTTTTCTGACTAACAAACTTGTCAAAGCCATTTACAAAAGGAAGGTACATGCCAAATTTTATTAAAATCGGCCCATTATTTTTTGAGATAAGAATTTTTTTTGAATGAAAACTCAAAATTTTCCCGGAAAACCTCGTCCGATTTTCCTGACTAACGAACTTATCCAAGCCATTTACAAAAGAAAGGTACATGCCAAATTTTATCAAAATCGGCCCATTATTTTTTGAGTTATCGGTGTGATACATACATATATATATATATATATATATATATATATATATATATATATATATATATATATATATATATATATATATATATATATATATATATATATAAACATATAAAAATTGAAACTGACCCCGGATATGGGTTCTAGGGGTCCTAGTTCGCGCTCATTTGCAAAATTTTTTTCAAAATTCAAAAGTCGGGCTCTCCCCATTAGTGAATTTTTTCTACGAAAATTCACTAACACTAACTTTTGAGAATAGATGGCTGCCTGTTGTGACCAGGAACAGACAAAGCATTACGGAGTGTATTACGTTGGACCCAAATTAGAACGGGACCTTTTTAAGATGCCTTCTTAGATACCTCCTTAGAGGCAATAAGTTGAAACAAAGTAACCTTATCGTGGTTGCCAGCAGATGACGGTCATCAACTAAATGAGATGACGCTGAATTGATCAGAAGGTGCGACATACCATTATAATATGATATAAGTTTTGTTTATAACGTGTGGTCCATTTAAGATTTCGAATTTAAATCGGCTATAAAACAAACTAATGAATATTTTTTCAAAGTTATGAGTTTATTAAAAAGATTGAACCTTTCCATTTAGGAATGGAAGACAACATCATTCAAATGACTGCCATGGATAGCGTTACAATACCCCATTCGATCAGTCCAAATTTTCAGTACATTTTCGATTTTTTGGACCTCTATTTCGTCAATGGCAACTTTGATTTCATGTTTCAAGTCGTCTGTCGTCTCTGGATGGTTAGCGTAACGGCTCCCCACAAAAAAGGTCCAACGGAGTCAAATCGCAGCTTCTAGGTGGCCAATTGACATCAGCATTTTGGCTGATTATGCGATTTTCGAAAACAGTACGCAAAAGATCGATTGTTACGTTGGCTGTGTGGCACGTTGCGCCGCACTGTTGAAGCCAAATGTCGTCTATGTCATACTCTTCAATTTTGTGAAACTTAAAAATCTCCTAGCATGGCGCGGCAGCGATCGCCATTCACCGTAACGGCGTTTCCTTGCTCAATTTCGAAGAAAAATGGCCCAATAATGCCGCCAGACCAAAATCCGCACCAGACAGTCAATCGTTGTGGATCCATTGGTTTCGCCACGATGACGTGTAGATTTTCTGAGCCCCAGATACGACAATTTTGCTTATTGAGGTATTCTCCGAGGTGGAAATAAGCTTCATCTGAAAAGATGATTTTTCGGTAAAAATGCTCATCTTCGATCAAGCGGTCTTCGGCCCATTGAGCAAACCGAAAACGCATCGGATGGTCAGACGGCTTCAGCTCTTGCACAAATTGAACTTTGTACGCATTCATATCGAGATCTTTATGCAACATTCTTCTCAAAGAAGTGCGTGAAATGTTCAATTCTTAAGAATGATCACGAGTTGATGTTGATGGCTGTTCCAGCACACTCTGAGCAATAGCAGCGATGTTTTTGGTTGAGCGCACTGGACGAGTACGTACACGGGTTGTTTTATCCAACAGCGATCCAGTTTCACGAACTCGCTTCACAAGTTGATCCACAAACAGCGTTTTTGGCATATCCTTTTTGTCAATTTTTTTTCGTAAATTTCTTACAGTTTGAGTAGAAGACTCACCGCTTTGTTCAAGCGAAAAGCGACCCATTTCATAAATGTCAAACATAAAACTAACTCTCTGTCACATCGGAAATGTCATCAAACCTTCCAACCTCAAAATAACCTATAGTTCCAATTCCAAACGTTAGATGGCCCACCCTTTAGATATATCGAAAATTTGCACAAACTTTTGGTTGTTTGGCGGATTATTTCAAGGCCGGCTTTCCGAAAATATTTTTTTCAGAAACATGCTTAGAACCATTCCTGTATGCATAAACCACAAGAGGAATGTTGTGGTTTCAATTCCCAAACAAGTTACGGTACCCAAAGCGAATAGGGGGTTGGGTGGGGAAGACAATTGAAAGGAAATATAAATGCAACATGTGAAGAAAGCAGCTTATAGAAGCTCGGGGAAAGAAGAAAACCTTAAAAATCGCCCCCACCCTCCACCCATGTTTCTCCTCGAAAAACTCCCGTCTTCTCAATTAAAAAGCTAGGGGAAGGGAAAATCACATCACAATGTATTTCCGCGGAAGCCCAATGGTAGGAGAAACCTCCTGCCAACGGCTCCCACCCCCTAACACGCAACTTACTTACCCTCGGGCCTGACCCCTCGTTTTTCTCAGAAATATTTCCCCTCAACAGGACCCCATACAGGGTGTTTCATAATAAGATGCCAATATTAAATGGAGTGAATCTATGGATGATTTTAAGAAAAAAAGTTTATTTGAATATAGGTCCGTTTTCGCTTTCTGTCCGAGATACAGGTAATCAAAAAATCCTTATTTTATTTCCTTTTGTAAGTATAACTTAGAACAGCCTTTGAATATTTTTATGAAACTTTGTGAGGGTGAATCACCTAATTACCTAATTCACCCTCACAAAGTAATGCATGTTTGTTTTCGAGTTATTTCAATTGTTTTGCAACTTTTCACATTTTTGGCACATATCAAAAATTGTGATACGGCGTTTTTACCAACAAAAAAAATGACACATTCAGAGAAGTTTTCGTTTATATTATTTCATGAAAAAATCGGGATCCCATGCACGGGCGCGTTATGGAAGTGAATTTTTATAAAAATGTTTTTAATAGCAAATGCGAGCAGGCATCAATCTGATTACCGATGTAGTAGAAACAATGTACTATATTATATCAAAATTACTTTTTTGTTTGAAAATGTACAAAAATTTTCCGAAAATAGACTTAAATGTTGGTTTTCTCGCCAACCAACATTACGTTAATAGCAAATTGAGTTATTGAAATATGAAGGATTTAATGAAAATTCGCTACCAAAACGCATTTACTGTTTTGGTAGCTTGTTTCTTACAAACATACATCATATTTCGATAAAAAAATACAAAAATGCATTATCGAATTTGTTCTACGAAAATCAGCTAAAGATTATAGACCGTTAAACCAAAAACTTAACTAAACCTACAGCGAAAGCATCAACTTAACTAAACAGACAGCCAAAGCATCAGAGAAAGGGTCTACTTGAAATGAATTTTCTGTAAATGTTTTGATAAAATGAAGGGCAATGACGGTTAAAGCTGAAACTTGAGGTTTCGCAGAACACTCTTCTTGCAACATTTTCTTTTCATAATCCGTATTTGTTACACGTTCTTTGCCTAAACATTGCCAATTTTGACGTTTCAAATCGCGATTTTGACGTTTTGAGGCAAACGCCAAAACTTTTTTCTTTAAGTGCTCATAACTTTTTTGTCTTTGAACTTAGAGACCTAAATTTTGGTACATGGTTCACTCTCTATAATACAAACACGAGGAACCAAATTTGGTTGCCCTTGCTTTGTTATTTTCTTCAATTGATCGCCTCTCTGTGTGTTCGGATTTTTTTGAAAGTAGTCAGTACAGTGTACATGACTGTAAAAAGAGATATAAATACTTTAAATTTCCTTTATTATAAGCATTTATGTATTGCAACTTAACATTTAATTTCATTGTAACAATACTAATCCGTGATAATTTTAGTAATAAAATATGGGGAACTGGTTTTACGCCATTAGTAGCTAGTTAATGATTCGATGCATTTAGAGGTAGTAATTTCTGCATCGGAAGGTATCTAACCAAGAATAATAATCGAACCGTAAATTCGCGTTAATGGCGTTATTGAAATGCTGTTTGAATGTCGATCAACTGTTTATGCTGTTTCAGAAATTTCTATTTAATTCTCATCACATCTCCATTGGCAACCGTGTTGTTACGTTGTTACCTGCGGTGGATTTTAACGCCAGAACTGATTGAACCGATTCATGTGATTGAACCGTTAACCAGTGTCACCAGCCATTTCTGTATATGTAAATTCCTGTAATTCCAAATCGTCAATCACAGTATAAATGCGATGTCACATTGTCGTCTCAACCGTGACTCTATGTGCAGCAATTCTTCTTACTAGTGAATGTTCACCAATGAGGAGATCTCGACTTTTGAATTTTGAAAAAATGTCTTTTAATGAGCGCGATTTGGGACTACTGAACCCAAATCCGAGGTCGGTTTATATATATATATATATATATATATATATATATATATATATATATATATATATATATATATATATATATATATATATATATATATATATATAGTGTTACAAAGCACTTCAATAGATGTAGGTGCGGTGTTACCGCATCTCCAAAAACTTCCCCAACATCTGGGAATTCTTGCACAATCGGCGAAGTCTCAACCCCCTAGGACCGAAAATAACGAAGTTGCCGACTTGTACCCCGTCGGAACGGATAACTGAGGTCTGCACATTCCGAACACCCTGTATACGCAGAGAACCCTTACACCCTGTATACGCAGAGAGATCTTATAGTACGAGAAACACCTCTGATGTAACATAGGAATGATGACCACATTTGGATCACCTGTATATACATCCCCCTATATACACACGGGGCCGATCGGTATTCACAGAACCTTTTAGCAAACGAAGGTCCTGAATCATTCTGGAATGGAACACTCCCAAAACGAGGTGGAAGGTACGACGGGTATATAAAGGCGAAAGCAAGCCAGCTCAGGCAGTTGAGTTCAATTAGAGAATGTTGAAGTGACTCGAGGAAGCAGTAACCAGTGTGAAGTGTTAGAGAGTAGCGACTGTAGTTCCAGTGTAGTGACTTGTGTGCAGATTATTAATTTTAAGGCCAGATAAACTAAGTGTTTTGTGAGAGAGACATTCTAGAACTTTTATTGTATCCATATTTAGAGAGTAAATAGAGTTGTTTTGTTAAAATTTAAAGTCTCACTTACCAGAACCCGGCGAAAACGCAACTATGTATATATATATATATATATATATATATATATATATATATATATATATATATATATATATATATATATATATATTTATGTGTCACACCGATCACTCAAAAATGGGCCGATTTTGATAAAATGTGGTGAGTACCTTCCTTTCGCAAGTGGCTTGGATGAGTGCGCCAGCCAGGAGAATCTGCTCAGTTCAAAGAGATTAAACAATGCTTGGTTTTAATTAGATAATCGAATTCCCCGGTACGTGCCAGCTCTGAACTGACCTTTAATGTATCGAATTTCGACCACGAAATTATAATGTTTGTAAAAAAAGAAATTCTGGACGCAGCAAGTGCGTTATGGCAGCAAATGTATATTAAATGCTTCAAATTTAAATAGCCCAATTTGCTATTAACCTATCAGGTTCGTTGGCCAGGAGACTAGTTTTTCGGGAACATTTTAAGTTTATTTTCGAATGTTTTTTACATTTTCAAACAATAAAGTTATTTTGATGAAATATACTACATTGATTCTACTATATATGTTATACTGGTAACCAAATTTGATGCCTGCTTTCGTTAAAAAACCCATATATTTGCTATTTAAAACATTTTTATGAAAACTAACTACCAAAGCGCACTGTATTGACTGTTGACTAAATAATTTGCCTGGCCAGACATACAGTATTGTGCAGATTAATGTTGAATGTCGTTTATTGAAAGCAAAAATACAAACGGTACTAGTTTATAAAGCTTTTTGTATTAATCAATAGACTATATGTCCTGCTTTGGCTTTTAATGAATGTTCTCAACAAAAAAATTCACTAATTAGGAGATCCTGACTTTTGAATTTAAAAAAATCTTCAAATGAACGTGAACTAGGCCCCCTAGAACCCATATCCAGGGTCAGTTTCTATGTTTATATGTATGTATGTATGTATCACACCGATAACTCAAAAAGTAATGGGCCGATTGTGATTAAATTTACTTACCTTCCTTTTGCAAGTGGTTTGGATAAGTTTGTTAACCAGGAAAATCGTCCTAGGTTTTTCCCGGAAAATTTTGTGTCTTTCGGAAAAAAATTATATCCGGAAATAACAAATTTAGGGCAACAAATTTTGGTAAGCGTGTTTGTATTATAACGAGTGGGCCACGTCCCAAAATTTAGGCCTGTAGGTTCAAAGACAAAAAAGATATAGGCATTTAAAGGAAAAAATGGGGTTTTCCCCAAAACGTCAAAGTCGCGATTTTAAACGTCAAAATTGGCAACATTTAGTCAAAGAACCTTAAACCAATACGGGTTATGTAAAAAAAATGTCGCCAGAAGAGTATTTTGCAAACTCTTAAAAGTTTCAGCTTCTTGTCCTTCATTTTACTAAAATATTTCCAGCAAATTTATTCCAAATGGACCCTTTCTGTGATGCTTTGGCAGTAGTTTTAGTTAAGTTTATGGTTTAACGGTCTATAATTTTTAGCTAATTTTCGTAGATAAAATTCGTTATGAGACCGCGACTTTTGAATTTGAAAAAGATTTCTTCAAATTAACGCAAACTAGGCCCACTAGAATACATATCCGGGTTTACTTTCAATTCTTATCTGTTTACATATATACAGGTTGACGCCTTTCTACGGTAAAGCTGAATATAATTGTTATTCTACAAGATACGAGAAAAAAATTTATACGTTAATTATAGGGTGTCTTGAGCTGCATCTTATAACATTATTTTGACAATCACAGGTGGCCCATAAGTCGTTGGTGATACCTACATGGTTTTTTTCGAACATCCCTTATATTATTGCATTTTTGCATTTTTTATCGAAATATGATGAATGTTTGTAAGAAAAAAATTGGTAGCGAATTTTCACTAAATGCTTCAAATTATAATAACTCAATTTGCTATTATCCTAAGGTTCGTTGGCTACGAAAGCAGTTTTCTCGGAAACATTTTTAGTTTATTTTCGGAAATTTTTTGTAAATTTTCAAACAATAAGTTATATTGATTAAATTTGGTACATTGTTTTTACTATATACCGGTAACCAAATTGATGCCTGCTTGCATTAAAGGAACATTTGCAAACAGATTTTTATGAAAATTAGCTTCCATAACGCACTTGCTGCGTCCATACTTTTATTACAGCTTTAACTCGTTTTGTCATGGACTCAATTAATTTTTTTGCAATTCTCGTTGATTTTGTCATCTCGAAACTAAACCTGAATGACAGCCTCAATCTTCTTACTTTTGTTGTACAATCCATTTTTAGGAACCTGGCCTTGTATATAGACCACAAATTCCCGATAGGACTAATGTCTGGTGAACTTCCTGGCCAGCCTAGAAAGGTAATCTTTTTGTGCTTGAAATATTTCATTATCTTCTTGGAAGCATGACACGGTGCTGAATCTCGTTGGAAGATTGGTTCGCCAACTGCTTGAACTTTTTCCAGTTATCTGGACAAACACGTTTCAAACATCTCTTTATATTTTTCACTGCTTATCATGCCTTCGATGGGTATAAGTTTCCCTGATCCCATATATAAAAAACAGCCCCAAAACTTCTTTTTGACTGCATGTTTCACTGTATAAACCAAGTGAGCTGCAGTTAACTTCTCACCCTCAGCTTTTTGCATGAAGTTTGATCGGTACCACTGCACCAAAAACTGTGTCCAATGTGAATACAAGACATTTCTCCAGTTATTCTGTCCAATGGGCATATTTTTCTGCCCTAATCAGTCTTTTTCTCATCATAACCTCCATCAGAAGCTGTTTGTATTGAGGTCTCGCAGCTTTTATTCCTGCCTCCAAAAGGCGTCTGCCATTGGGCACTCTTTTCTTTGGATGCTCTAATAATGCAGACATTTCTGAAAGATTTGCTGTGCGAATGCCTTTGGTTTTTCCCATTTTTCCCAATTGCTGGTAAAATATTTATATTTGTATGCACTACTTTAACATTATTTCCAACATTCCAAGTCCACCAAGTACATTAAACCAATATTACGGTGCAAAACAACACAAACCCCAAAATGCAGCGTTTGACGTTTCGCATAATGACAGATAATAATCTACAACTCCACTATAATGTCGCCAGTCAGTATTGCCACTGTAACATATGTTTAACGGTTGTGCCAGGATTAACATACCAAAACACCTGACACAAGAAATGAATTTATATGTGCATTAAGAGGGACTGAATCTTAAATAATTAAAAGAACTGTAGTGTAACTAATAATTTGGCCTCACACTGTACGTTATGTTAGAAGAGAACGTGATTCTGTTTGTAAAGTGGAAACTCGTTGTGGCCGAGGGTTGATATATTAAAAGGGTATGGATATTATAAGCATTGAAAACGAGATGTAAGTAGGATTTTATTAATCGTAAACAGCTGACGGGCAAATGGGTTTCCTGAGTATTTAATGAACTAATTAAATGGATATGTTTGCAGGAGAATTTAATACATTTTGAAGGGTTTCCTATAACTTGGGTGGTTTTCATTTTGACAAAGTTTAAATATATTTGTGTGACGTAAACTGAATTAAACCCAACAAACGCTGCATCATCTGTAGCAGTTTTCGTCCTGCCATGTTTAGGACAGTTTTTAACATTTCCAGTCTCTATTTCTTTTTTATAGTTTTAAAAACCGTTGATCTGTTAATAACGTGTCGAGGGTTCAATTCATTAAATATGCGTGTAACTTCTTCATACGTTCTTTCCTTGTCGCCAAAGCCTCGTAAAATTAGGACTTGTATCGCTAAGATATGTCATTTTATAAAGTGATTGACATTAACTAATTTTGACAGTTCACTAATATTTATTTACAAAGCATAGCCAGCTTTGTGGCAATCAGTACTTATTATGTAATTGTGGATATCTGCGTAACCATAGAATTTGTGCATGGGGTACCTTATAACCAAGTAAATCTTCAGTTCGAAAGGACCGTATACCGGTTTCGCTCTCATTAGAGCTCTTCAGTACGGCATACTAATTGTAGCAAAAATGCACCTAAAATAATACGGCTATAGTATAGCCAGCCTTTCAACACTAAGTGAGTGGTGGACGTGCCGCCACCTAGTTGCGGAACCAAGTAGTATGTTGTCACGCCAGCTCCAAATAACACAAAGTGTTAAAAAAATAGAGACTGTATACATCTAACTAACAATTTGGAAAATTGTCAGCCCTGGCCCATTTCTACCCCAATATAGGGACAAAGTATGTAAGGCTAGATGCATTCTCGCAACAATTAGAACCGTAGACCGGTTTCGCTCTCATTGGAGCTCTTAAGTACGGCATACTAATTGTAGCAAAAATGCACCTAAAGTAATGCGGCTATAGTATAGCCAGCCTTTCAACACTAAGTGAGTGTTTACATACTTTGTCCCTATATTGGGGTAGAAATGGGCCAGGGCTGACAATTTTCCAAATTGTTAGTTAGTTGTATACAGTCTCTATTTTTTTTAACACTTTGTGTTATTTGGAGCTGGCGTGACAACATACTACTTGGTTACGCAACTAGGTGGCGGCACGTCCACCACTCACTTAGGATTCATAAAATCATATAATATACAAGTGTTTCATTTAAAAATCTATCATTGCAACCACTACGCTGTTTAGGACCAGCCTGTATATTTTGTCGTAACGTGAAAATATGCACGTATGGCAACCTTGCAACATGTGTTAAATCTTGTTTTTATCGTTTTCCGTTTGAGAGATATTCAAATGTATCAACACTTTAAACTAATCCTGTATATATATATATATATATATATATATATATATATATATATATATATATATATATATATATATATATATATATATATATATAGAAAATTTAGATAAAGTCTGCAAAGTGACATCAAATTAGATATTTGGCACTTCCAAGTATAGAGGAAGAAATTAAATGATGTTCTATTACAAGTACAAGCTCTGCATGATGTACAATTTTAAATACAAATAAATAATTCGACGAAATTAGCCAATCAGAAACCTTAAAAATCCAAGGATATGATGAACTGAGTGGGATCGGCAAATATGCATCGAGTGTTCGATTACAATTTTTCAAGAGCGAGCTTGCATCGTATGGTTTCTGGGAGCTCTAAAAACCTGATCTCTTAAATAATAAGTCGTGAAAATACAAAGTAAAAGTAGATAGAAAAAAGTTAAGTACATGAAAGTTAGTACCATGCAGACACTTAAGGGACAAATCGAGTCACTGTAACTCCCGAAAATCATCAATCAAATTATATAAGCTGTAGGTTTTCAATGGAAACATTTTGAGACTGTCCTTTTGATGTTCAATATTAACAATTTATCATTCGTAATTTATTAGACAGAGTCGTTAGAATCATTTATACAAACAGCATTTTACAGGCCAAGCGGTCGGTGGTGGATGTTTTTTTCAACAATGCAGTTTCTTATTCCTTTTATAGATTCACACACCTTACACGCGCGTTAAATACAAGGTAGGATCTAAAAGAAATGTGACTTATAAATACGTTGAGTCAAGTAATTCCCTATAGGGATGCTGTTTTCACACGCTGTGATTAGCAGCAGTGATTTCGTTTTCTACCTGTAAACATGTTAGATCTTCGTTAGACGGTGTAAAAAATATGTTTAAACAAAGTATTGCTACAAAAATTGGCATTTATTAAAGCAAATTATAAATTTGGACCCAAATTCATTAATGATTTAGAAATAAGTTAGGGACGCAGCAAGTGCGTTATGGTAGTGATTTTTTATTAAATGCTTCAAACTTGGATCACTCGATTTTCTATAAACTTAGAAAGTTGAATTTTGGTATGTAGTAATGCCCTTCCCAAGGCAAGATATCCACCAAATGTCATTAAAATAACTTTGTAATTTTCGGAGAAAAACATTTTTTTCGAAATAAAACTCGAAATTTGAAAAACTCAATTTTCCATAAACTTAAAAGGTTGAATTTTGATATGTAGTAAGGTCTTTCCCAAGGCAACATATCCACCAAATTTCATTATAATTGCTTTGTAATTTTCGGAGAAAATTTTTTTTTCGAAAGAAAACTCAAAATTTTCCCGGAAAACCTTGTCCGATTTTCCTGGCTAACGAAACGAACTCATCCAAGCCACTAATAAAATAAGGGCCGAGTTTCATCGAAATCGGTTCATATTTTTTTAGTTATCGGTTGGATATATATATATATATATATATATATATATATATATATATATATATATATATATATATATATATATATATATATATATATATATAAACATTGAAACTGACCCCGGATATGAGTTCTACGGGTCCTAGTTCGCGCTCATTTAAAAAAAAATTGTAGTCTCACCATCGATACCTCTCTATTAGTGATTTTTTTTTCATAAAAAATTCACTAAAACACGGATTATTGTTATCAGAATCAACCGAATTCGTTTCTCAATTTTCTGAAAATTGCAATACCATTACAAATAAAATAGAGAATGTGATTTTACAAAAAAAACGTATTTGAGATAAATGAAGGTGGCCCAAGCTTTAAAGGGTGGGGTAGTTGAAAACATCAACATTGATACTGAACACATTGCGAAATTCAAATATGCGTCAATAGGAAATTTGCAGAATCTTTCTTATGTTTTCTTTCTAATTATACGCAATAAGTAACATTTTGATATGTCACAAATGTGAACCTCGGTGGTCCAGGGGTAAGAACGTGTGCCTCTGAACCGAAGGGTACTGGGTTCGATTCCCAGGGTTTCCCTTTCACTTTTTCAGCACAAACTGTAATAAATTAACATCAGCCGAGGTTCGGGCATTGTATTTGAGCAAGTTGAATGTCTGCACGTTCCGCCATTCGGAGGGGGCGTAAAGCTGTCGGTCCCATGTCTATACGATGTTGGGCACGTTAAATATCCATACCCTCCTTACAGAAATGCAGGGGTTTGGCAAAATTTCCAGGATAGTGAGGTGAAACTGCTCCCTGGCATCGGTGATTGACCATAGTCGTGGAAATAGAACGACGTTAAAAGTTATATATATATATATATATATATATATATATATATATATATATATATATATATATATATATATATATATATATATATATATATATATATATATAATATATATATATATATATATATATATATATATCACAAGTAAAATGAATATCTCAACGTTATTAATACATGCAGTAGGTTTAAAACGGGCGCGCATACAGAGACGTTGGCGTGACGTCACTTGTTCCAAAACAAATGGCTGCCTATCAAATGGTACGACGAACCTATAGGATAAACAGTAGTTGTTAACGGTTTTGTGGGTGTGTTCAACTGTTTAATGGTTGTTATTTTACGTTTTTCTTGACTTTACTTCATTAATTTGATAAAAGCACCGATTTTCAATGGAAAAACAACCGGCGTCCACTGGTTACAAGTATTGCATTATGCCAGTGTGCAAAAGTACGTCTATAAAAATTTCTCAGAAACGAAGCAAAACGAAAAATCGGTGTAGTAGTTACAGTACTAGACATTGAGGTGAGGAAGTACGTAGCCAGCTAACCTAACACAGACAAAAATTATACAATAGGTACTAAACAGTCGATTTTTCACTTGCGTTTCAATATTATGTGATCGTCTTTAGTTTTGGAAGCGCCTCCGTGGCCGTGCGGGAAAATCGATTGAGACTTTCCAATACGCACTCGGGGGACGACGGTTCGAGACTCACCGGCGGAGGATTATTTTTCAAATCACTGTCGTCGTTGAGATCGAGCTCAAGGTGGAGGGTAGGTTAGTTTAGATGAGCAAAAAGAGTCAGCAACGGCCTAATTGCCAGTAAGCATGTTACCTTTACCTTTAGTTTTGGATCCAGCTTTTGTTATTTGATAACTGACAAACTCAAACAATCACAAATGATAGAATACGAATAACGTACCTGGCAGCTTTAATTCCTCTTATTTCGGCGCTAGGTCCGGATTGTTTCCAAAAAATGAAGCCACCATTAAACCATCTAACTTACATTGCCAGACTGGGCTTTTAAAAATGCAGCATCCATCCTGTGGTTTGTTAAAAGTTTTTACAGGTATAATATAACCCAAAACACAATAATACCGTTGATGTTTACACCCTGGTATACGTAAACGTGTACATCTTACCCTGCTTCTGCGTCACCAGTTGGAGCATCTGACGTCACAACAATAGCCGGAGCGTTTATAGACACGTGACCAAATTTAAAATAACAAGGGTTTTCAAACACGTATAAAAGCCTAAAAATCAAATATTGCTTATTTGTTTTTGATCACTGATGTTTATAACATAAAGGTATGAGAAAAATGGAAATAGATGTGGATTAAATTTTATGAAAATTCCCTGTTATATCGGTCGATATTGAGCGAAGTTTTTCTTTTTACAAATATATGTATCAGATACTTTCTGATAAACAAGTCATATTATAGCCGCAAAGAGTTCTTTTTTTTTCTCCCTTAGGGCTCGTCCGCGTTTTTGCCGCACCGATAGCACCGTAGCCTTTGGCTTATTGTGCATGCCCTTTGTCTTTTCTACTTCATCCATTCCAAAATCACTGTGCCTTGAACCAGTCTGCATAGCAATTGGTAGGGTGAAGTTTTATATTGCTCTGTCTCCGGTCTAGGCTGTCCGTAGATCAGTTGTCTTCTGCGGTCCGGAGCTTTACACTCGTACCAGATGTACTGGACTGATTCCTTCCCCTCGCCACAGAGTCTGCATGCCAGGTCCCCCTCGAACCACCCCATTTTATGCAGGTGTTTCTTGAGAGCCATGTGTCGCGTCAATAGTCCTGTTATGTTCCTGAGCTGTCCTCTACTAAGATTTAGCAGCTCCACAGCTCTCTTTGAACTGAGTTCCTCAATTACTGACTTCCCATGTCAGAGCCCTGGACAGTCTGCCCAGTACACCTTATGTTCGTTTCTGACCCAGGACTTAATGGATCCCCTGGCAGTGCTCTTCGTCACGCTTGGGACCGGTTTTGGTCCTATAAATGGTTCTGCTAATCCTCTCTTCGCGAGACTGTCAGCTTCTTCATTGCCTTTGATTGACCCGGCACCCAGATGAGGGTCACCTCATTCTGCCCAGCCAGGTCGCTCGTCTCGTTTCCGCATTCACTTACTAGCCTGGAATTTACCCGTGGGCTACTTAGAGCCTTAAGGGCTGCCTGGCTGTCTGTGGCTATGAGGATCCGCTTTTTGGTGTAGCCCCTCCTCTGGTTCTCTCGCGCGCAGTGCAAGATGGCGTATATTTCGGCCTGAAAGACCGTTGCATGAACTACGAGGGAAATACTGTGACTTACCCTCGGTCCTTCCGAATTAACGCCTGCCCCCGTCCCAGCTCCCTGCCGGATCTGTCCGTGAACCAGACGAGCGCGTCCCGTGGTAGGCCCGGCGTCACACCCCGCCAGAGAGTTGTTTGATGATACATTCGTTACCAAATGGAGAGATTTTTATAGTTGCATGTTTGTCTAAGCAAGTGTACCATATTTTTTATGTGTGCACACGTATAAGTATGTTTTATTTTTGTGATTGAGGTTTATGTTGTCTTTTTGTCTTGTATTTTATCTATATTTTGTGGTTGGCCTATACAATTTGTATTGTCTTATGGCTCAATAAATTATCTGGACAGCAAACTTCCTCTCCAACCGGAGCATTTCTGTTGTCGTGGATGGCCATTCCTCTAAACTATATCCAATTAGTACAGGAGTTCCTCAAGGTTCCGCTTTAGCCTCTACTTTGTTTCTTCTCCACATCAATGACCTCCTGTCTAGCACTTCCAACCCAGTTCACAGTTACGCGGACGACAGCACCCTCCAGTCAAATATACAATATTCTAAGCCTGTTTCTTTGGCTCAATTAGATGAGGATCACAGACTCCTGGAGGGTTCTGTCCCCGTGGATCTCCAAAAAATATTAGACTGGGGAAGTAGAAATCTTGTACAATTCAACCCCACCAAAACTCAGTCTTGCTTTATTTCTCATAAAAGATACCCCAGCCCTAGAACCATCGCTTGAACAAACAAGTTATTCAAAGTAATGAGTCATTTTCACTTGTTGGCATTTCTGTGGATCGAAATATCAATTGGAACCAACATGTCACATCAATTGCAGAAGCGGCTGCTAAGAAATTAGGTTCCCTCTTCCGGGCTTGCAAATACTTTTCACCAGCTAATCTCTATACCTTATATACTTCACAAATAAGGTCAAACCTCGAATACTGCTCCCACATCTGGGGTGCTGCTGCCGCTTGTACACTCGCTATCCTGGACTCCATTCAGAAGAAAGCTATACGTCTCATTGGTGACCCTACCCTCACCCAAAGGCTGCCATCCCTTGCCCACCGACGTACCGTTGGTGGCCTCCCTCTCTTTTATAGATATCTGCACGGGCAGTGCTCAGAGGAGCTTTCTTCCATGGTTCCTCCACCTGCTGCCCCAACAGATCTACCAGGGGAGCAAAGCGAATGCACCCTTTTACTGTCCAGATCACCAGACATGGAACATCTTTTGTCCCGAGGACTTCCAAGTTGTGGAATTCCTTGCCGGCGCATGTTTTTCCTTCTCCTCCGAACCTCCAAACCTTGAAGTCCAGAATTAACAAGTTGCCTCTTTCCTCATTGTCGACACCCACAGTACGATAGTATTTAGGCTGTAAGCCCTCGTGGTGTGTTGTTAAAATTTAAAAAAAAATCTGTCTATGCCGATGAAAAACGCTCATTTTTAAGTGAAAATTTGAATAGCATACCATTGTCCGTTTTCAAAATATATTTTTTTAATTTTAAAGTTACAAAAATAATTCTTTTAGCATTAAAAAAATTTATTAGTGCCTTATTTTATGAAAACTGCATAATTACCCGAAGGTGCGCTTCTTTATGGATGTACTTGGTATAAATAATAAAATAAATACAGGGAGATATGTACAACAGCGGTTTAGAATGTTGACGATTGGAATAAACAAGAATAGATCCACGGTCAATTGTGGCATTCTCACCAGTGAATACACTTGAATTATAATTGATGGAGGAAAGAAGACGTTAGAACTAAATGGAAAAGGGGGCTTTCGCGTACACAAAGAAACGAAACCAGAAACGTAGTCCCTTTGGCTTTGGTGTAAAGTTAAGTGATGATAATGACTGTATGTAAAATCTACACCCCATATATTTTACACGCCGCTGAGCACCGCCAAAAAACCTTCTTTCTTGTCTGAATGCATAAGTAAATATTATCTGAATATAATGCAACATTTTGTAATGCCATAAAGTAGCATGCTGTCAAAAAAATATATAATTTGAATACTGCGTATTGTGACGAGCAATAATAAATGCCTTCTGAAAAGTCTGTTGAAAAATAAGACAATAGTTCTGACGCAGCAAGTGCGTTGTGGTAGCAAATTTTAATACAAGTTGACATCATCATCATAGCCTAAGGGCGCCACAGTGCAATAGTTGCTGTTTGGGAAAAGATGTAATGCGGTCGTTTCCCGTTGCCTTTCGCAAATAAGAATAATATTGTTTGTTTGCAACAAACTAATACAAAGATGCGCCTTCTACAAAACCAAAAAAAAAACCTGGACGCAGCAAGTGCGTTATGGTAGTGAATTTTTATTAAATGCTTCAAATTTGAATAACTCAGTTTTCTATAAACTTAGAAAGTTTAATTTTGGTATGTAGTAAGGTCTTTTCTAGGGCAAGATATCCACCTAATTTCATTAAAATAACTTTTTGATTTTTAGAGAATTTTTTTTTCTAAATAAAATTTAAAATTTGAATAACTCAATTTTCTATAAACTTAGAAAGTTCAATTTTGGTACTTAGTAAGGTCTCTCCCAAGGCAACAAACTCATCCAAGTCATTAATAAAAGAAAGGCACTTGCCAAGTTTCATTGACATCAGTTGATTATTTTTGGAGTTATCAGACGGATACATACATATATATATATATATATATATATATATATATATATATATATATATATATATATATATATATATATATATATATATATATATATAATAATTGAAACTGACCCCGGATATAGGTTCTAGGGGTCCTAGTTGGCGCTCATTTGAAAAAAAATTTGCAAAGTCTCACCATCGATACTCTCTATTAGTGAATTTTTTAAATAAAAATTCACTAAAACTACAAATAAATATGATAAACACAGGAAAGTGTCTCTAGACAATTGTATTTGAAAAAAAAAACATCGCATAAAAGTTGTTCGTCTGCGACATTATCTATAAGATTACGAATTTAATTTACAATGTAAAACTAAACATTAAAACAAAAATTTAAAAGGCAAACAAAATCAAATTTCAAATTAGTAACAGACACAAAGTTAGTGTTACATTCAATTAATTAAAATGCAATATGGGTATTTTGAATATTCTGTCATTAAATATAATTTAGAGACAGTCTATGCAAAATTTCAGTTCCAGAGGAACTCGAGAAGTCTGCCAGTAAAAATTAATACTTGAGACAAACCTTGGAGTCCTTGTATTTTAGGACTGATACACTCATCTCACATTTACTGACTTTAACTCAAAATAAAATAGTGCTGCAAATTGAATCATCACTTCCACATAGCTTTGATAATCTACTCTATACAGAAATACATTCTCATGAAATGAATTTAGGGTCCATGACTTGACCACACAGAAAATTTCGTATTCCTGTACACATAAACTTCTGAAATGTTATATTACTCGAGTTTTAACGAAGAAATGTCGTTTTTTACCAAATCATCCCTCATTTATCCCTTACCCCCTGAAGCGATCTTACTCAAAAAAAATCGGAAGCGTTCCCTTCTCGGGTGCTAACTGAATACCAAATTTGAAGATGATATCTTAATTCGTTCGAAAGTTAGGGCGTCTACTAACAGACTGACAAGACAAGAAAATGTTCGTTCCAGAATAAAGTTTTCTATATGTTTTGAGACTATTTACGCCGTTCCAACTTAAAAAAATTCGAAATTTCTGTCACCGATATTCACCTTCACACATTCAACCCCTAATTTAATTTCAGCACAGAATAGGTACCAGATGAATGATTTGAATTGATGAAAATAAAAGTTTTCTAATAAACAAATCGTAATACGTTATACTACTCGAGTTATATCGAAAAAATGTCAATTTTCACCAAATCATCCATAATTCATCCTCTACCCCCTGGAACGATTTTAGGCAAAAACAATCCGAACCGTTCATTTGTCGGGTGCTAACTGCATGCCAAATTTGAGGACGATATCTCAATTGGTTCAAAAGTTATCGTGGGTAAAAACAGACAGACATACAGACCGACAGACATGAAAAAATTTCGTTCCCAGACCATGCTTTCTATGTTTTGATACTTTTTACGTTTAGCAAAGTTTTTGTAATTTTTGTCGGCGATGCTATACTTCTACACGTATTGGAAGTTAAATTTTATATATATATATATATATATATATATATATATATATATATATATATATATATATATATATATATATATATAATGTAAATCCGCATATGGATTCGTTTGAAGAAATCTTTTTAAAATCCAAAAGTCGTCGTGTTCTCATTAACGAATTGTAGCTAAAAATTATAGACCTTTAACCATAAACTTAACTAAAACTACAGCCAAAACATCAGAGAAAGGGTCTGTTGAAATGAATTGTCGGTAAATATTTTAGTGAAATGAAGGACAATGACGGTTGAAACTGAAACTTAAGTGTTTGCAGAACACTTTTCTTGCGACATTTTCTTTACATAATCCGTATTGGTTTCAGGCTCTTTGCCTAAATGTTGACAATTTGGACGTTTCAAATCGCGACTTTGACGTTTTGAGGAAAACAAATTTGTTTTCTTCAAACGACCATAACTTTTTTGTCTTTAAACTTACAGACACATATTTTAGTACATGGTTAATCCTATATAATACAAATAAGCGTACCAAATTTGGTTGCCCTTACTTTGTTATTTTCAGAGATAAACATTTTTTCCGAAAGAAAACACATTTTCCGGGAAAACCTGAGCCGATTTTCCTGGCTAATGAACTTATCCAAGCCACTTGCAAAAAGAAGATGCTCAGAAAAGTTGATCATAATCGGCTCTTTATTTGATACATACATACATACAATATATATATATATATATATATATATATATATATATATATATATATATATATATATATATATATATATATATATATATATATATATATATATATATCAAGATTATGACTGGAAACACATACTAGTTCGCTCTTATTTGAGCTCATTAATGTGTTATACCAGCAATAATCAAAACATATCTAAACTAATTGGCTTAACGTAGCCAAAATCTGAACGAAACGTGAGATGTACAAGCTACTGACATCTAGGACAAAACAAGGAACTTTGTCTGTAAGACGACTTCGGTACAAATTCTGTACGTCAGGTGCCACCGTACAACCACAAACGATCTTTTAAAATCGTCAGCCCTGCCACTATATTCTTATAGGAATATCTCATAGACGGGCAATATATATATATATATATATATATATATATATATATATATATATATATATATATATATATATATATATATATATATATATATATATATATAAATTGAAACTGACCCTGGATGTGGGTTTTAGGGGGCCTCGTTCGTCCTCATTTGAAGAAAGTTTTTAAAAATTCAGAAGTCGCGATCTCCTCATTGGTGAATGTTTTAAAGAAAATTCACTAAAATCTATTGATGTCGAGTTTTCACTGGTTTGTTGCTAATTTAGTCTTTTTTTATAAGGCGTGGTCGAACTTACATGTTTCCGTTTAATAGTTTCAAGAAAAAACACAATCAGTAAAAAAATTTGGCAGCGCCCTCTAGCATTCAAAATATTTATTATAATAGTTCGAATTTATAAATATCATATTGGCTTAGAATGGCCTTTTTGGAACAAGACCAAGTTTGAAAATTTCGGTTAAGCAAAACCGGACTTAGAAGCGTTTTTTCAAAACAAGATTCCCACTCTCCCCCACATTTTATTCTCCAAGAGAGAATAAAATTCTTCTTACAAAAAGTATTAAGATTTTTCCGAAGATTCTTATTTGTACATTTCCAGTAGTCCTTAATTAAGAATTTGTTACAAAAAAATCGGTTTTTTTATCTTTTGTTTTTGGCGGTCGACCTACAACCCTATAAATAATTTTTAGGTCATTTGTGTTATAATTTTTTTCCCAAAATGCTAAGATATACGGTTTCCAAGATATAGCCGGTTCGCCACTAATGAATCACTCTGTATATATGACCTAATAAAACATTTTAAGCTCATTCTAATCTAAAATTAGGAAACGTATTTATAAATGTCCGCTAAGGTTAGCTACTATTCAATTTTCGCGCTGAAGTGGGAACATAACAAATCTAGTTATGAACTTGCGTATCCAGAAGAGGATTGGCAAATATGCATACTCGATTACAGAATATTTAATTCTTTGCCAAACTTTGTTCTGTTGAAATTTGTGTATTTGCGTGTTTGAACAAGAATATTTTCTAGGAGCTTCACTTCCGCTAACTCACTGAGGTACCTCAAAGTTATTGAAAAGAGAACGGTAATGTCTTTATGTTAAATTTAGCAAAATATCTATGTATGGTCAGGCAAAGAATCCTGTACCTTTTTGTTTCCATTATGTGTAAGCTTGTGAGATAATCCCCTGTCGAGTTTGAGTTTAGAATAAAAGAATTAACATTTCTATGACCATAACTCCCACCGTCCAACTAATTGTTTGGGGTAGGTTTTTAAAGTGTGCAACACAAATGCACATAGTTGGATGGTGCTTCAGCTTTTTCAGTGGAATTTCAAACTGACGACAGTAAATTTGTAATTATTGTTGCTCCTCAAAAATATATTTGTCTTCAAGGTAGTACGTATCCTTGTATTTAGGAGGTAATAGATAGCGGCTATCTGGCGAGTTGAAATGTTAAATTCGTCATAAAAAGTTCGGGACGCAGCAAGTGCGTTATGGTGGTGAATTTTTATTAAATGCTTCAAATTTGAATAACTCAATTTTCTATAAACTTACAAAGTTCAATTTTAGTATGTAGTAAGGTCTTTCCTAAGGCAACGTACTCACCAAATTTCATTAAAATAACTTTGTAATTTTCGGAGAATTTTTTTTCTCTAAAAAAAACTAAAAATTTGAATAACTATTTTTTATAAACTTAGAAAGTTGAATGTTAGTGCGTAGGAAGGTCTTTCGCAAGGCAACATATCCATCAAATTTCATTAAAATAGCTTTGTAATTTTCAGAGAAAAAAAAATTTTCGAAAGAAAACTCAAAATTTTCCCGGATAACCTTGTCGGATTTTCCTGGCTAACGAACTCAAAATAGGTTAATTATTTTTTGAGTTATCGGTTGGATACACACGCACAAAAAAACCTCACCATAGATAGCTCTCTGACAACGAATTTTTTTAAAATAAAACTTCGCCAATACACTATGAGCTTGTAACTTGGAATAAAATCAGTTAATTAAATACAGCTTCTTTCAAAAAATGCTCGGGCACCTAAACTATTATTTTAGGTTGCTGTCTTTAAAAATATATATTATACAGTGTGTCTCAAATTCGAGTTGACGGTAGAGTTAATTTGATTTAAATGGCAGTCGTAGTTTTTAGTGAATTTTCTTAGAAAAATTCACTAATGAGGAGATCAGGACTTTTGAATTTTTTTAAGTGTCTTCAAATGAGCGCAACCTAGTACCCATAGAACCCATATCTGGGGTGAGTTTCAATTTTTATATGTTTATATATATATATATATATATATATATATATATATATATATATATATATATATATATATATATATATGTAGCACACGGATAACTCAAAAAATAATGCGCCGATGTTGATCAAATTTGGTGAGTACCTTCCTTTTGCAAGTATCTTGAACAAGTTCGTTTGCCAGGAAATTCGGCCTGTTTTTTTCCCGGAAAATTTCTAAATCTCCGGAAATAACAAAGTACAACAACATTTGGTACACTGGTTTATATCATTAAAGGTAAATTAGGTACCTAAAAGTAAAATTTACCTGTGTAAGTTAAAAGATAAAAAAGCTTTAGGCATTTAAAGAGTTGTTTTCCTCAAAACGTCAAAGTCGCGATTTAAAACGTCAAAATTCTCAATGTTTAGGTAAAGAACCTGAAACTAATACGGGTTATGTAAAGCAAATGTCGCAAGAAGAATGTTTTACAAACCCTGAAGTCTTAGCTTCAACCGTCAATGTCCTTCATTTAACTAAAATATTTCCAGAAAATCTGATGCTTTAGCAGTAGTTGTAGCTATAGAGTTTATCGTTTAATGGTATATAATCTTTGGCGAATTTTCGTAAAAATCCAATAAAACTCAATATATCCGTTATTATACAAGATACGAAAAAAATTGTATTCATTAATTATAGGGTGTCTTGAGCTACATCTTAATAAATTATTTCTACAATCACAATTTTCTTTTTGTTTTTAATCGAACACGCATTATGTTATTGCAGTTTTGCATTCTCCATCGAAATATAATGCATGTTTGTAAGAAAAGAAATACGGGACGCAGCAAGTGCGTTATTGTAGCGAATTTCCATTAAATGCTTCAAATTTGAATAGCCCAATTTGCTATTAACCTATAAGGTTCGTTGGCCGAGAAACCATTTTTTTCGGGAACATTTTAAGTTTATTTTCGAAAAATTGTTGTACATTTTCAAACAATAAAGTTAGTTTGATGAAATATCGCACTTTGTTTGTACTATATGTGTTATACTGGTAACCAAATTTGATGCCTGCTTTCTTTAAAAAAACACATATTTGCTGTTTAAAACATTTTTGTGAAAATTATATATATATATATATATATATATATATATATATATATATATATATATATATATATATATATATATATATATATATATATATATATATATATATAAACATATAAAAATTGAAACTGACCCCGGATATGTGTTCTCGGGGCCCTAATTAGTACTCATTTGAAGAAATTTTTTCAAAATTCAAAAGTCTGCATCTCCTCATTAGTGACATTTTTTTAAAGAAAATTAACTAAAACGGCTTACATGATGCTATTGGGTAACAAGTATGTGAGTGGTTTTCCTGTTTTCGCTTTGGTCGTCCTTCCACGGTTCGAACCGATGAAAATGTTTTAAAAAATCGTCCTGGAAGATCGACGACGGACCATTGACGAAATTGTGGAGCTGTCTGAATTGACTTGTGTTCAGTTTCACAACATTTAATGGCCGATTCGTTAATCAAGGCCTCAGATGACCAATCAGAGACTATGGTTCGGGTTTTTGCCACGACAACTAAATATTTTTAAGCTGTGATTGATGGTCTGAAGCTCTGATTAACTAACCGGTCGTTAAATCTTTAATCGAGCTTTGTGAAACTGGGCATTTGAGTTGAGCTCAGAAAGATGAGTTTCCATAAGCAAGCGTCTACTTTGGCCCACCCTGTACATGTTGGAATATTTTGGAATATAAAATACCTACTTTAAAAATTGTTGAAAAAATTTCATATCGAAATCGATATATATTATATTATATATATATATATATATATATATATATATATATATATATATATATATATATATATATATATATATATATATATATATATATATATATATATATATATATATATATATATATATATATATATAATATATATATATATATATATATATATATATATATATATATATATATATATATATATATATAATATATATCGATTTCGATATGAAATTTTTTCAACAATTTTTAAAGTAGGTATTTTATATTCCAAAATATTCCAACATGTACAGGGTGGGCCAAAGTAGACGCTTGCTTATGGAAACTCATCTTTCTGAGCTCAACTTAAATGCCCAGTTTCACAAAGCTCGATTAAAGATTTAACGACCGGTTAGTTAATCAGAGCTTCAGACCATCAATCACAGCTTAAAAATATTTAGTTGTCGTGGCAAAAACCCGAACCATAGTCTCTGATTGGTCATCTGAGGCCTTGATTAACGAATCGGCCATTAAATGTTGTGAAACTGAACACAAGTCAATTCAGACAGCTCCACAATTTCGTCAATGGTCCGTCGTCGATCTTCCAGGACGATTTTTTAAAACATTTTCATCGGTTCGAACCGTGGAAGGACGACCAAAGCGAAAACAGGAAAACCACTCACATACTTGTTAACCCAATAGCATCATGTAAGCCGTTTTAGTTAATTTTCTTTAAAAAAATGTCACTAATGAGGAGATGCAGACTTTTGAATTTTGAAAAAATTTCTTCAAATGAGTACTAATTAGGGCCCCGAGAACACATATCCGGGGTCAGTTTCAATTTTTATATGTTATATATATATATATATATATATATATATATATATATATATATATATATATATATATATATATATATATATATAATTTTCACAAAAATGTTTTAAACAGCAAATATGTGTTTTTTTAAAGAAAGCAGGCATCAAATTTGGTTACCAGTATAACACATATAGTACAAACAAAGTGCGATATTTCATCAAACTAACTTTATTGTTTGAAAATGTACAACAATTTTTCGAAAATAAACTTAAAATGTTCCCGAAAAAAATGGTTTCTCGGCCAACGAACCTTATAGGTTAATAGCAAATTGGGCTATTCAAATTTGAAGCATTTAATGGAAATTCGCTACAATAACGCACTTGCTGCGTCCCGTATTTCTTTTCTTACAAACATGCATTATATTTCGATGGAGAATGCAAAACTGCAATAACATAATGCGTGTTCGATTAAAAACAAAAAGAAAATTGTGATTGTAGAAATAATTTATTAAGATGTAGCTCAAGACACCCTATAATTAATGAATACAATTTTTTTCGTATCTTGTATAATAACGGATATATTGAGTTTTATTGGATTTTTACGAAAATTCGCCAAAGATTATATACCATTAAACGATAAACTCTATAGCTACAACTACTGCTAAAGCATCAGATTTTCTGGAAATATTTTAGTTAAATGAAGGACATTGACGGTTGAAGCTAAGACTTCAGGGTTTGTAAAACATTCTTCTTGCGACATTTGCTTTACATAACCCGTATTAGTTTCAGGTTCTTTACCTAAACATTGAGAATTTTGACGTTTTAAATCGCGACTTTGACGTTTTGAGGAAAACAACTCTTTAAATGCCTAAAGCTTTTTTATCTTTTAACTTACACAGGTAAATTTTACTTTTAGGTACCTAATTTACCTTTAATGATATAAACCAGTGTACCAAATGTTGTTGTACTTTGTTATTTCCGGAGATTTAGAAATTTTCCGGGAAAAAAACAGGCCGAATTTCCTGGCAAACGAACTTGTTCAAGATACTTGCAAAAGGAAGGTACTCACCAAATTTGATCAACATCGGCGCATTATTTTTTGAGTTATCCGTGTGCTACATATATATATATATATATATATATATATATATATATATATATATATATATATATATATATATATATATATATATATATATATATATAAACATATAAAAATTGAAACTCACCCCAGATATGGGTTCTATGGGTACTAGGTTGCGCTCATTTGAAGACACTTAAAAAAATTCAAAAGTCCTGATCTCCTCATTAGTGAATTTTTCTAAGAAAATTCACTAAAAACTACGACTGCCATTTAAATCAAATTAACTCTACCGTCAACTCGAATTTGAGACACACTGTATAATATATATTTTTAAAGACAGCAACCTAAAATAATAGTTTAGGTGCCCGAGCATTTTTTGAAAGAAGCTGTATTTAATTAACTGATTTTATTCCAAGTTACAAGCTCATAGTGTATTGGCGAAGTTTTATTTTAAAAAAATTCGTTGTCAGAGAGCTATCTATGGTGAGGTTTTTTTTTACAACTGAGCGCGGGTCCTAGACTTATTTATATATATATATATATATATATATATATATATATATATATATATATATATATATATATATATATATATATATATATTTGTGTGTATGTATGTATATATCCCAACGATAACTCAAAAAATAACAAAATCATTTTAATGAAATTTGGTAGTTATGTTGCCCTGGTAAAGGCCTTTTTTTTCCTCAGGGCTCGTCCGCGGCCTTGCCGCCCCGATAGCACCGCAACCCTTGGTTGATTGTGCATATGGTAAAGGCCTTACCATATACTAAAATTTAACTTTCTAGGTTTATAGCAAAATGAGATGTTTAAATTTGAAGCATATAATAAAAATTTGCTACCATAACGCACTTGCTGCGTCCCGAATTTTTTATATTTAGCTGCAGTGTTAAGGAACAACAATTTAAATAATATTTAATTCTTAAATTGTAGACTAGAAATAGAAATCAATGCAATGTTGGCTATAGTTATTTTACGAAACGGGAAGCGTTAGTTTTATTTATAGTAGTGTTAATAAGACCACAAGTCATAAAATAATCCGGAATATTTGTAGTCGATGTTTCCTAAGTAATTGGTGTGAATTCGATAACGGATAAGATATTTTTGGAAACAGCTATTTAAACTGAACTAGAAGCTAGTTACATATTGTAATCGAATGAAATATACGCCAGTCTCCCAATGCCTTTTAGTTTAAAATTTTCATGGGGGTTTTTCCGTTAAAAAGCATTCTGGTTACATTTTTTATATTTTTGCATCTTTAATTCGAAGTTTTAAAATCATAGGCGATTTATCCTTCTGTACTTGGTACTATCATATAAGAAATGGTCGGAAGCTAGGTACAAATGACTGGCTTAAAGTCTCACATATTATTTTTATTTTCTTTTTAATGTTATAGCGTAAAAGCTGATTTATCTTGTCGCTCATTTAAGTGACACTAGAAAATCGTAAATTTATTTGCTGTTCCAGGTAATAAAATTTGTGACATACAGTTATCATCTAACATAAAATAAAATAAGGGAAAGATACCTACAGCGAACATTAAATTTCTGTTATAAAATTTGTCGAATTAGATTGTAAAAAGATGAAAATTACATTGGTTTACTGCAATAATTTCAACGTTAAGGGTTAGATTGCACCATAAAAGGCCTTTAGGGAGATACACCCCTCTAGGTTTATTTACAGAACGCAGCCATTATCCACAGTTCTGTCAGTTTTCTCATAAACCTTGTTTACCACGCTCAGCCTCCCCTGTTCACTTTGGATGTCCTAACTCTGTTCTGGATTGAAAGCACAATATTTTACTTGCGAGGCATACGTACAGGAATGGTTCGAAGCATATTTAAGAAAAAAATTCCTAGAAAGCGGATATTTCGCTAATCTGTAAAATGAAAGCAAGATTAACTTTCAGTCAGAAACAATACGCATATCAGTAAGTCCAATAGGTTTTCCATACAGTGTGTCATCAAGCTTGTTATGCACCAAGCAGTCTGTTTTTATGTCTTTGAAAGTAGTTACTGGTTGAGAGCATCTTGTTTTGTATAGCCACCAAAACCTTCTGATTTTGGGAGCATTTCTCATGACACTAAAAATAGTGGGATGCCATCTATGAAGAAACATTCCCACTGAGCTTGTAGCCGCTCTGGATTTTTATTATTATTTCTTATTGCGCAGCATAAACGGCGTTAAGACTAGGTTTGGCCATTTCTGTGAAGAAAGTCATTCCTAGTCAACTAGTTCCTGATTTTAACATGTCATCTCCATATTCAGCAGCTTCCTGACCATTGTTGTCCCACGTAACACTATTTGCTGCATCTAAATGTAGAAATTATCTGCTATGTCAAGTATCTTCAGACTTAGGCACTTCCTAATATGTACACAACACTACTACTGGAACTATCACTATTCCCTTCTGGTGCAACATCTGCCTGAGTTCTTCTCCGAGTAATTTGCAGCGCTTCTCAAAGTGTTTTTATGAGTGTTTTGAGCAATCGGTATTCCTATGTCAACCAAGAAAGTTACATCTTGGTTCTTAAGTGTACGAACTATGTCTGGTCTGTTATGTTGAACTGGTTGGTACATGGTGATCGTTCTATCCCACGTTTTAGCCTTATAGTTAAGAGTGACCTTTTCTGGTTGAAACAGGTAATACGTCTTGCTTTCTTCCCTAAGATTGTAGTTATTGCAGGGCGTTTGGTGAATTACTGGCAACGTTGTCATGTCTGTTTTTTTAAATTCTGTGGGTGGCAAGTGTAGTGCAACCTCTGATAAGATGATTGATATTTTCTGTCTGACTCCTGCACATTCTACAGCTATCTGAGTTTAAGCCATGTTCTTTGATCACGTGTTTCCTGTAGTTCCAGGTGGGGGCCACTTGGTCTTGTATGGCAATCATGAAGGCTTTAGTCTCTCCAAAGGCACAACCAAGTATGTAAGTCTTCTTTGTTAGGTATCGGCCATGTACTTGTTTGCCTTTCCAGTTTTCGATTCTGCTGTATGAATCGGTTCGATCTCTTTAAGTTGGATGCACGGTCACATAGATTCAACTGCGTTAGCCTCATGCCGTACTGAGACCACCTTGTTTTTCGTAGCCAGCAAAGCCTTCTGTATCTGGAAGCATTCATCTTGACACTAGCCAAGTACTAGTTACCATTTATGAAAAAGCCTTCCCGCCGAGCTTGTAGCTTTTTTACTATCATTATTATTGTAGTTTCTGAATCTGGAAGCATTCATTCCGACACTTGCCAACTCAGGAAATAGTTGGATACCATCCATTAAAAACCTTCTCCCTGAGCTTGTAGCTGCTCTTGTTTTTTTGTTATTAATATTATGTTATCCGTACACAAATCAGTTTATTTACGTAAGAAAATATCCGAAATATCCGACAATTTGACGTTTTGATGGCTTATGGGTTAAAGGATAATGAAAAATGTCAACTTTGCACTACATTAAATTTTCACGTTTTCCTGGATATTTTTGCAACGTTTTATTTAATATGCATAAAAAATCCTCACGTGTTCATTTAACATTGAGACAGGCCTGAACCAAGAACCGTTGAGTCGTTACATTGAGACCTTCAGTGTCAGTCTCCTTTCTAAATTGAAACAGACAGTTGTGCAAAAAAGGAAACACACCACAGTGAACACACACACAGCCATGTAACGATATCATTGAAACTGCTAGCACGTTTACTTTTATTATTTCCGTTACATAATGTTAATACGTGTATTATGATAGTTCACATCCAACGTACATAGGTTATTATACTGCCACAATCACCATACTATCAGTAAGTTGCAAGAATGAGAAAGAGGAAACGACGTTATAGACTTTCTTTGCATTTGCCTTGACAAAATTAAAATTACTCGCTTGATTTACCATCGATAATGGGGTAATTATTTTCAGTTTAAAATATTTCAACTTTACTGTCTATTAACTATATATATATATATATATATATATATATATATATATATATATATATATATATATATATATATATATATATATATATATATATATATATATATATATATATATATATATATATGAAAACGAGCTGACAGCCTGCAAGCGGGGATGTCATCCCACAAATTTGTTTAAATGGGAATATGAATCAGGTGATAGCTCGTTGAAAAAAGAGCTTGCTATTCCCTATACATTGTTTTTTTTTTGTTGTAGAAGTTCTCTAATTCGCGTATATGTGAAAAAAATTAAGTCTTACGAACAATTAATATGTCATCGATTTTTAATCGAGAAATGGCCGTTTTAAGTAACAGGTATTTTATCCTTCTTAAGTTCCTTCAAGATAATATTCAAAATAATAAATGAGGGAGAAACCCCCCCACTGGATGCGACAAACACACACTCAGCATCCTCAGAAGTTGAACGTTTGGGCTGGTATCATTGGTGATCGCGTAGTTGGACCTGTTTTTATAGAAAATCTAAACGGTCCAAGAAATTTAGAAATGCTTAGAGAACAGGTTGTCTCAATGTTAGCAGAATTGTATCCAAATGTAATGGAACCTAATATTCCCCATGAAAGGATATGGTTTCAACAAGGCGGTGCACCGCCCCAATTTGCTCTTCAAGTATGGGAGTATTTACACGACGTCTTTCCACAAAGATGGATTGGACGAAGAGGTTTCGTAGAATGGCCCGCTAGCTCACCAGATATTAGACCTCTTGATTTCTTTTTATGTGGATACCTTAATAACAGAGTGTATAAACCTGCTGATTTAGATGATTTCAAAATGAAAATAACAACAGAAATTAGGAACGTAACTCCCGACGTGTTGAACAGAGTTGGGGAAGAATTCCAGAGCAGATTATTTCGTTGTGTGAAAGTGAGTGGAGAACTTTTTTGAACATTTATTATAAGAAATGGACGTTTTCATTAAGTTTATTTTCGAAATTTGTATCTCAGGGTAAACTGTTTACTTTTAATATTCCGGTATTAAATTTCCACCCTGTATTGAAAACTGTAATATGAGACCATACATATGGGGTATCTCCGCATTCAGAAAAATGTGATTCATCGAATTGTGGTGCTATTTAAAAAATGCATTAAGTGCTGGGGGTAAAATGGTGAGTTTATTTTTTTTTTAAATTCACGTGTCTCAGCGTTTTCCACAAAAACTATTTTTTGCTGAATAATGAATTTTATTCCATAAGTGTGTTCCACACCGTATATATATATACAGCATGGCGCATTGAAAACGAAACAGACCGATTTGCGTCCAGACTTTTTTTAAGAAACTCTGAAACACGTCAATTTTAATATTGAGGGAGACATATTTTGACATAAAACTCAACTTTGTCACATCAACCCCTTAAGGGTGGTGATAACAACCCTTATATTTTAGATAGGGAACATGGGTCGAGTGTTACATCATTTGAAAGCTCTTTCTTTTCTGAATTCAGCAGACTAATTTTTTTGGAAGTTTTATCAACTCGTTTACAATTTATTCACAGTTGGAGTTGGAAGAACGTATTTCATTCATTGTGATAAGAAATGTACCATTTAGTCAATTTTTATTTAAAAAAAAAACAGAAAACAAAACCAAACGTTCCAAAATGTTTATTCAGTTAAGTAAGTGTTCAAATTTTTGACCACCAGCTTCCATACAAAAATACAAATTTTGTTTAAAACGAGCTCTGACATTCTGGAGCATTTGTGGAGTTATTAGACGGCATTCTCCAACAATGCGTCGTCGTAATTCTTCCAGAGACTCCGGTTCTGTTGCGTAAATTCTATTCTTTAAACGGCCCCATAGAAAGAAGTCTAAAGGAGTAAATCCGGTGATCTAGGGGGCCACTCAATAGCACCTCTACGCCCGATCCATTGCTCTCAAAACTCTCTGTTCAAAAACTCCCTAACACGTTGTGAAGAATGCGTAGGAGCTCCATCTTGTTGAAACACTAATCGATTTTCTTGATAGCGATCATTATTTTCAACAATGTCAATTAGTATAGGGTAAACGATATCTTCTAGTAACTCCAAATACATTTCGCCACTCAAATTGCCATCAAGAGAAATTCGTCCGATTAAACGATCTCCAAAAATGCCAGTCCAGACATTCAATTTCTGTGGAGTTTGAGTGTGGACTTCGTGAAAATTTCTTGAATTATTATCGGCCCAATAACGACAATTATGACGATTGACTGTAGAGTTTAATAAAAACGTACACTCGTCTGAAAAACAGATATTGAACAGAAAGTTCTCGTTATCAGCTATTCGTGGAGTCATAACTTCACAAAACTCCAGCTGCCGATCAAAATCATCTTCATTCAGTTGTTGTACAACATGAATTTTATACGGGTGAAATTTATAATGCTTCAATATTCGCTGAATAGTTCTTCTTTTGATGTTTGAAACAGTGGCCAATTTTCTCGTGCTCAAAGTTGGGTCTGCAGCAATTTGTCCTAAAACTTGAATCACAGTAGTCTCATGTCTAACAGGAAATTCACGTCCAGGATCCCGTTTTTTGTTGGCTACTGAACCACTTTGTCGAAACTTTGCAACTAACTTCAAAATGTATTTTCTGTTCACATGTCTGTTCGTGTGTCGTTCATTAAACAAATTTGTGGTACGGTTGGCACAGTCATCGTTTTTGAAAAAAAGCGTAAATATATCAACTCTTCTACAGAATATACCATTGTGAAATTAATTTTCGGTAGTACTATCAAGTATCGAACCGACCGATAAACTGAAATAATAAACCGCATTTCTCTCATTCCGATGAGAAATATTCTCATAGTCAATTTTTTGTTTACAAACCAACAAAACATTGACTATCAGCACATTTCTTATCGGAATGAGTGAAATGCGTTTTTGCATCTTCAACTGTGAATAATTTTTAAACGAGTTGATAAAACTTCCAAAAAATTAGTGTGCTGAATTCAGAAAAGAAAGAGCTTTGATGTAAGATTCGACCCATGTTCCCTATTTAAAATATAAGGGTGGTTATCACCACCCTTAAGGGGTTGGTGTGGCAAAGTTGAGTTTTATGTCAAAACATGTCCCCCTCAATATTAAAATTAACGTGTTTCAGCGTTTCTTAAAAAAAATTCTCTGGACGCAAATCGGTCTGTTTCGTTTTCAATGCGCCACCTATATATATATATATATATATATATATATATATATATATATATATATATATATATATATATATATATATATATATATATATATATATATATATACATATACACATACATATACGAATAAAAATTATAGCCGACCCTAAGTGTGGGTTGTATAAGCTCTCTAATTCGCGTTATGTGAAAAAAATTAAGTCCCAGGAACAATCAATATGCCATCGAATTTGAATCGGGATACGGCCGTTTTGAGTTTCAGTTATTTTATCCCTCGTAAGTTCTGCACAATAACATTTTATCCAAAATTCGGATCCGCCAGAAGTTATGAGATAAACAGTCATAAACATACCTACCTAGAGACTCGTTTTTATACCTGGCGTGCAATAAAGATTTATTGGAGTAATAAGATTTATTGCTAGCTGACATTTCGAGGGTTTTACACCACTGAATCGGTCACTGTTATTCAAACAGCATTTCCTGAATTTGGGATACGACAATTGCCAAGCATTGACTTCAGATAGTACATTTTGTTGTCTGGTTTATGATGACATTGGCATTTGGAGGGTTTAAATGTATACCCGTCATTATATTTTCATTTTAGCAGATAGTTTCACGGTGCCCAACGACAGGTGACTTAAGATAGAAATGGGATGTTTGCGAGAGAAAGTCAGGCAAAAGTTTTATGATGGTTGAAGATTAGACCTCTGATAATTTAGCACATAACTGTTTGATAATCAAAAAATGCGTCCTTGAACAATTGTTAGATTTTTACCTTTTCTATTAGAAATTTATTGGATGAAATCTTTCACAGTTTTGTAGATGAAAATTTGAGTCAACCATTCTTTGGCCAAATCAGTTCTAATGTAACAAGCGAGTCGTGCCAGCGAATTTTCTTTAAAAAAGTTAATATTTTATTAATAAAACTTAAAAAAACACTGGACGCAGCAAGTGCATTATGGTAGTGAATTTTTATTAAATGCTTCAAATTTGAATAACTCAATTTTCTCTAAACTTGCCGAGTTTCATTAAAATCGGTTAATTATTTTTTGAGTTATCAGACGGATACATACATACACACACACACACACACACACACAAATATATATATATATATATATATATATATATATATATATATATATATATATATATATATATATATATATATAAACATATAAAAATTGAAACTGACCCCGGATATGGATTCTAGAGGTCCTAGTTCGCGCTCATTTGAAAATTTTTTTGCAAAGTCTTACCATCGATACCTCTCTATTAGTAAATTTTTTTAATAAAAATTCACTAAAATGAGATACAATTGGAAATATTAAAAATAAATTCATTGATTGTTGTTGCCCTTACTTGGTGAACCTTGTCCATACTACATACAGACTTGGAGATTGCTTCTCTGGCTTCACTGTTGGTTTTTGTAGGTGAAGGACGTAGCCAGCGCGTGAGCTAACTGGAGCAAGTGGCCCTTCGAATTCTGGAAGTTCTAGGATGTTCTTCAATGCTTCTGTGACTATAGTTTCGCTGCTTGACAGCATTCTCAGACAGATTAAAATTGAATTAGTACGAAATCATGACAACTACAAATAAAGATCTGTTGCTATGTTATATGATGTTTTGATCAAAAAAATTTATCAAATTGAAAATAAAATGAAACACAGATGACAGATGAGGTTTTCAAAATGTATATGTGATGTATGTCAATATTTAACATAAAAATAGAACTAGCCTATAATAACTATGATAACAGTCACAACAATAAAATAACTAAACAATAACAGTATAAAAGCAGTCTCTATACAATAAAAGTATCGACATAGTATTGAAATTTCTTTTTCAAAATTGTTTTGTGTAACGCAATCTACATAGGTCAAACTTCTAGAAATTTTAACACCCGATACAAAGAACATATTTCTGCATTTAGACATAACCACGCTGACAAATCTACATTTGCAAAACATATTATTGATACCGAACATAGACCTACAATAAATAACCGCATACAACCACAACATTTTTATAATGACAAACGTAAACTAGACTTTTTTGAAGCTTTAGAAGTCAAAAGGCACACACACACGACAATAACTACCTTGTTTTAAACGAGCAAACTGATTAAATGAATTCCCCTTTCTTGGATATTCTTCTTTTTAATTAAATATGTCAAAGAAAATAAATTTAACTATTATTTCAAAAAAGTTGTAATAAAATAATGAGTTGATGTATGTCGATATTTTTGTTGTATAGAGACTGCTTTTATACTGTTATTGTTTAGTTATTTTATTGTTGTAACTGTTATCATAGTTATTATAGGCTAGTTCTATTTTTATGTTAAATATTGACATACATCACATAGACATTTTGAAAACCTCATCTGTCATCTGTGTTTCATTTTATTTTTTGATCAAAACATCATATCATAACATAACAACACATCTTTATTTGTAGTTGTCATGATTTCGTACTAATTCAATTTTAATCTGTCTGAGAATGCTGTCAAGCAGCGAAACTATAGTCACAGAACCATTGAAGAACATCCTAGAACTTCCAGAATTCGAAATGCCACTTGCTCCAGTTAGCTCACGCGCTGGCTACGTCCTTCACCTACAAAAACCAACAGTGAAGCCAGAGAAGTAATCTCCAAGTCTGTATGTAGTATTAAAAATAAAGCTTGTGACCAAAATTGTCATTGCAAAAGGGTGATTTGGCAATTGAAGAATTTGGAGGAAACTGTTGATCAAAATCAGGTCTCTTTTAAGATAAGCACAGGTATGACTTAATATAATGTATAACTGTCAAGCAGAGTGTGTGTCTTTATTTCTTTAACGTTGGTATATTTCCGCGACCGTGGTCAATCACCTACGCCAGGGAGCAGTTTCGTCAAAAATCGCGATTTTAAGCGTCAAAAGCGGTAATATTTAGGCAATGAACCTGAGACTAATATGAGCTATGGAAGGACAATGTCTCAAGAATAATGTTTTACAAAACCTGAAGTCTTAGTTTCAATCGTCACTGTCCTTCATTTTACTAAAATATTCCCAGAAAATTCATTTCAAATAGACCCTTTCTCTGATGCTTTGGCAGTAGTGTTGGCTATAGAGTTTATCGGTTAGTAGTATATCATGTTTGTCGAATTTTCGTAAAAAATCTTTAAAGTTCAATATATCCGTCATTATGCAAGATACGAAAAAAAATTGTATACATTAATTATAGGGTGTCTTGAGCTACATCTCAAAAAAATATTTCTACAATTACAGAGTGGCCCATAAGTCGTTGGTGATTCAAATTTTCTTTTTTAGTGAATTTTATTTAAAAAATGCACTAATGGGTAGATCCGTGTTATATATATATATATATATATATATATATATATATATATATATATATATATATATATATATATATATATATATATATATATATATATATATATATATATATATATATATATATATGTATATATATATATCGTACTGATAACTCAAAAAATAGTAGACCGATCTTGATCAAATTTGGTGAGTACCTTCCTTTTGATAGTGGCTTGGATAAGTTCGTTAGGCAGGAAAATCGGACCAGGTTTTCTCGGAAAATTTTGCATTTTCTTTCTAACATAATTCATATTTCCGGAAATAACGTGAGGGCAACCAAATTTGGTACGCGTATTTGTATTATAAAGAGTGAACGATGTACAAAAATTTAGGTCTCTGAGTTTAAGGACAAAAAAGTTACGGGCAGCTAAAGCAACAAATTTTGGAGTTATCCTCAAAACGTCAAACTCGCAATTTAAAATGTCAACATTGGCAATGTTTAGGCAAAGAACGTGAAACAAATACGGATTGTGAAAAGATAATGTTGCAAGAAGAGTGTTCTGCGCACCCTTAAGTTTCAGATTCAACCGTCATTGCCCTTCATTTTACTAAAATATTGACAGAAAATTCATTTCAAGTAGACCCTTTCTCTGATGTTTTGGCTGCCGGTTTAGTTAAGTTGATGCTTTCGCTGTAGGTTTAGTGAAGTTTTGGTTTAGTGGTCTATAATTTTTAGCTAATTTTCGTAGAACAAATTCGTTACTGCATTTTAGCATTTTTTATCGAAATATGATGCATGTTTGTAAGAAAAAATCTGGACGCAGTAAGTGCGTTTTGGTAGCAACTTTTCATTAAATCCTCCAAATTTCAATAACTCAATTTGCTATTAATGTACGTTTTGTTGGTTAGGAAACCAACATGTAACTTTATTTTCGGAAAATTTTTGTATGAACGCAGCAAGGACGTTCTGGTTGCGAATTGTCATTAAATGTTTCAAATTTCAATAACTCAATTTGCTATTAACCTAAGGTTCATTGGCTAGGAAACCAGTTTTCTCAGAAACATTTAAAGTTTATTTTCGGAAAATTTTTGTACATTTTCAAATAATTATTTTGATAAAATATGGTACATTGATCCTACTATAATATAGGTTATACCGGTAACCAACAAAATGCCTGCTTGCATTAGAGCGATATATTTGTAATTAAAAACATTTTAATGAAAATTCACTTCCATAACGTACTTGCTGCGTCCAGAGTTTTTTTACAGTGTGAACCTGCTTACCAGATTTGGTTGTCATAGTCTGTTATTTCAGGAGATATCAATTTGTTACAAAAGAAAACCTAAATTTTCCCCGAAAAAACTGGTCCGATTTTCCTGGCTAACGAACTTATCCAAGACACTAGCTAAAGGAAGTTACTGACCGAATGTTATCAAGATCGGTCCATTATTTTATATACATACATACATACATACATATATATATATATATATATATATATATATATATATATATATATATATATATATATATATATATATATATATATATATATATATATATATATATATAAACACATGAAAACTGAAACTGACCCCGAATATGTGTTTTAGCAAACATTGTGACGTTTATACTTGCCACATTTCGTTGCTTAGTTCTTGGATGTTTTGCTAAAGTTCTAAATATGTAGGGAAATACGATAATTGTATATTGTGTCACAGTATAGATTAAATTTGAAGTTCTGTCGATTCGGATTCGTTGTCGTAAACGGAGGATGATGAAGATCATCCATTGTCGGCATTAAATTCTGGGTGGTTTTATAATCTGCCCTGCTATATGAAGCGCGCGCTGGGTCGTTAAGAGTTTTAAAGTAGGCGGCGGAGGCATCTGGAAGGTGGATGAAGTGGTTTATATGGCAGGTATAAAGTATCACACATAAAGTACATTGTTGCCGTCTTGAGTTTTTACACGACAAATTTATAAAATATATGTTTATTGTTGGCACGATAAAAAAAGAGATTACGTAACGAACCATTAACTCCCTCTGGAGTTATGAGTCTCTAACAGAAAACATTTGCCCTGTTCTGTATTACTCATGTATTCGTACTCTGTCTGCAATGATTACCCTGAACTGACGATATAAAAATAAAACCCCGAAAACTCTTAATGGAGCGATCATGTCCGCCAAAGAAATTGTGTTTTGATGTCTTCAATTCCCATGCGAGCCCGGAATTTTCTGTTAGTATTGTAATAACTGATAATTCATTTGAAAACAAGGCAGCCTTGATAATTAGGTTTCGTGAAACCATAGAAGACAAACGTCGCGAAAAGTTAAGAAAATACGTGATAGGTAATAGTTATATAGTTGATTGAAATTAATTATACAATATACCTTTGACAAAAAACTCCATGCTCCTGCTTGCCACGTGCAATTTGGTTAAATTTTACTATAATAATAACCACCATGTCAAGACTGAAACATGTAACGATCGTTACGGCTTTAAAAAGATGTATTGTGGTGATTTGGCTTTCTCCAAGTGTACTTATAATAATAACTTATCTGAAATATAAATATTAAGACTGACATCTGTAATTTTGACATTTTCATCTAATCGTATCTCAAACTCTTGCAAATTTAGAGTCTTCTCTTTCGTATAGGTGATGACTCTTATGTTTACTCTATGTATAAAACATAACACAGCGAGCGGCAAAAAACACACCACGAGAGCTTACAGCCTAAATACTATCGTACCGTGGGTGTCGACAAGGAGCAAAGAGGCAAATTGTTAATTCTGGACTTGAAGGTTTGGAGGTTCGGAAGAGAAGGAAAAACATGCGCCGGCAAGGAATTCCACAACTTGGAAGTCCTCGGGACAAAAGAGCGGGCATAACAAGATGGCCTATGTCGGGTGACCTGGACAGTAAAAGGGTACATTCGCTCTGTTCCCCTGGTAGATCTGTTGGGGGCAGCAGGTGGAGGAACTATGGAAGAAAGCTCCTCTGAGCAGTGCCCGTGCAGATATCTTTAAGAGAGAGAGAGAGAGAGAGAGAGAGAGAGAGAGAGAGAGAGAGGGGGGGGGGGTCACCAACGGCACGTCGGTGGGCAAGGGATGCCAGCCTTTGGGTGAGGGTAGGGTCACCAATGAGACGTATAGCTCTCTTCTGAATGGAGTCCAGGATAGCGAGTGTAGAAGCGGCAGCGGCACCCCAGATGTGGGAGCAGTATTCGAGGTTTGGCCTTATTTGCGAAGTATATAATATATAGAGATGAGCTGGTGAAAAGTATTTGCGAGCCCGGAAGAGGAAACCTAATTTCTTAGCAGCCGCTTCTGCAGTTGATGTGACATGTTGGTGCGAATTGAGATTTCGATCCACAGAAGTGCCAACAAGTGAAAAGCACTCATTACTTTGAATAACTTGGTTGTTCACAGTGATAGGTCTAGGGCTGGTGTATCTTTTATGAGAAAGAAAGCAAGACTGAGATTTGGTGGGGTTGAATTTTACAATATTTCTACTTCCCCAGTCTAATATTTTTTGGAGGTCCACGGAGACAGAATCCTCCATGAGTCTGCGATCCTCATCTAATTGGGACAAAGAGACAGGCCTAGAATATTGTATATTGGAGTGGAGGGTGCTGTCGTCCGCGTAACTGTGAACTGGGTTGGATGTGCTAGAGGTTATTGATGTGGAGAAGAAACAGAGTAGGGTCTAAAGCTGAACCTTGAGGAACTCCTGCATTAATTGGATATAGTTTAGAGGAATGGCCATCCACGACAACAGAAATGCTTTGGTTGGAGAGGAAGTTTGCTGTCCAGGTACAGAGTTTTGGTGGTAGGCCATAGGCCGGAAGTTTATTAACCATTGCTGCGTGCCAGACCTGGTCGAATGCTTTGGATATGTCTAGAGCGACAATCTGGGATTCACCGTGTAGTTCCATAGACTTGTTCCAAGAATGGGTGACAAAGGAAAGGAGGTCAGCAGTTGATCTGCGCTGACGGAATCCATACTGCCTGTCGTGGATTAGACTGTGTTTTTCAAGAAATTTTAGCAATTCGGTGTTTATATACTTTTCCATCACTTTATAGATGACTGAAAGGAGAGAGATAGGCCTGTAGTTGCTAGGAAGCGCTTTGGATCCTTTCTTGGGGACGGGTTGTACTCGAGCAGTTTTCCAGTTACTAGGGAATATACTTCTATTGTAAGATGTCTGAAAGAGACAAGTCAGGACAGGAGCAACTTCTGGTGCGCATTTTTTGAGGACAATTGCATCAGGTGACTGTCAATTCACTCAATCGAAATAATTATGTCAAATAGCTTACAATTCACTCAATCGAAATAATTATGTCACATAGCTCAGACATTGTTTTGCTTTAACATAGATAATAGTTTGTTTAAAATAAAGTTATTGACCAAAAAAAGTCTGGACGCAGCAAGTGCGTTATGGTATGCGCAATAAGCCAAAGGTTGCAGTGCTATCGGGGCGGCAAAGCCACGGACGAGCCCTGAGGAAGGGAAAAAAAGTGCGTTATGGTAGTGAATTTTCATAGAAATGATCTGGCACCAAATATTTTACTATAACTTTTTTTCCTTATAACATAGAAATTTATATTTTTGTGTGTAGTTTACCTTTTATATCGTTAATTTACCTAACAAATTTGGTTATCATAGCTTTTTTATTTTTTGAGAAAAAAATTTTTTCGTAAGAAAACTCAAAATTGTCCCGGAAAACGTGGTCCGATTTTTCTGGCTAACGAACTTGTCCAAGCCACTTACAAAATGATGCTATATGCCAAATTTGGTCAAAATCGGCTCATTATTTTTTGAGTTATCATTTGCAAAAAAATGTTCAAAATTCAAAAATGGGGATCTCCCCGTTAATGAATTTTTTCTACGAAAATTCACTAGAAGTGACGAATGTCCTCTAAAAACGTTGTTAATGAAAGTCAAATTTAAAAAAGTAATGTGACTAACGTTAGATTAAAAAAGAAATGACAATACTACTACGCGTTTTGTTACTAATTCGAAGTGTCTGGGTTCGATGCCCTGCGGTGGCAAATTCCATGCTGTGTATATTATCTAATCCTAGTAACCCCCTTTCCCATGCACATTGGTTCTGGACGGAATGCTGTTCTTTCTGTGATGTTACCGATGTTATTAACACATAGTTGACGTTTACTATTTAAAACTATATAAAGCAGCAATTAATTTCACAGACCTTATGATAGCCTTAATTCTAAATTAATCTGACAACCTCGCCAACACGACAACGGTATGCGAGGGTCCAAGTCGTCGGTCGTTGGAACCACATAGACCTTGTGTTGCCAATGGAATGTAGTTTTGTTCAATGAATCGATCCAGTAATAATAAAAAGAAACCGTCAGGTAGACCCTTGAAGACAATATTTTGAGACGTTAAACAATACAAGAATTATTCGGTCTACTGCATCCATTACCTATATGTAGCGGAGAACAAAGACGTAAAGCGAAACAGGGAATTGACCTTTATTGGTAGGATTATATGTTGTATATTATTGGATTGAGAAAGTACAAATATACCGGAAGTTGATATAAAAAAAGCTTTCAATTTGTCGGTTGCTATTATGTTCACTACAAAATACCTAATATTAATACACCCTATGTTTTTATTACGTCTGAGTGGCTCAAGCCGTTAATGCATTGTAGTGAATTTTCTTAAAATTTGCTCACATTTAATACAAATTAAAGCACCAAAATTTTGACATTTTGTTTTTATACGCGCGCGCTCACACACACACACACACACACACACACACACACACACACACACACACACACACACACACACACACACACACGCACGCACGCACGCACGCAAGCATGCACACACACACACACACACACACACATATATATATATATATATATATATATATATATATATATATATATATATATATATATATATATATATATATATATATATATATATATATATATATATATATATATATATATATATAGTGTCAAAGCAATGTCAACAGTTTTTGTGCTTTAATTTGTATTAATGTGAACAAACTTTGGCCGTTTATGGAGAGAAGTCGGCTTCAATCAAATTTAAATAAAGGTTTTTTTTCATGTTTATTATTGCATAATTAGTCATAGTAAAACTCACGTTATATCCTTGAGAATGGAATAAATTTTTCCGAAAGCTCGGCTTTTAATAAAGAGTTTTATTTTGTAACTGACGGCTTTCCCACAAATTTTTTTTGAGTGTTTATATATAATATATATATATATATATATATATATATATATATATATATATATATATATATATATATATATATATATATATATATATATATATATATACTCGTGGTTCGTTTTTTTCGTGAAGAGTTATGTTATAATTTATTGGATTTAAATTCGTGGAAACTTCCTCATTTTTTGACTAAATTAAAAGAACATTTGTGTTTTTGATGTAACGACGTTTCGCCGCCTCATGCGCGGCTTCTTCAGGTTTTTTATTTATTTATTTCATTTTATATTAATTTATTAACATTGCACTTTTACGGTTGAGAGCTGTAAACATTGAAAAAAGGCATTCTTAGATAATATATTCTTTTTAAATCATTGCAGTCTATGTTTTTCTATAAATTATTTAGATTTATATCTTACCAGTATGTTACACCATCACTCAATTGTACTTGTAGGAAAATATATCTTAGTTACTATAGTTAATTTTAATTTCTAATCTTTAAGTGCGTTATTCTATTTCGAGAGGACATTTTGTATTATTATCTGTATTTGAAACAGACATGCGTGTTAAAAAAAATGAAGAAGTTTCCACGAATTTAAACCCGATAAATTATATATATATATATATATATATATATATATATATATATATATATATATATATATATATATATATACATATAAAAATTGCAACTGACCCCGGATATGGGTTTTAGGGGTCCTAGTTTGCGCTCATTTGAAGACATTTTTTCCAAATTCAAAAGTCGTGATCTCTTCATTAGTGAATTATTTTAAAGAAAATTCACTAAAAGATCAAAAATGGTCTGGAACTCCAGGATGGTATCATTGTCTGCCTGTCAAATACAGACCCGAGATTCGTTCTTGAAACGCCATGTTCTTGAGAACGTCAATTAATCGACCGATTTGCATCTTCCGTAACTCTGGCACTTACAGCGTTAATATTCTCTTGGTTTCTTGCGTTTCGTTGTCTTATTGATGTTCTTGTATCCTGTAAAGTGAAATTGGTTTCGAAGTTTTCAACGATTCGACGAATAGCAAGCACAGAAGGACGATTATGTGCACCAAAATCTTCACGAATATCACGTTGAGTTTGAACAAAAGAACTTTTATTTTTGATAACCAAAGGTGTGTGTAAGCGTGTATTTTTCCATGATGAATTATCAAACTATATTAAACACAAGTGGCAGCTAGTGACATTTATACCATTTAAAATCTAGCTGCCATGACGTTTTAAAAACAAATGGTCCCTATAATCGACGATTTCCGAACACGTGACTTTGACAGGTCTGCCATTTTCTCTAAGTGGCACACATTGATGATTTGGCATTTGCTTTGTATGCGTTTTCTTGTTAACTTGAGTTTTAAAATAGATTTTCTGTTGGAGTTAGCAAGTTTTTCGTTAAAGATGTCTCGAAGTGCATACTGTTTGACCCTTACTGATGTTATAAAGGGCCGATACGATAAGAAAATTTAAATGATCGACAATATTGACCCTTATACAATTCCTCCTGATGAATGCAGGCTTGATATATATAAGTTGCCCAACATTACCATGATGGACCCGGTGAATTTCTTAATTCTAAGCCATAGTTATTACACCGTCCTGCAGCTTAAGGCGCCTGACTGAACTGACTCACTAACATAGTTTTCCAGAATTTGTTTTGCTGAAATATCTTCCTGTTGAGGTTCATTAAATTCTTGTGTAGGATTTTCTGATAGGAACAACGTCACCTTGGGTCTAAAAGAGACAACAACTTGGGAATATGTTAGGCCTTATAATGTTATAATAACAACAAACCTCTTGTTCATTCTTAACTCTTCTTAAAGCCCTTTCAAATCAGGAGGATGCAGATTGATTTGGTTGGACAGTGGAAATTTATCCTAGATTCTGGTTGAGCAACCAGTCTGGGTTAGTTTTATCTTCCAGAGCAGCTGGTTTTCCTACATTAAAACATAAATAGTCTTCCAGGGCAGCTGGTTTCTCTACAATCAAACATTTTTTTTTATACAACTAGGTACTCATCTTACCAATTATAAAATGTCTTGAACAAACTGGCCCATTTCTTAGGTAGCTTTCACTTAGGGGCCCCCGTTTTAAAGCCCTAACTCAAGCATTTCGACGTTCAATAGACAGCATGCAAATAATCACCTCTGTTAGTTAAATCGGAAGAATTAGTGTTTATCTCGTTTAGCACGCATTGAACATTTAACACTACAAAAATGAGACATTTCCAATAAATTGGATGATGACTATAACGTGATTTGATAGTAAATAATCTCAATGTTTTCCTATGCAAATATGTAGTCAAATGGGAGGTGAATTTGCAGTTTAACTCACGGACGATTTGAAAAATATCGACTGCTGATAGATAAAGTTTGGTGTCTTAAATGCACGCTGACGCAAATGTTACCTTTTGTTCTCCCTTATTTCCCGAGTTATTCGCATTTAAAGTTGTTTACACATTACACAGTTTTTTTAACAATTTCCTAGTACGGTCCTGTCACGTGTCGTCTCATTCCCTCCTAAACATTACATTTGGCATAAGGTGTCCATTGTGTTTGGGAATCCCTAGAATATTCTGGAATCAGAATATGGGAAATTGTCATTATAACTGACAGTTTACACATCGCTTTCAGTGCAGCACTAGTACCAATACGCTTTGGACGCTTTCTCATACATTGCTGTATTACGAACATTTTTTCTGAAATTGTGTGCTGTTTACCTTGTTCTGTTGATGACCAGTGATATTATAGTGGCTTATAAGCTGCATATGTGGCCCTTTTCTTGGTCGGTGACGCGTTATTTGTTTCCTATGTTGTTTTTGTGGCGAGGAAATTGCCATGTCGATGCCGTCAAATTACAAGGTCAGGTCAGGTTGCCTACATAAGTGCGGGACCTACATCATTTTCCTGAGATGTTAAGGTAAGTTTGTGTAAATTTGTTGTTCTTTTGTGTAAATTTCGATCGTTTCGCTGTATTTGCTATGGGATGTTCGGTGATTTTTGCCGGACGGTGTTTATTGCTCTAGGGGCCTGCCTGTACTGACCTACCCTATAGGTCAGGTCAGGCAGGCCCCTACAGCAATAAGGATGCTTAAGTAGACGGGTCCCGTCCATGCATCGCTAGAGCGGCATTGCCGGACGGTGTTTATTGCTCTAGGGGCCTGCCAGTACTGACCTTCCTGACCTGCCCTGTATGTCAGGTCAGGTCAGGTCAGGCAGGCCCCTACAGCAATAAACACCGTCCGGCAATGCCGCTCTCGTGATGCAAGGACCGGACCCGTCTGCTTAAGCATCACCGACCTGACCTGCCCTGCCCTGTAGGTCAGGTCAGGCAGGCCCCTACAGCAATAAGCACTATCCGGCAATGCCGCTCTCGCGGAGCATGAAATGACGGGACCCGCCTACTTGAGGGTCGCCCTTTTCTCGGCGGGGGGGGGGGTTGTTTGGGGTGTGTTTCCGGGTGCTTCGCTGTAGGGGTTTTCCTTCCCCCCTCGCGTGCGTACAACCACCCCCGTTGCATAAACCACAAGAAAAATTTCTTGTTCATACCGCCTAAGGAGGTTACGGGACCTGGCGTGTATAGGGGTGATGTGCAGGGTAGGCAGGGTTTAGGGGGGATATGGCGTCAGGATGTAAAAAAGGCAGCTTTCAAGCCGCTTTCTTCGCATTTTCTGCTCATATTTCCTCCTTACTTCCTACCCCGCCCAGCACCCCTCTTCACTCCTGGTCCTGTAACTTCCTTGGGGGGTGAGAACAAGAAATTTTTCTTGTGGGTTGTGCGTCCGGGGGGGGGGGGTGGCTAGGCACGTTTCTGAAGAGAAAACTTTAAAAATCGTCCGTGAGTTAAACTGCAAATTTACCAAATGGGATTGTATGCCACCCAGCAAATATGGCCGACCTGTCAATGACGTCATTATAGAATGATCAGTTGGGAAACCCTCTATAATCATTTCACTTAACCTTTTGCCTTGACCTTGTTACTTAGAAATGTCATACTCTTGACAGGATTGTCAACACATACGTGGCATTGAAATGTCAAAATATAATAACTATAGAGTACCCGTAAATACGCAGAGACGGCGCATAAGGATAGGTCCTGGTATTAATATTATATTAATATAAAATTAAAATGGAATATTCTTTTAAATATTTGCATAAATTCACTGAGTGTCCAAGTGTACTTATTTGCATAAGGCCTATTAGGATTCAGATATGTATCTACAAATTTTATTTTGTTTATTAAAACCACAACATAATTGTTAATTGTATTGTGGCAATACCATGAGAAAAGCAGTTAAAGTAACGGTTAAATATTTCTGATAATATTTCTAACAATATTTATCTAATTATGGTTTAACTTTGCCAGTACAAGAAACCGCATTGTATTCAGCGTCTTTAATTCTTCCCTTTTACCTGGACCTTAGGAACGTAATCTTTCTTGGAATTCATCTACCTGCCGTATAATTTTTCAAAAGGCATCTTGTCAAGTTTCTAATAGTTTTCGGAGAACCCCGACCTAGCCCTATACAGTTCAAGAATATATTTATTTAATGGACACAGGTATTTTTACCTACAGTTGACGAAGCGGCAAGGCCTGTGATTGGAAGTCTTCCGAATAGGAGAATACCTGTGTAGACTTGACTCAAAATTTGTTGTGTAGTCACAGCATTGGAAGCCAGTTCACATCGAACGTTATTTCAGTTTTTAGGTTAGTATCTTAAGTTGTCTCGTGAGGTGGTGAGTCGCATAATGTTAGAAAGCTCCTGGAAGTTACTAGTATGTGTATAGATATAGGAGAAACATGCTGGCTCGCATCCCAAGGTTGGTAAAATATTTCTTTTCTTAATTAGTATACAAGCAAAACATTTAATCAGCTGTTAATGTAGTAACTCATTTTCTTGTAACTGATATTTAGTTTAAACAAATGCATTATTTTTTACTCTTTTGGGTGCTAACGCAACACGTTGTCTTGATATGGTAAGAAAACGTATGCATTTTGTTAAAGTATGTAGATAATTGTGCTTTCTTTCAATGATGTTCATGCTTGATATATGTGTTTTCTAATATTCACTTTTTTTTAAATTGTTCATTCTGTGTATTCGTCCACGTCATCGAAAACGAATGGTGAAGTTGTCCTTTGTGATATCTTTCTTTAATATTTTCACAATAATTTATGTATTTCATCTTAGTTTAATTTTTAACTTACCCCAAAAAGGATGAGGTTCTATGTTCCTCATTATATATTTTTTAGTGAATTTTCTTTAAAAAATTCACTAATGAGGAGATCTCGACTTTGGAATTTTGAAAAAATTTCTTCAAATGAGCGCTAATTACGCCCCCTAGAACACATATCCGGGGTCAGTTTCGATTATATATATATATATATATATATATATATATATATATATATATATATATATATATATATATATATATATAGCCCGGAAAATCGGCCAAGGTTTTCCGAGAAAATTTTGTGTTTTCTTTCGAAAAAAAATTATATCTCAGAAAATAACAAAGTAAGGGTAACCAAATTTGGTGCACCGGTTTATATCGCTATAGGTAAATTACCTAATAAAAATTTAGCCCTGTAGGTCAAAAGACAAAAAAGTTACAGGCGTTTGAAGAAAAATAAATTGGGGTTTTCCTCAAAACGTCAAACTCGCGATATAAAACGTCAAAATTGGCAACATTTAGGCAAATAATTTGAATATAATACGGGCTTTGGAAAGAAGATGTCTCAAGAAGGATGTTTTACAAATCCTGAAGTCTTAGTTTCAACCGTCATTGACCTTCATTTTACTAAAATATTTCCAGAAAATTCATTTCAAATAGACCTTTTCTCTGATGCTTGGCAGTAGCCTTATCTATAGAGTTTATCGTGTAATGGTATATAATTTTTGTCAAATTTTCGTAAAAAAAATCAATAAAGCTCTATATATCCGTTATTATACAAGATATGAATAAAATTGTATACATTAATTATAGGATGTCTTGAGCTACATCTTAAAACATTATTTCTACAATCACAGGTGGCCCTAAGTCGTTGGTGATACATTTTTTTTTTTTTTTTGGTCGAACACGCCTTATGTTATTGAATTTTTGCATTTTTCATCGAAATATAATGCATGTTTGTAAGAAAAGAAATTTGGGACACAGCAAGTGCGTTGCAGTAGCGAATTTTGATTAAATGCTTCATATTTGAAAAGCTCAATTTGCTATTAACCTATAAGGTTGACCAAGAAACTGTGTTTTCGGGAACACTTTTAAGTTTCCTTCGGGAAATTTTTGTACGTTTTCAAACAATAAAGTTATTTTGATGATACATGGCACATTGTTTTACTATATATGTTATACTGGTAATCAAATATGATGCCTGCTTTCTTAAAAAAAACACACATATTTGCTATTAAAAACATTTTTATGAAAATTCACTACAATAACGCAATTTTTTTTGCTCGAAAGAGTATACTCCTGAGGTGGTCCCATTTTCACCAAGTGTGATGATGGGAAATCGAGGGAAATCCTTAAAAAAAACATTTTTATGTATGTTGATATTTTTATCCACTGTGGACCAAAAAAAAAAAATTGTTTGAAAAGGTTTACTCCTGAGGTGGTTCCGTGGGATCCTAGGCAAATCCTCAAAAAAGATTGTTTTATGTATGTTTTCGTCCACTGTGGGCCAATTAAAAAAAAATGTGGTTCCGTGATCATCAAGTCAGTATCTGATGGTGGGATCTCAGGGAAATATTAAAAACTCTGGACGCAGCAAGTGCGTTTCTTAAAAATGTTTTTAACAGCAAATATGTTTTTTTTTTTAAGAAATCAGGCATCAAATCTGGTTACCAGTATAACCTATATATTAGAAACAATGTGCCATGTTTCATCAAAATAACTTTATTGTTTGAAAATGTACAAAAATTTCCGAAAGTAAACTTAAATTGTTCCCGAAAAAACTGGTTTTCTGGTCAACCTTACAGGTTAATAGCAAATTGAGCTATTCAAATTTGAAGCATTTAATGAAAATTTGCTACCATAACGCACTTGCTGCGTCCCGAATTTCTTTTCTTACAAAGCTGTATTATATTTCGTGGAAAATAGAAAAATGCAATAACATAGGGCGTGTTCAATTAAATATATATATATATATATATATATATATATATATATATATATATATATATATATATATATATATATATATATATATATATACCAACGACTTATGGAACACCCTGTAATTGTGGAAATATTTTTAAGGTGTAGCTCAAGACACCCTATAATTAATGCATACAACGTTTTTTCGTAACTTGCATAATAACGGATATATTGAGCTTTAATGATTTTTTACGAAAATTTGACGAAAATGATATACCGTTAAATGATAAACTCTATAGCCAAAGCATCAGAGAAAGGGTCTATTTTAAATGAATTCTCTGGGAATATTTTAGTAAAATGAAGGACAATGACGATTGAAACTAAGAGTTCAGGCTTTGTAACACATTATTCTTGAGACATTTTCCTTTCATAGATCATATTAGTTTCAGGTTCATTGCCTAAATATAACCAATTTTGACGTTTAAAATCGCGACTTTGACGTTTTGAGGAAAACCCAAATTTATTTTTCTTGGTAGGTGGCTTACCTATAATGATATAAACACGTGCACCAAATTTCGTTGCCCTTACTTTGTTAATTCCGGAGATATAAATTTTTTTCGAATGAAAACTCTAAATTTTCGCGGAAAACCTCGTCCGATTTTCCTGACTAACGAACTTATCCAAGCCATTTACAAAGGGAAGGTACCTGCCAAATTTTATCAAAATCGGCCCATTATTTTTTGAGTTATTATTGTGATATATATATATATATATATATATATATATATATATATATATATATATATATATATATATATATATATATATATATAAACATATAAAAATTGAAACTGACCCCGGATATGGGTTCTAGGGGCCCTAGTTCGCGCTCATTTGCAAAAAAAATTTGAAATTCAAAAGTGAATTTTTTCTACGAAAATTCACTAAAAACATTTTATATAGATATTTTCGTCCACTGTGGGTGAATTTCAATTTTTTTTAAGCATACCCCTGGGGTGGTCCCGTGATCACCAAGTCAAATTCTGATGGGGGGGCTCTCGGGGAAATAGAGGGATATCCCCCAAAAAAAATTATGTATGTTGATATTTTCGTCCACTGTGGGCCAATTTAAAAAAAAATGTTTTTGTTTAAAAAAGTATACTCCTGAGGTGGTCCCGTTATCCGCAAGTCAGGATCTGATGGTGGGATCTTTGGGAAATCCTCAGAAAATATTTTTTATGTAAATATTTTTTCGTCCACAGTGGGCCAATTTTTAAAAACATTTTTGTTTGTTTGAAAAAGTATACCCCTGGGGCGCTCCCGTTATCACCAAGTCAGAATCTGATGGTGGGATCTCAGGAATATCGAGGGAAATCCTCAAACAAAAAAATGTATGTTGATATTATGGTCCACTGTGGGCCAATTTAAAAAAATCTTTTTTTTTGTTTGCAAGGGTATACTCTGAGGTGGTCCCGTTATCCCCAAGTCAGGATCTGATGGTGGGATCTTAGGGAAATCTTCAAAAATTATTTTTTATGTATGTTCACCGATATTTTTGTCAGTTGCGAACCAATTCTCCCTACCAAAGCGCTCATGTATTAATTGTATTCGTATTCCTTACCGTAACGCACCTGCTGCGTCAATATAGGTTAATTTTAAAAATTTTCGTTTCACTTGCTACATTATATCATACTCGCTATCATAACGCACATGTATTAATTGTATTCGTATTCATTACCGTAACGCACTTGCTGCGTCAATATGAGTATATTTTTTAATTTTCCGTTTCACTTGCTAAATTATATCATACTCCCTACCATAACGCACATGTTGATTGTATTCGTATTCACTACCGTATCTAACTTTAAATTTACAGGTTTGGTGACTTAATAATTCCTGACACTTCATATATTTATATATTTACTTTTTAGTGAATTTCCTTTAAAAAGTTCACTAATGAGGAGATCCCGACTTTTGAATTTAAAAAAAGTTTCTTCAAATGAGCGCTAATTAGGCCCCCAGAACACACATCCGGGGTCAGTTCTAATTTATTTATATATATATATATATATATATATATATATATATATATATATATATATATATATATATATATATATATATATATATATATATATATATATATGTATGTATGTATGTATGTATGTATGTATGTATCACACGGATAACAAAAAATAATGTGCCGATTTTGATTAAATTTGGTGAGTACCTTCCTTTTGCAAATGGCTTGGATAAGTGCGTTAACCAGGAAAATCGGCCCAGGTTCAAAAGTTGGCCACATTTAGGCAAAGAACTTGAATCTAATACGGGCTATGGAAAGAAAATGTCTCAAGAAGAATGTTTTACAAACCCTGAACTCTTAGTTTCAACCGTCATTGTCCTTCATTTGACTAAAATATTTCCATAAAATTAATTTAAAATACCCTTTTTTTGATGCTTGGCAGTAGCCTTAGTTATAGAGTTTATCGTTTAATGGTATATGATTTTTGTGGAATTTTCGTAAAAAATCAATAAACTCAATATATCCGTTATTATACAAGATACGAAAAAAATTGTATACATTAATTATAGGGTGTCTTGAGCTACATATTAAAAAAATATTTCTACAATCACAGGCTGGCCCATAAGTCGCTGGTGATACAAATTCTCTCTTTTTCTTTTAATCAAACACGTGTTATCTTATTGCATTTTCCATCGAAATATAATGCATGTTTCTAAGAAAAGAAATTCTGGACGCAGCAAGTGAGCTATGGTAGCGAATTTTGATCAAATGCTTCATATTTGAATAGCTCAATTTCCTATTAACCTATAAGGTTGACCAAGAAACATGTTTTTTCGGGAACACTTTAAGTTTACTTTCGGAAATTTTTGTACACTTTCAAACAATAAAGTTATTTTGATGAAACATGGCACCTTATTTTTATTATATAGGTTATACTGGTAACCAAATTTGATGCCTGCTTTCATAAACAAACACACACATATTTGCTATTAAAAACAAGAACATTTTTATGAAAATTCACTACATAACACACTTGCTGCGTCCAGAATGTTTTTCATGGCGCACTTCCTATTATTATTTGTTTCAAGTTCTATTAATAAATAACAATTTTGTGAATGCTATTCTTCAAAAGGCCTCGGTGGTCCAGTGGTAAGAACGTGTGCCTCTGAACGCACTGGTCCTGTGTTCGATTGCCCTTTCACTTTCACTTTTTCAATACGTACTGTCAAATTAACATCAACCGAGGTTGTAGATAGTGTTTGAGCAAGTTCCATACATGGGGGGGGGGGGGTGTATTGAAATCGTCGGTCACGTGTACCATACTATGTTGGGCACGTTAAATATCCCTGTCTTCCTTACGGAAAGGCAGGGGGTCGGAGAAACTTCCAGTATAGTGAGTTGAAGCTGCTTCCTGCGTCGGTGATTGTCCATAGTCGCGGATATAAATCGACGTTAAGGTAACAAACAAAAAACTTACTTATGAAAGTCCGCTACTTCAAAGCATTTGCTGCATCAGGGTTTTTTTTAGACTTATTTATGGGCGAAATAAATTTCACAGTGCGAGTGTTTCTTCACTTTTTAAGTAATAATCATGTACTAAATCAACAGTTTCTGTGAGTGAAGAATTAATTTTAGATCTCAACCGGATATATATAAAAACAAACCTAGAAACCAATCTAAATATTAAGTCCAAGAAAAATACCAGAATATTATTCTAAACATAACACTGATCTGTTATTTATAATTTTGTACAGTAAAGTTTCTGTATTGCAGAATTGATTTGAAATATTTCGAAAAATTAAACGTTTATGTAAACAAATAAGCTGTGATATTTTCCTGGGTATTATTAATATTCAAAAATCAGTACTAATATTCTATTTTTAAAATTAACAGTTTGCTTGATGGATATTTTGTTTTTTGTTGCAGGTACGTCACTGAACTAAGAACCGCCATTTCTAGGACTTATTTAGTTTGTATTATAGAAATGTAAGTTTTTTGACATTTTCAGCTTTATATTTAACTTTTATCCAAGCGCTTTTAAAATGTTGGTTTAATAAATGCATCTGCCATTAACTTATAGTGTAATTAACAAATGGGTCAAAAACTTACTTTTTTGTTGCTCCCGGCCGCGACGGCTCAAAAACGGACAGTTTATCTGCCTGAAGTTAGCCACGGTTTCAGCCACCAATGTGTTTGAGATGATAATAATAAATAAGTTTATTTGCTAATACGTAAAACAATAATACTAACACTAATGTGCAAAATTGCAAATAAACAGTCATTTCGCTGGAGACAAGAACCCGTGTGCGAGTATACAAAGAGAAAAATATACAAAAATAAAAATACATGCAAAATCTCAGCGTATTACGATGACAAAAATCACTCAAAAGAAACACACATATAAAACATAAAATCTCCAATGACATCTAACACAGTTTACGATAACAATGCCTAAAAATCATAACCATAAATGATCATAAATGATCCAATTTATTAACGTGTGAGAATAGGATTGTGTGTTTTTTTTTTCGTTGATAACAATATATATACTCCAGTCAAAAAACCTCAATGACAACCTCCTGAATAATCCGAAAGTTTTGAAACGTCACATACTTATTTAGAGGTACCTAAGAAGGAATATACCGAAAGTCCTCATGAATATGTACCAACATTTTCTGAAAATAAACTTGAAATGTTGGTTTCCTAGTCAACAAACCTTAGGTTAATAGCAAATTCAGTTATTGAATTTTGAAGCATTTAATAAAAATTTGATACCAAAACGCACTTACTGCGTCTCGATTTTTTCTTACAAACATATTTCGATAAAAATGCAATAAAATAAGGGTGTTCGAAAAAAAATTGTAGGAATCACCAAGGACTTATGGGCCAGCCTGTGATTGTCAAAATAATTTTATAAGATGCAGTTCGAGACACCCTATAATTAACTTTTATAATTTTTTCTTGTCTCTTGTATAATAATAATTATATTGAGCATTTACTGTAGAAATGCGTCACCCTGTATATGTGTAAACAGATAAAAACTGAACGTAAACCCGGATATAGATTCTAGGGGGCCTAGTTTGCGCTCATTTGTAGAAATCTTTTTAAAATTTTTAAAGGGTCACGGTCTTCTCATTGACGAATTTTTTGTACGAAAATTAGCTAAAAATTATGGACCGTTAAACCATAAACTTAACTAAAACTACCGCCAAAGCATCAGAGAAAGAAAATAACTAAGGCATATCAGCCCTTTTTTGTAAAACTTCGATCCTTTTTAGCTGTTGACAACACATCACAAACACTGTTTGGTCCACCCACTAACATTAATAAAGTCGTAAAGTGATAATTTGCACTTGTATTTTAAGATTCGCAAACAACACAAATAATTTGTGAAATGAAATTAAAAAAAGTCGAAGACGCAGCAAGTGCGTTATGGTAGTGAATTTTCATAAAAATGATCTGGCACAAAATATTTTATTATAACTTTTTTTTCTTGTAACATAGAAATCTAAATTTTGGTGCATAGTTTACTTTTTATATCATAAACGTACCTACAAAATTTAGTTATCATAGAGTTTTTATTTTTTAAGATAAATTTTTTTTTTAAATGAAAACTCAAAATTTTTCCGGAAAACCTCGTTCGATTTTTCTGATTAACGAACTTATCAAAGACATTTACAAAAGGAAGGTACATGCCAAATTTTATCAAAATAGGCCCATTATTCTTTGAGATAAAAATTTTTTTTGAATGAAAACTCAACATTTTCCCGGAAAACCTCGTCCGATTTTCCTGGCTAACAAACTTATCAAGGCCATTTATAAAAGGAAGGTACATGCCAAATTTTATTAAAATCGTCTTATTACTTTTTGAGATAAGAATTTTTTTCGAATGAAAACTCAAAATTTTCCCGGAAAACCTCGTCCGATTTTCCCGACTAACGAACTTATCCAATCTATTTACAAAAGAAACGTACATGCCAAATTTTATCAAAATCGGCCCATTATTTTTTGAGTTATCGGTGTGATACATATATATATATATATATAAATATATATATAAATATATATATAAATATATATATAAATATATATATATATAAATATATATGTATATATATATATATATATATATATATATATATATATATATATATATATATATATATATATATATATATATATATATATATATATAATATATATATATATATATATATATATATATATATATATATATATATATATATATATATATATAAACATATAAAAATTGAAACTAACCCCGGATATGGGTTCTAGGGGTCCTAGTTCGCACTTGTTTGCAAAAATTTTTTCAAAATTCAAAAGTCGGGATCTCCCCATTAGTGAATTTTTTCTACGAAAATTCACTAAAAAAAACAGAGAAACGATCTAATAATGTACGTCAACTAATAAAACTGTTACAGCGTGTAACTGAATTGCACAATGATATAAAATGTTCCGTTGCGAGGTAACGACTCAGACATACTAGATCTAATATATAACCTAGTTTTTATCATTGTCAATAAGAAACTGTGATATTAAAAATAAATACCGACATGCTATTTGACTAAAATGTGTTCTAATCACACCTATTTACTCTAAATTTCAAGAATCTAATCAGGACCTACCTGACGACAAATAAAATTTCGGGACGCAGCAATTGCGTTATGGTAGCGAATTTTCATTAAATGCTTCAAATTTGTATAACTCAATTTTCTATAAACCTAGAAAGTTGAGTTTTCGTGGAGTAAGGTATTTACGACGGCAACATACCAACCAAATTTGATCAAAATATCTTGGTGATTTTTTTGAGATACAATTTTTTTCCGGAAAAATTAATATTTTTTTAGAAAAACTGGTCCGATAGGGCTGGCGTACCCTGCATGCTTCTATGGGGATGAAATATCGGGCCAAGGTATCCATGTAAACACGGTAGGATCGTGTTACACTTTATTGTTCAAAAAATGTAAACATTATCCGAAAATAAATATAATTGTCCCGAAACAACTAATCCGATTTTCTAGACGACGAACCAATTCAAGCGATTTACACAAAAACTACACTAGCCAAGATATAATTATTCACAAAAAGCTTGTTGACAGAATATTTTAAAAAAAGTACACAAAAATCTGCAAACAACCCCTTTCACGAAAATTAACCATTTTCTTAGGAAAATCGGCTTAAATGTTCACAAAATTTATAAACAATTCTTTTTACGAAAATTAGCATTAGGCAAAAATATATTACACAATTTGCTAAACAAATTACTTTTAAAGAAAATTCGAAAACATATTTTCCATGAGAATTTGCAAACACCTATTTTTACAATAATCTATTAAACAGTATTGATCATCACTAACATTTCCCAATAATTCGACAAAAAATGATTTCTGCGAAAACTGACTTATATTTTACACGAAAATTTGCTGTTAAAATACATAAAACTTAAATTACATAATCTGTAATTAAATTTGAAATAACATACGGGCTGCCCGATTTGAAAAACGAACTACAAGCTATTAATGCAATAAAGATTTTTGCCGAGTTAATAACTTTTTGAGTCATCGTGTGGATATATATATATATATATATATATATATATATATATATATATATATATATATATATATATATATATATATATATATATATATATATATTTATTTATTTATTTATTTATTTATTTCTGACATACATTTTACAAGGTACCATACAAATAAGCTTAGGCTTGTGGCTGTATTAAATGTACAATTTTAAAGCATGTTATCTAAAATTTTTGCAAAGTCTCACCATCGATACCTCTGTATTAGCGAATTTTTTAAGTAAAATACGCTTAATTTTTATAATAAAAATTCGCTAATAACAAAAAAATAGAAATGTCACTAAGAACCTCGGTGGTTCAGGGGTAAGAACGTGTGCCTCTGAACCGAAGGGTACTGGGTTCGATCCCAGGGTACTCCTTTCACTTTTTTAATACAAACTGTGACATTAACATCAACCGAGGTTCTGACATTGTATTTGAGCAAGTTGAATGTCTGCACGTTCCGCCCTTCGGAGGGGGCGTAAAGCCGTCGATCCCGTGTCCATGCGATGTTGGGCACGTTAAAGACCCAAATTTCCCGGACAGTGCGCTTAATGAATCACTTGAGTAAAGTCAATGAAGCAATTTTCCTTACGAATTGCAAACAAGAATTGACAAGAAAAGACAAATGTCACAGGCATATGTACAATCAAGTAACCATGTACGTCTCATTCATTTCAATATCCGATGCAGAGAATTTGTTGTCTGAAAAGTCTTATAGAACCTCAGTGGTTCAGGGGTAAGAACGTGTGCCTCTGAACCGAAGGGTAGTGGGTTCGATCCCAGGTTACTCCTTTCACTTTTTCAGTACAAACTGTTACATTAACATCAACCGAGTTTCTGGGATTGCATTTGAGCAAGTTGGATGTCTGCACGTTCCGCCCTTCGGGGGAGGGGGGGGGGGGGTTTAAAGCCGTCGGTCCCGTGTCATGCGATGTTGGGCACGTTAAATATCCCTACCCTCCTTACAGAAAGGCAGGGATAGTGAAGTGAAACTGCTCCCTGGCGTCGGTGATTGGCCATAGTCGCGGAAATAGGCCGACGTTAAAGAAATAAAAACACACAAAGAGAAATGTCACTACCTTAAAAAAAGAGGTAACAGTACACGATGCTCCCACGTGGTCACCCATCCAAGAAAAGACCGTGCCCGAAGTTGCTTAACTTCCGAGATCGAAAGACAATTGCCCAGTTTCACAAAGCTTGTTTAAATATTTAACGGCCGGTTAGTTAATCAATTCATAATACAACCAATCACAGCTTCAAAATATTTGGTTGCCATGGCAAAAACCAGAATCATAGTCTGTGATTGGTCGTCTGAAGCCTTGATTAATTAATCGTCCGTTAAATATTTAACGGAGCTTTGTGAAACTGGGCAATAGAGCTTTTCAACGGGGTAACGCCGCTCGCTTGACATGTTAATTTATCCCAGGTTTATATACTCATTATTAATTTTTAAGGTTCCATTTTAAATCAAGAATTAAATTATTTTCAAATTTTGCTATATTTACACCATCTTTAACAGTCCTGAGTGCATACGTACTGTTCCTATGTCAAAGAATTAATTTAATAACATAGCTTATTTTATCCGGTAGGGTCTTGGACAACTAATATGATCAAACAAGTTTGTTGTTTTCGGCAATGATTTAGCTAGTTCAACAAGCTTTTCATATAAACTAAAATTATTAATCGAAAAACAACATATTCTCTCATTAACCTAAGATAAAAACAATTAAATGTCAACTTTTTAATTTCATGTCGTCTGTCATTTTCCATAACTGCGACCGAGATTTCACGATTGTTTGTTCGGGTAGTACGTTTATGCCTGGTATATATTTAGTTTGATTACCGTTGATGTATGGTTAATACCTGTTATATGAATTAATCTACGCATGGCAGTTAACTACTCTGTCTGTCAGGCATTGGACTTTAACCACTGAGTTGTCTCAACGCATGTCTTTGGCATTTTATTTTTAATTTGGAAAAAAACTCTAAATATTGTGCACCAAATTACTTAAAATTCACAACATAGGTTTATTTGCACCAATTCCAGGCACATGTAAAATCTCATTCCAGTTACTCTGATACTTACAAAAATATATCGTTTTAAAAAAGTTTTCCCCGATTTTCCACCGGAAAAACTTGAGCATAAAGGCTGATTAACGAACTCGACCTCGGCTTTTGCCCAAACAAGGTTTTTGCCAAGTTTGATTGAAATCAATTTAGTATTTTTTGATTTATCGCTCGGATACATACATACATACATACCTACATACATATATATATATATATATATATATATATATATATATATATATATATATATATATATATATATATATATATATATATATATATACAGGTGTTTAAAAAAGGTGGGGCAATATTTAAGGGGTTGATTTCCCAGGTCATTTTATAAAAAAAAGTTCCCATAAACATAGGTGCTAAAGTGCATTGTTTCCAAGATACAAGGTGTTAAATGTTTTTGTAAAATAACGATTTTTTTTTAATAATTCAAATATCTCCTCACCGATTGTTTTGAAATTTGGCAGCGTTGTTTGTATTATTAATGGGCTGATTTGGCACTAATTAGATACAGATTGTTAAGTCCATTGGCATTGGGGGGGGGGGGGGGGGTCGCCACCCCAACAAAATTTAGTGACTTAAAAATATACGCCACTGACTGCAATATGATTTGTATATTATTTTGAGATAAAGAAGCTGAAACTACAAGTTTTTTGTCTCTTGAAATGGCTCCGTATCTTGAATCGTTTACACGATAAAAAATAAAAACCTTATGGCATGTCCATTTTCATACAGAAAATCACACGAACAATAATTTTTATTGAGGTGTCCCCAAATGCCAATGGACTTAACAATATTTATTTAATTAGAGTCAAATCAGCCCATTATTACTACAAACAACGCTGCCAAATTTCAAAACAATCGGTGAGGAGATATTTGAATTATTTTTAAAAAATCGTTATTTTACAAAAAAATTAACACCTTGTATCTTGGAAGCAATGCATTTTAGCACCTATGTTTATGGTAACTTTCTTTCATAAAATGACCTGGGAAATCATTCCCTTAAATATTGCCCCGTCTTTTTTAAACACTATATATATATATATATATATATATATATATATATATATATATATATATATATATATATATATATATATATATGAATTTTAACGGACCTTGGTTTTGGCTTCTAGGGACCGACATTCGCGCTCATCTGAAGAAATTTTTTCAAAAGCTTTTCATCGTGAACTCTCTGTTAGCGAATTTTTCTTAATGAAAATTCGCTAATATTATATTATTATTATTATTATTATTATTATTATTATTATTATTATTATTATTATTATTATTATTATTATTATAATTATTATTCCGATATACATTTCAGAAAAAATTAAAGCTAGAGAGATTACATATTTTAAAGCTGTGCATGTTTACATGTAGCCTGGACCAACTAGGGCCTGGTTTAGCTCAAAAATTAGCATAAGGACCGGCTGAACCAGGCGCAGCTTCATACAATCTAGTCTTAAACGCATTGTAATAATAGTATGTTAATTCGGAACTTGAAAAGTTGATCCTAAAAATCTGGTTTGACATGCATACTGTTGTTGAACGACTCGATTTCGAAAAAAAGCTGGATTTACTAGCTCTTAACTCGTTCTTGTGTCAGATTATGGACCGAATAACTTCTGATATAATGCAGCCTGTTTGGTAAATATTCTAATATGTTGTTTGATCTAGCGCCTAAAATAAACTGTTCACTAACCAGCATACGAGAATTGTGGTACATTCAGCGTTGCCGAATGGTGGATATTTAGAACCAAACCAAGTCATTAAAAAAACTGTTAGTCATTAAAAAAATTGTTAACTAGTAAAGTAACTTTTTGTGATAAGGGCCTGCGATCTGGGAATTAATAGGTCAAGAATGGGGTACAGTAATTGTTTTTAAAATAATCACAAATTGGTTAATTTTTCTTCTACAAAATAATTACTGGTGGAATTACATTAGTAAGAACATAGCATTTAAAAAATTCCAACCGCAGCAAATGCATGATGGAAGCGAATTTTCATAAGAATAGGTTTCCAAAAAAATGTTAGTAAATAATTAAATATCTAGACGCAATATGTGTTATAGTAGCGAATTTATATACAAATCTTTTTAATGTCCAATATGTCTTTTTAAATTAAAAACATCAAATTTTGGTCGATAATATAACCCTCATAGTAGAAACCATGTATCGTATTTCATTAAATAGCTTTAGTGTTTGATAAGCTATACAAACTTAAAATTTTCCAGAAAACACTAGTCCGACTTTCTTGGCTAACGAACCATGCAAGCAAAATGTACGAAAGATGCTCTCTTCTCTTAATACCAAGAAAGCCTCTGGCCTTGACGAGATCCCAGCAATTGTTCTCAAAAAATGCGCGCCAGAACTTACTCTTGTCATGATTCGTCTGTTTCAGACATCTTACAATAGAGGCATATTCCCTAGTAACTGGAAAACTGCTCGAGTGCAACCCGTCCCCAAGAAAGGATCCAAAGCGCTTCCTAGCAACTACAGGCCTATTTGTCTCCTTTCAGTCGTCTCTAAAGTGATGGAAAAGTAAATAAACACCGAATTACTAAAATTCCTTGAAAAACGTGTGTAGTCCACGACAGGCGGTATGGATTCCGTCAGCGCAGATCAACTGCCGACCTCCTTTCCTTTGTCACTAATTCTTGGAACAAGCCTATGAAACTACACAGTGAATCCCAGATTGCCGCTCTAGACATATCCAAAGCATTCGACCAGGTCTGGCACCCAGCGCTGCTTAATAAATTTCCGGCCTATGGCCTACCACCAAAACTACCTGGACAGCAAATTTCTTCTCCAACCGGAGCATTTCTATTGTCATGGATTGCCATTCCTCTAAACTGAATCCAATTAATGCAGGAGTCCCTCAAGGTTCAGCTTTAGCCCCTACTTTGTTTCTTCTCCACATCAATGACCTCCTCTCTAGCACATCCAACCCAGTTCACAGTTATGCGGATGACAGCACCCTCCACCCAAATATACAATATTCTAAGCCTGCCTTTTTAGTCCAATTAGGTGAGGATCGCAGACTTATGGAGGGTTCTGTCTCTGTGGATCTCCAAAAAATATTGGACTGGGGAAGTAGAAATCTTGTACAATTCAACTCCACCAAATATCAGTCTTGCTTTCTATCTCATAAGAGATAGACCAGCCCTAGACTCATCACAATGAACAACCAAGTTATTCAAAGTAATAAATCCTTTTCACTTGTTGGCATTTCTGTGGATCGAAATCTCCAACATATCACATTATTTTCGTTAGGTTTTCTCGTCTGGGCTCGTAAATACTTTTCACCAGCTAATCTTTATACCTTATAAGTTTCACAAATAAGGCCAAACCTCGAATACTGCTCCCACATCTGGGGTGCCGCTGCCGCTTCTACACTTGCTATCCTGGACTCCATTCAGAAAGAGCTCTACGTCTCATCGGTGGCCCTACTCTCAGCTAAAAGCTGCCATCCCTTGCCCACCGACGTGCCGTTGGTGACCTATCTCTTTTTTATAGATATCTGCACGGGCACTGCTCAGAGGAGCGTTCTTCCATAGTTCCTCTACCTGCTGCCCCCAACAGATCTACCAGGGGAACAGAGTGAATGCACCATTTTACTGTCCAGGTCACCAGACATAGAACATCTTGTTATGCCCGCTCTTTTGTCCCAAAGACCTCCAAGTTCTGGAATTCCTTGCCGGCACATGTTTTTCCTTCTCCTCCGAACCTCCAAACCTTCAAGTCCAGAATTAACAAGTTGCCTCTTTCCTCCTTGTCGACACCCACGGTACGATAGTCTTTAGGCTGTAAGCCCTTGTGGTGTGTTGTTGAAATATAAAAAAAAATTAATGAAAACTACACCTATCACCATAATATAGTTATTTAGAAAAAGCTTTTTGACAAAAATTCCAAAAAAATCGTCGTGGTTTGTAAACAACTTCTTTCACGAAAATTCGCTATTATTTAGTAACTTATTGTTTGAAAACAAAAATGTTCCGAAAATAAACTTAAAATGTTGCTTTCCAAGCCAACAAACCTTAGGTTAATAGCAAATTGAGTTATTGAAATTTGGAGCATTTCATGAAAATTTGATACCAAAACGCATTTACTGCGTCTCGATTTTTTTTTCTCACACACATATTTCGATAAAATTCAATAATAAGGGTGTTCGAAAAAAAATTGTCGGGATCACCAACGACTTATGGGCCATCTGTGATTGTCAAAATAATTTTATAAGATGCAGCTCAAGACACCCTATTTTCTATTAACTTATACAATTTTTTCTCGTCTCTTGTATAATAATAATTATATTAAGCTTTACCGTATAAATGCGTCACCCTGTATATATGTAAACAGATAAAAACTGATTGTAAACCCGGATATGGATTCTAGAGGGCCTAGTTTGCGCTCATTTGAAGTAATCTTTTTAAAATTCTAAAGTCGCAGTCTCCTCATTGATAAATTTTTTGTACGAAATCTAGCTAAAAATTATAGACCGTTAAACCATAAACTTAACTTAAACGACCGCCAAAGCATCAGAGAAAAAAAACTAACCTGTTGCATATTAGCCCTTTTTGTAAAATTTCGTTCCTTTTTAGCTGTTTACAAAACATCACAAGCACTGTTTAGTCCAACCACCAACACTAATAAAGTCGTAAAGAATAATTTGCACTTGTATATTAAAATTCCCAAACAACACAAATAATATGTAAAATGGAATTGAAAACAGATAAACGATCTGATAATGCACGTCAACTAATAAAACTGTTAGAGCGTGTAACTGACCTGCGCAATGATATCAAATGTTCCGTTGCCAGGGTAACAACGACTAAGACATACTAAATCTAATATTTAAACCAGTTTTTATCATTGTCATTGTTTTTATCAAATTTGAATAGCTTAATTTTCTGTAAACCTAGAAAGCTGAATTTTGGTACGTAGTTAGGGGTTTCCTAAGGCAACATGTCGACCAAATTTCATCAAAATAGCTTTGTAATTTTTGGAGATAATTTTGTTTTTCGAAAGAAAACTCAAAATTGTCCCTGAAAACCTTGTCCGATTTTCCTGGCTAACGAACTCATCCAAGCTATTAATAAAAGAAAGGCACTTGCCGAGTTTCATCAAAATCCGCAATTACTTTTTGAGTTATCGGTTGGATACATACATACATACATACATACATACATACATACATACATACATATATATATATATATATATATATATATATATATATATATATATATATATATATATATATATATATATATATATATATATATATATATATTGAAACTGACCCCGGATATGTGTTTTAGCGGCCCAAATTCGCGCTCATTTGAAAAAATGTTTGCAAAGTCTCAGCATCGATACCTCTATTAGTGATTTTTTTTCTAATAAAAATTCACTAAATCCCAATGAGAGAAGTAATCTGACTTTTACAGCATGCCTTCAGTGAAAAAATTATGAGAAAAAACTATTATCAAATTTTTCAAAGGGCTCTCCTGTAAAATTCAATTTTTGGACTTAATACAGTCTGGCACCAGGGTACAGTTATAGGTATATTATACCCACTTTATTGAATTAAAATTTACAGCGTACTGTACAATACGTGGTAACTTCAAGACTTGAATCACATATTGCATAATTTAGACTAATATTGTTCCTAAACGTCAATATGTTTGGGGATGACATCATTAGGAAAGTTGCATAATGATTTTTCTTTCCAAACAAATCTGATTCTTGTCCCGACGCGTTTCGACCTAGTAATCGGTCATCCTCAGGAGAATCTAGAATTTACAAAAGGCTTGTCATAAAACCAAGTTTTCCCGGTAGGATTTCCTGCGATGGCACAACACTAACATAAAATATATAAAGGAAGTACAAGTCACTGACCTAAACATTAAGTCAAAAGTTAAAAATCTGTCTAACTAGACAACTCAGAAATTGAGAAGAATGTCCATGGAACATGTTTAAACAACAAGAACAAATGAAATTCTGTATAGTTTTTTAGTCCTGTTTAACATTGGACAAGTAAGTAGGCATGCCATTTTGGCGTTTTCAATTTCATAAAAAATAAAAATCTATTTCCAATTTCACTTTCATTCAGATAATACGCTATAACATTCTCTGAAAGTTTCTTCCCAGCTGTATGGTCTGCTAAGTGTTTGTACTGTGTGCTGTTGCTTCAGCTTAATTTAAGAGCCTTTAATAGGGTAGCTTTTTAAAGTTCTTTAAAGACTTATTTTGAACTTTTAAATCTCGAAACAAATTAACGGTTTGGTTGCGTTTCAATTTGACCTGTATCTACTATTATTGCATGTTGTAGTCTGTATCTGCTAACTTGTAATTTTTGAGTTGTGTAGTTAGACAGCTTTTTAACTTTTGACTTAATGTTGAGGTCAGTGACTTGTACCTCCTTTGTATTTTATATTAGTGTTGTGTCCTCGCTGAAAATCCTACCGGAAAACTTGGTTTTATGACAAGCTATTTGTAAATTCTAGATTCCCCTGAGGATGACCGATTACTGGGTGAAACGCGTCGTGACAAGAATAAAATTTGTTTGCAAAGAAAATTAATATTTCTAATAATATAGACTAGGCTTCGCCAAAGCAATTTCCTTCCAAATTTGACAGATTTTAATTTTCCGAGTGAAATAAATAAATGAGTTTTCTTTTATATTTCATAGATTAATTGCACACTGGTTTAAAAATATTTCTAAACATCCCACAAGGATATTTTAAGAAATTTTACGTATATTCATGAAAATTCGCTAGAAATGAAAGAGAGGTTGTTAAAATTCCAAGGTTGTTAATTATTTGTGGGTCAAAACGATATTAAAAAATCTCTGGACGCAGCAAGTGCGTTATGGTAGCGAATTTTCGTTAAAATATTTTTAACAGTAAATGTATTTCTTTGATGAAAGCAGGCATCAAACTTGGTTGCCTATATAGTAGACACAATGTACCATATTTCATCGAAATAAATTTATTGTTTGAAAATATATAAACATTTTTCAAAAGTCTGGATGCAGCAAGTGTGTTATGGAAATGAATTTCCATAAAAATGTTTTTAATAGCAAATGCGAGCAGGCATCAATCTCTGGTATAGCCTATGCAGTAGAAACAATGTACTATATTTTATCAAAATTACTTATGATTTGAAAATATACAAAAATTTTCCGAAAATTAACTTAAATGTTGGTTTTCTAACCAACAAAGCTTACGTTAATAGCAAATTGAGTTATTGAAATTTGAAGGATTTAATGAAAATTCGGTAAATTTGCAGATTAGCTCCCGAACGCTTTGCAACAAATTGTTTTAAGAAACATTACTAGGACCCCACCTGGATGCACAAACCACAAGAAAAATTTATTGCTTACACCCCCCAAGGAAGTTACGGGACTGGGAGTGAATAGGGGTGCTGTGTGGGGTAGGCAGGGTTTAAGGGGGATATGGCTTCAAGATGTGAAAAAGACAGCTTTCAAGCCCGCTTTATTCGAATTTTCTGCTCATATTTCCTTTTTACTACCTACCCCGCTCAGCACCCCTACTCATTCCTGGTCCCGTAACTTCCTTGGGGGGTGTGAACAAGAAATTTTTCTTGGGGTTTGTGGATCCAGGGGGATCCTAGGCAGGTTTCTGAAAACAGTGTTTTGAAAAGGGTTCGGGAGCTAAACTGCAAATTTACCGAAAATTCGCTACCAAAACGCACTTACTGCGTCCAGATTTTTTCTTTTAAACGCATCATATTTCGATAAAAAATGCAAAAATGCATTAACAAATTTGTTCTACGAAAATTTGCTTAAAAAAATTATAGACCGTTAAACCAAAAACTTCACTAAACCTAGAAATAAATATCCAAAAAAGCATCAACTTAACTAAACCGACAGCCAAAGCAACAGAGAAAGGGTCTACTTGAAATGAATATTCTGTAAATATTTTAGTAAAATGAAGTGCAATGACGGTTGAATCTGAAACTTAAGGGTTCGTAGAACACTGTTCTTGCAACATTTTCTTTTCACAATCGGTATTTGTTTCACATTCTTTGCCTAAACATAACCAATTTTGACGTTTAAAATTGCGAGTTTGACGTTTTGAGGAAAACTCCAAAATTTGTCTCTTTAACTGCCCATAACTTCTTTTTCTTTAAAGCTAGAGAATTTTGGTACAGAGTTGAGTCTTTATAATACAAACACGCTTATCAAATTTGGTTGCCCTTACTTTATTATTTCCGGAGATATGATTTTTTTTAGAAGGAAAACAAAAATTTTCTGGGAAAACCTGGTCCGATTTTCCTGGCTAACGAACTTATCCAAGCCATTTCCAAAAGGAAGGTACTCACCAAATTTGATCAAGATTGGTTCATTATTTTTTGAGTTATCGGTCGGATATATATATATATATATATATATATATATATATATATATATATATATATATATATATATATATATATATATATATATATATATAAACACAGATCTCCTCATTAGCGAATTTTAAAAAAAATTCGCTAAAATGACTTTTCTTTTATATTTCATAGATTGATTGTACACTTGTTTAAAAATATTTATAAACTTCCCACAAGGATATTTTAAAAAAATTACGTAGGTATATTCATGAAAATTCGTTAGAAATGAAAGAGGCTGTTAAAATTCCAAGGTTGTTAATTATTTGTGGGTGAAAACGAAATTAAAAAGTAACAGTTGCAAGTTTCTTCTCCAATAACTTATTCCGGGCACATCGATCGACTGACAATGGAAAATTATTTACATATTTGACGCTGCAGCGAACCAAATTTGTAAAATTTTCAGTCGGAAATAAATTAAATATGTATGGTTTCTTTTATATTTGATAGATTGAGTGCATACTAGTTTTTAAATAATTCTAAACCTCCCACAAGAATATTTTGACGTAAAAAATAGGTAGATGTCATGATTCCTAACATCTTGATGGATAAAACATTTTTGATGATCTTTGTTCTGCTGTTCTGTGTTCTGTATTCCGCACGTAAAAACTCATTCCGAAGGGGTAGCGGTAGAACTTGATGCCAACCAACCCTCTACTTATAAGCTCGGCCGACAATACGGCCAACGAGGGAGCCACCAGTCAGAAAGCTCACTTGTGGAGGGGTGGCAACTCTTCTCGTACTGACATTCATGCCCCTCGTCTCGCAACGTTTCGTTCAGTTCTGTTCAGTTCTTATTTTATTTAACATCTGTCCGTCAGAGCGACTCCAGGACGTCCTCTGTTAATATCAAGGCAGGAGGCAGACGTCGCGTTTCGTTTTTATATTGGTATTAATAATAAAAGCTCCTCAGTATTAACTTCAGTGCCATACCAGATAGTATGGTATCAACTGGTCTTCTAGTTGTATCGTGTTCATAAGTGTGCATTCAAATGTTTATCGTACACCGACGTGACCATCTGTTCTTGTGTGATAATAATAATAATTGTGGTGTTGTGATAACGACCCTGGTGATAATAGATGAATTTGTTAGATGCCGGTCATTTTCTATGTAAGTAGTTATCTGTCTTTATGTATCTCTTCGTATGTATGTATGTATATATAGCTATATGTATGTAAAAGTTCGTTACTAGTTTAGCGGGAATTCATTAAAGGAAACAGGTACCTTGAACGGGTCACTTACCTCGCGAGCCTTTGTGTTCTTTGTTGTCTCTAAAACACCGGCGCAGATTCCTATTGTTCGTTTAGACGTGATCATGTTTAAATAATAAACCTGATAGGTCGTTCAACGTTGAGTAACTATCAAATTGTTATAGTTAATTGACTGGTACTTATTTATCGCTAAATAAATAATTAATGTCTAAATATTTAAAAGTTGACCACGTACTTAACTCTTGTATGGAAAACCACCAGAATATGGATACTATCTAGTATTAAAGTGCTAGTACAGGCTAAAAAGGTAATTTTAAGATGTAACATTCCATAGACTGTTTCTATTTAGAAGGACGCCCTGCTCTGGCGCAAAAAAAAAAACAACCCCAAACTTTTCTAGAATAACTCTTATATGGAAAACCACCAGAATATGGATACTATCTAGTATTAAAGTGCTAGTACAGGCTAAAAAGGTAATTTTAAGATGTAACATTCCATAGGCAGTTTCTATTTAGAAGGACGCCCTGCTCCAGCGCAAAAGAAAACAACCCCAAACTTTTCTAAAATAACTCTTATATGGAAAACCACCAGAATATGGATAGAATGTAGTATTGAAATATTAGTTCAGGCGAAAAATGTAATTTTAAGATGTAACATTCCATAGATAGTTTCTATTTAGTAGAAGGACGCCCTGCTCCAGCGCAAAAAATAACCCGAAACTTTTCTAAAACATCGTTTTGTATGAACTAATAGTTTAACATGTAAAAAAGGACCAAATTTATTGCTTTTTGAAGTTTTTAACGAATTTTAGTAGGATAATTCGCTAATGAAAGGAAAACGACTTTAATGCTTGGTAAAAATTATTTAAATGAGCACGAACTAGTCCCCCTAGGACCTCCATCAGTGGTTGGGTTATGTATCGCACTGATAATTCAAATTGTGCTGATTTTGATGAAATTTAGCTACTGATTCTCTGTGTCAATAATAATAATAATCTTTTATTAGCATTAAAACTATGGTCTATTCAACAAAAAATCGTTATCTTGTGTTTCTAAAAAAATACAATTTAGAACATAAGATTTATAATTCCAAAAACTAATGTCAAAAATCCACAATTTGGTTATCTTCATCTTTTTAAATTAACATTAAGAACCCCCGTCAACTATTTCGTAAATGCTTGTTAGTTCATTCTTCTTTGTTTTTGAAAAGGGCTGATATTTACTTTGTAATTACCAAAGATTACATTGATATGAAATCTTTACATAAAATTTTGACAACTCTACTTGACAGAACGCATCTTGAAAAAAGCTATTTAGACAAAATTGCTAGGCTGTAATAGGTACCCACCAAATTTCGAGTTTCTATCTTTAAGAAACATTGAGTTGAAAGATTTTCATGATACTTCGCCACCATAACGCATTTGATACATGCAGATATTTTTAAGAAGAAGGGTATGTGTTGATTAAGGTTTTCAAAAAAGGAGTTTGAATACTAAACAGAGTCAGAACAAAGAAGGTTTTAGGTTATTATCTTAGTCTCTCTAACAGCCCTGTATTTTTTCTGGGTAAAAACTATTGTAGTTGATCCCATTATTTTGCTATGTATGTCCTATTTAATATACATAAAGTAGCATTTGAACTTAAAGAGTCGCTGTGTCCATTTTTCATGTTATTTTTTTTATATATAAGAATCGCCAAAGATTTTGTTGTTGCATGTTGACTTGACTATCTCGTAACAAAATAATTTTGAATGTCTATTCACTTTGTAATTTTTACCCTTCGACGCAAGGAGGGTTGTTTTAATCATTTGACGAGTGTCTATAGGTAGGTATGTTTGAATTATTCATCCTCTGATGACGCTAACTTGGTTAGTGAAACGATCGTCAGGTTTTAGTGAATTTTTTTTTAAATTCACTAGTGAGGAGATCGCGACTTTTGAATTTTGAAAAAATTTCTTCAAATGAGCGCTATTTAGGACCCCTGGAACCCAAATCCGAGGTCAGTTTCAAACTTTATATGTTTATAGTATATAGTACCTTCATTTCGCAAGTGGCTTCGATAAGTTCGTTAGCCAGGAAAATCGGACCAGTTTTCCCGGAAAATTTTGCATTTTCTTTCGGAAATTTTTTATATCTCCGGAAATAACAAAGTTAGGCCAACCATATTGGGTACGAGGGTTTATATCATAAAAAGAAAACCATGCACCAAAATTTGAATCTCTATGTTAGAATAAAAAAAAGTTATAAGCTTTTAAGTTTTTCTTCTTAAAACGTCAAAAAAGTCGCGATTCGAAACGTCAAAATTGACATGTTTTAGGTAGAGAACCTAAGTGAATACAGCTATGCAGCATAAATATCGTAAGAAGTTAAAAAGCCTTAAGTTTCAGCTACAACAATCTTCATTGTTCTTTATTTTATTAAATTATTTGCAGAAAATTAACTTAAGATAAACCCTTTATGTGATGCTTTGGTAGCAGTTTCAGTTATGAATTTAATTCGAATAACGAATCGGATTACGCTTATTATTTAGCGGTTTTTTTTTCAATTGGGCAAAGTAGAAGTGTTTTATGGAGAAACGGTGTTGGTAATTCGTTTCTCCTTTCTATGGACTTCTGTAAGGTGAGTTTTTTACAGTTTGCATTTCTAGCTCCGTTCTAGCATGTTTACCTTGCACAGAACCTCAAATTTACTTTAGGTGTCTTAACTGTATTGTGGAGTTAAGATCACGGCATTTGTCCGATGGTTAATGCATAAAGGGGTTCCCTCTAAGCATGTTTCTGAATTATTTTTTTCAAAAAACGAACAATACCCTAATCTGCTAATTTAGCTATAAATGTTATTATTAAAAAAAAATGGAAACAACCCCTGTGCCTCGAATAAAGTTCTCTTTGTCAATTTAACTTTAAATAAAATTTCCTTCTCCCGTTTCGCATCCGTTCAACACATTGGGCACAGAAAATATAGGAATTTACTTAAAATTGTCATTTATAATTGAAGGAAAATAAAACTTGTTCTAGGTATGCAACGAAAATTTACACACAATAGAATAATTTCTAGATTCTAAAACCTACTGCGACGCTATAATGAAACAACGTTAAATGAGACGAAAACCATTTCAAGTTAAGGGATCGAAAAATGTTTAAACAGTAAAATAAGCTTTCGTACTCCAAAAAAAAAAAACAGATTCTTATAAGGCGTAATACAATAATGCATAATAGTCCACGGCAACAGTACATGTCATATTCAACTGACAAATTATTTTGATAAATGTCATATCTACTTTAAAAGTGACATGTAAATAAGTATTTTGTTTTCTGAACTTTGTAACATAAATGTAGGCATGCTCTTTTTCTTACATTCATATTTATTTAGGCCATCACAATTTTACTCATAGAGTTGGATACAATTTTAGTGACTTTTGAATTTTGAAAAGATTTATTCAAATGAGCGCGAACTAGGCCCCATAGAGATACAATTTTAGTGACTTTTGAATTTTGAAAGGATTTCCTCAAATGAGGCGAACTAGGCCCCATAGAACCCATATCCCGGTTAGTTTCAGTTTTTATCTGTTTGCATATATACAGGATGACGCATTTCTAGGGTAAAGCCCAATATACCCATTATTATACAAGATACGAGAAAAATTGTTATATGTTAATTATACGATGTCTAGAGCTGCATCTTATAAAATTATTTTTACAATCACAGGTGGCCCATAACTCGCTGGTCATGTAACTTTTTTTTCCTAATCGAAGACGCCTTATATATGTTATTGCAATTTTTGCATTTTCCAGCGAAAGATAAAGCATGTTTGTAAGAAAATAAATTCGGGACTCAGCAAGTGCGTTATGGTAGTGATTTTTATTAAAGTGTTTCTTTCGATAACTTAATTTACTATTAACCTACGGTTCGTTGGCCAGGAAACCAGTTTTTTGAGTACATTTTAAGTTTATTTTCGGAAGATTTTTGTACATTTTCAAACAATAAAGTTATTTTCATGAAATATGGTACATTGTTTCTCCTATATAGGTTATACTTGTAACCAAATTTGATGCAAGCTTTCTTTAAAAAAAATATTTCCTATAAAAAACATTTTAATGAGAATTCACTACCATAACGCCTTTGCTGCCTCCAAACTTTTTAAAATTTGTTGTGGGTTGGGTTCTCCAAGTGTGCTTATAGGTATGTCTTTGTAGCCCCTTAGCTCATCATAGGTATGTCCGATTTTCATCGGACTTTGTGCGTTTGAAAGCTTATTTAATTGGGAGAAGGTTTTAAACCCCTCATATTTATCGGTTTATAGCTTCACCGATTTTTTTGTACAATTATTCCTTTATCGTGGGCTTTTAATTAGATGGAATTATTTTCCTCGTCAAATAAAATCTTCTGACAACACCAAAGCTTTTCTAAATTACAATTTAATATGTTTAAGTAAGAGTATGTATGGCCTCTTACATTTTCTGCATATCAAGTCGATTGAGCAGTGAAGATTTTTTAATAAATGTTCGTCGTTTATGTTTACAAAAAATAAGTGACTAGGCACCATCGAGGCACTTATTAGGTATCTATTTTCTTCCAAAGAAAAAACCTCTAGAATGCTTTGTGCATTTTAAGTCTGAAGAAGACATTCCTAGATGTTACTACTCTTCAGGAAAGTGTGGGCGCAACAAATGGGTCGTGGTAGTGAATTTTCATAAAAATATTTCAAATCTTGGAGAGTCTTGGGAATACAAATTTGTTTGAGAAAAAACTTTTTCGAAAAAATTGGGTTTATTTGGGTTGCCTTACGAAATCATTAGGGCGATTATACAAGGAAAAATTATACGTTTTGGCAGGTACCTTCCGTCTTGTAAGTAGCCTTACCAAATACCTATTTAACCAGTTTATCTGTGAAAATGTTACACTTTTTTAGGAATTCATTCATTCAGGATTTTTTTTTTCGAAAATAAAGTTATTTTAGTAAAATTCTGAACACAAGTTACCTCTATATACGGTACTAGTATATACCAAATTTTGAGTTTCTAAATTTATAGAAAATTGAATTATAGGTGTTTTTTTGGAGGATCAAAGGAGCAGAAGATTAAAAGTTTTTGTATCATAAAACAATTTATTCAACTTTACTGTCCAAAAAATGTTTCTACGTAAAATCGCTAAACAAATTTATAGAAAAGGAGTTTCTTGAAATTCAGGGGGGGAAATCTTTATGTTTTTACGAAAAGTCATTAAAAAAGATGTGTTTATGAAATTCACATCTATAGTAAGGTACGTTTCGCATTAAAAAAACGAAGATGGTGTTACATGTATGTTTAAATCTGACATTTCAGATAAATATAAAATAAAGTCATTGAAGAGATAAGCACACTTGAAAAACCCAAATAGAAGAGTAAACTGTCCTTACATACCTTGCAATTATACCTGCATCTGTTTTAGATTCTTAAAATCACCAATTCTGACGATTCAAATCGCCACATTGACGTTTTCAGAAGAAAAACCAGCTAAGTTTAAAGCTATCTTTTGCTTTCTATTTATAGACCTTTTGCACCAAGAAAACTTGAACCTCGCCTGTAATATTTAATAGATTTTGTTAATACACTCTGCTCTTGTGCTCTATTTAGGGAAATTTTAGGACTCCAGTGCGATCCTTTTTTTTTAATACTTATAACTTTTTCTTAACTTAGGTATTTTGATTTTTGCATAATATATCAAATTTTATATAGGAGCAACCTACGTACCAAATGTGGTTACTATAGCTTTCTAATTCCCGAAGATACACATTTTTCGAAAGAACCCAACATTTTTACAGAAAACCTGGTCAGAAAAAAACCATCAAATTTTAAGTTTCTTGATTGTATTTCTTGGCCTTTTTGCACCAAGAAAACTTAGTGTTTGCCTGTAGAATTTAATAGATTTCGTAACCACATATATAACATTTTGATCTCGTGCTCTTCTTAGCGAAATTTTTGAACTCCATGCGACGAATTTTTTTTTCTATAGCATATTCACATTATGTAAATCAAACTTTTGGCATATACCATACGTTATACAGGAGCAACCTACCAACCAAATATTAGAATAGCTTTGTTATTTCGGAATACAATTTTTTTCGAAAGACAACAAGTTTTACGGAAAACCTGGTTATGTTTTTTTGACTTAACAATTATCCAATCCATTTACTAAAGGAACTCGCGTACCAAGTTTTATGAAAATCACTCTGCTATTTTTTTTAGTTATCTTTCAAAACGACCTCGCCTATGGGTTTCAGGAGGCCTAGGTCATGCTGATTATAAGATTTTTTTCTGCGAAAAGTTGCCAAAAGTTTAAATAAATAATCACCGGATTTCACCGACATAAAAAAATAAACTGTTTAAAAATGTCTGTGGGAATGGGCTTAAATCAGAGGCTATATTGCTGAACTGAACTAGGTTTAAGACATTGACATTAAAAAAAAACGTTTTTTTTTTCACCAGAAGGGCTTCTCAAAGGGTCAATTTAAAGAATTATTGTTCTTCAATACAACTATAATTCCTCTAACCGGACAATAAATATAATTAAGACCCCTTTTTATAATAAATAAAATTTTGCTTAATCTCAAAATGCGTAATTTAGTAAAAATTATGAAACAAGTTCATAGGAAATATGCAAGGTTTCCGCAAGTGCAAAGTGAGCAGTCGTAGTGTCTAGAAAAAAGAATAAAAATAAGAGACTAGCTGTTTTATCACAGACCCGGTGAAGTGTGAGGAAGAGGAGCATCTACAGAGAGTACCAGGCTAAGATAGTTACCTGGAGGAGAGATTTATGAGTGAGTCTTGTTGCGACAACCCTGAAAAGCGATTACATAAAGTGATCCAGACGACGACTTCGCCTGGCAGACATATTTGAAAAAGACCTGGTGAGCGCCTGCGAAAAGTGACCTAGAGAACATTTTCAGCGTATCCCTATTGATTTATTCTTATTTGTGTTATTTGGGTAATTAAGTATTAGCTTTCAGTTAGTCTCACTTATCTTTGAACCCCCAGTTAAATAAGAAAGGACAAATGGCACAATAGTCTCGTATATTTTCGTAATTTCTTTCTTATTGTTATGTTATATTTAATAAAATCAACTTTAAATGTCTTGGATCTGTACACAAAACTTTCCAACGTTGTCATTAAACTCCAATCATAGTCAATCATAGCCGGATGGCAAACTTATTAGCAAACTGAAATATTTACAGAAGAAACCATGCAGTTTGATTGATTTTATCATTTTGTAATGGGTAGTCTGCTTAACGTCTTAAATTACGTTGTTTAATTGTGTAAACAATCAGTTGACGTTCGAATAGTTACATGTCTCGTTTGATAACAATTCTAATTACATGGTTCATAATAGTTTACTTAAATATTTATGCATTGATATAAACGACTTTGTAATGAGTATGTTTAGGAACCATGTAGGTAGTTGTTGTTTGTGATGAATTTTTGTTGTAGCTCATTGGCATGAGCATTCTTCCAATTTTCTTCGTCAACTCTTAGCCTAGCAGATTTTTTATGTACAGTAGGGTCAGGATTTTATGAGTAGCAGATTTAACGAACTTATCATTTAAAGAGCAAACTTTGGTGATTTGAATGGACTGCTGTGAGAGACAATGCTAAAATGTTTCTGATTTAACGAGGCCGCATTTCAGGCTATTTCGGTTTTAGCGAGGTAATTATTGTACCGACTCGTTCACATTTTTATTGGGATACACAGATGTGCGAAAGTGAATAAGAGGGCTTCGTCTTTCTGTGAATTTCGTTGCCTCTCTACCTAAAAATATGACCATTCAGACAAACTAGGACTAGATGCACCTGTTTCTTGATCGAGACATGACACGAATGGGTAATAAATTTTACTGTACACAACAAGAGAGAAAATATATATGGGTTCTTCCACTCAGACAATGATAAGAGTCCCTCTTACCACTTGAAATCAACGTTCGTTAGTTCGTTATAACTGTACATTTGTGTGGCTTTTTGTTTTTCTGTTTAAATCTTAAAACATGTTACGTTATAACGGAATTACTAAAATGTCTTGAAAAACACAGTTAAATCCACGACAGGCAGTATGGATTCCCTCGGCGCAGATCAACTTCCGACCTCCTTTCCTTTGTCACCCATTCTTGGAACATCTATGGAACTACACGGTGAATCCCAGATTCGCCCTAGAGATATCCAAAGCATTCGACAAGGTTTGGCACGCAGCGCTGCATAATAAACTTCCTGCCTATGGCCTACCACCAACACTCTGTACCTGGACAGCAAATTTCCTCCCCAACCGGAGCATTTCTGTTGTGGATGACCATTCCTCTAAACGGTATCCAATTAATGCAGGAGTCCCTCAGGGTTCAGCTTTAGCCCCTACTTTGTTTCTTTCTCCACATCAAAGACCTCCTCTCTAGCACATCCACCCCAGTTCACAGTTACGCGGACGACAGCACCCTCCACTCAAATATATAATATGCTAAGCCTGTCTCTTTAGCCCAATTAGATGAGGATCGCAGACTCATGGAGCGCTCTGTCTCTGTGGATCTCCAAAAAATTTTAGGCTGGGGAAGTAGAAATCTTATACAATTCAACTCCATTAAATCTCAGTCTTGCTTTCTATCTCATAAAAGATACACCAGCCCTAGACCCATCACAATGAACAACCAAGTTATTCAAAGTAATGAGCCCTTTTCACTTGGTATTTCTGTGGATAGAAATCTCAATTGGCACATCAATTGCGGCTGCTAAGAAATTAGGTTTCCTCTTCCGGGCTCGCAAAAACTTTTCACCAGCTAATCTCTATACTTTATATACTTCACAAATAAGGCCAAACCTCGAATACTGCTCCCACATGTGGGGTGTCGCTGCCGCTTCTACACTCGCTATTCTGGACTCCATTCAGAAGAGAGCTATGCGTCTCATCGGTGACCCTGCCCTCACCCAAAGGCTGCCATCCCTTGCCCACCGACGTGCCGTTGCTGACTTATCTCTCTCTCTCTCTCTCTCTTTTATATATATATATATATATATATATATATATATATATATATATATATATATATATATATATATATATATATATATATATATATATATATATCTGCACGGGCACTGCTCAGATGAGCTTTCTGCCATAGTTCCTCCACCTGCTGCCCCCAACAGATCTACTAGGGGAACATAGCGAATGCGCCCTTTTACTGTTCAGGTCACCAGACATAGAACATCTTGTTATGCCCGCTCTTTTTTGCCCCCGAGGACTTCCAAGTTATGGAATTCCTTGCCGGCACATGTTTTTTCCTTCTCCTTCGAACCTCCAAACCTTCAAGTCCAGAATTAACAAGTTGCCTCTTTCCTCCTTGTCAACACCCACGGTACGATAGTATTTAGGCTGTAAGCCATCGTGGTGTGTTGTTGAAATAAATAAAAAAACTTGGTAAAAACAATAAGTAAAAATCTGCTTTAGATACAATACCCAGTAATTCCAGCAGAATTGCTATGGGAATATAAAAATGACTGTCAAATTCAGGTCTCTATACTTGACCGAACTAATTTTTGAAATCAAAGTACAAAGCTTTGTGAATCCTAGAGCTTTTTTTCGGATCTTCCGATTTGAAAACTTTTTTAATTAAACGAGAATCTGGACTGTGTTATGAGAACTGGCAGAGGTAATAACAGTCGGTTTCATCTCTGCAAACTACCAACTTATAATTTTCATAACCATACAGTACAGAGCTTTTTGTCCCTCTCGAAGTTTTTCATATAAAAATTACCGAGTCGTTCGGCGCGTCTCACGAGCGATCGATTCTTGTTTTCCCTTTGTGATTCCAGTGTGCGAGTGAAATGGACAGAGGGATTGTGTGCCTATTCATTTGCTTAACTCCGTCCAAGCCCTGGCTGGCAACAGGTTACACTATGTGACGCAGTGTAAAATACCGTGGTTCATGCAGGATATCGAGCGTTCCCGACCGATTCATGGTTGTTTTCCTCTTAATAATGCCCGGTAGTCATCAAACATTCATAGGCAATTGTGACTAGGCAAATGTTTGTGTTTTTTCCACTTAATCATCCAGGCAAGAAGTGGTAACATTAAAGTTAAGGCTAAACAAATGTTTTGTGTTTCTCCACCTACCAAACTGGACAAGAAGTGGTAACGTTAAAAATAGGTCTCATATAATTTTTCGCAGTAAACGTTCATGTCATATTAAATATAGATGCTGGCTTCATCAGTGCTTGTTTTCTTCTGAAACCTGTTGCAGAGAAGAAAACGAGCAATTGTGAAGCCAGAGAAGAAGTCTACATCTCCATTTAATATAAAAAGTTTCCATCAAGTAAGTGCAACGACAATTAATAAATTAAATATTATACAATGTTCTTCAACTGACGAGGCAACATATGGATTCGCATGAACATTTTTAAATGGTTAAATATTGGCCTCCCTGGTTATTTTAGAGCAAAATTGTATGAGTCTTTTTTAAAAAGCATCACGTTGGAAGTATATTGCACTATTTTGTTTTATTCTAAACGTCCTATATTTGAAAGAATCATCAAATCATGTAAACGAAAACAGGAGTCCCTTTCAGAAAATCTAGTACTTTAGGCATAGAAAGCTTCGAATTTAAAAATTTTTCATATTTTGTTGTCAATATCACAAAGCTTCTTACAATGAATTGCACAATCGGAGAGAAAGTCCATATTATAAAATTATACTATTCAGGTAATAGTTTGAAAAATGTATGTGATTTGTCCAGTGTTCAATATCCAAATAGACCAATACCAAATTAATAGACAGTTCAACGATTGGCGGCGTAGCTTGAAAACAAGGATACACCTTTGAGCAGCTGCAAGTGTGGTAAAGAATTAAATGGAAATCAAGTAAGAGGAAATTCAAACGAAAAGGAACTGAATATGTTACTGCATATTAAAGAAAATAAAAATATGAGTATGGGGCAACTTGCAACGGAATTAGTGAGCATTCTTCAACAATTTTTAAAACATTGAAAAAGCATAATTATAAGCGAGTCGAATACAGCTGCCATCAAGAAATAAGGGATGGTGATAGAGAGACTTTGGTTATCAAATAATGACAGATTTCTTAAAGAACATTTGCTTCACCGATGAGAGTACTTTCACCTTGAGCCCAATGTTCAGAACTGTAGGTTTTTTTTCCCCTCAGGGCTCGTCCGCGGCCTTGCCGCCCCGATAGCACTACAACATTTGGTTGATTGTGCATACCCTTAGTCTTACTCCACCCATTCCAAAATCACTGTGCCTTGAACTAGTCTGCACAGCGATTGGTAGGGTGAAGTTTTATATTGCTCTGTCTCCGGTCTAGACTGACCGTAGATCAGTTGTCTTTTGCGGTCCAGAGCTTTACACTCGCACAAAATGTGCTGGGCTGATTCCTCCCCATCGCCGCAGAGTCTGCATGCGAGGTCCCCTTTGAACCGACCCATTTTATGCAGGTGTTTCTTGACGGCCATGTGTCCCGTCAAGAGACCTGTTGTGTTTCTGAGCTGTCCTCTGCTAAGATTTAGCAGCTCCACAGCTCTCTTTTAACTGGGTTATTGACTTCCCATGTCTGAGCCCTGGACAGTCCGCCCAGTACACCTTGTGTTGGTTTCTGACCCAGGACTTAATGGCTTCCCTGGCAGTGCTCTTTCTCACGCCCACAGAGCCGGTTCTGGTCCCATAAATGGTTCTGCTGACCCTCTCTTGACCCCCGAGTGACCCGGCACCCAGATGAGAGTCACCTCATTCTGCCCAGCCAGGTCGTTTTATCGTCTCTGCACTCACTCGCCAGCCAGGAATTTACCCGTGGGCTACTTAGTGCTTTAAGGGCTGCCTGACTGTGTGGCTATGAGGATCCGCTTGTTGGTGTAGCCCCTCCTCTTGTTCTCCCGCACACAGTGCAGGATGGCGTACATTTCGGAACTGTAGGTATTAGAGCACGATCAATTACCGAAGATTTATTGAAACCAGAGCTCAATATCCCCAAAAAATCAATGTTTGGTGCGGAATTTTCGACGTTTTACATTGATCGAAATTTGAATGGGAAAGATTATTTGGGCTTATTGCAGAATATAATAGGACCTTCATTAAACGATGATGCTAGTGAAAATCAAGAGATCTGGTATCAGATGGATGGATGTCCTGCACACAATACCCTTGCAGTGTCAGAATGGTTACGCAATAGTTTTCAAAGTAATATTATTGGGCGAAGCATAATGTTCTATGGAGTCCGAGATCACCAAATCTCGCACCAAACATTCTTTTTTTTTTCTTTTGTTCCATAATAAATCAGAAATTTTTACTAACGTTCGTTTTGAAAACCTTCAGCAACTTAAAAACACGATTTCGGCAGATGCGATGAAATCACACTATCAATTGAGAAATGTTAAATCTGAATTTTACAATCGTTTAGGATATTGTTTGGCGGCTTATGGACTCCTTGTTCTTGTTGGTGAATTTTCATTAAGAAAATTCACTAATAGAGAGGTATCGATGGTAAGATTTTTGGTAAAGTTCTTCAAATGAGCGCGAATTAGGGCCCCTAGAAACCAAATCCAAGGTCAGTTGACATATATATATATATATATATATATATATATATATATATATATATATATATATATATATATATATATATATGTATGTATGTGTATATATATATATATATATATATATATATATATATATATATATATATGTATGTACGTATGTATATATATATATATATATATATATATATATATATATATATATATATAGTCACATTTGTCTATGAGAATTAAGTTTAGGGACTTTGTTACTTCTATGGTAGTGTGTTGGTAACAGCGAACACTCTGGAACGATAGTTATAGAAGAGGCCAGAAGTGACAGGTGTAGAATAGTGTAGAACGTCTAGAATCCCTATAGACAGTATAAATAGACGAGCGGTGCACAGAGTAAGTTAGTTCAGTATTGAATAAGGTGGTGTAGAAAAGTGATCATAGAGTATTAAGCGAGTCAACAGTAAGTGTTGGTGTATAAAAGCGATCATAGAAGGCGATAGTGGAATATACTTCTATGGACATTTAATAATAGAGAAGAGAAATATTTTAGTTGACACTGGTGTTGGAAAATAGTTGGTAACATTCGCTAGAATTTGAAAAACTGTGTTTTATTAGTAAACAAATCCAGAACCCCGTGGAACGTAACAATATATATATATATATATATATATATATATATATATATATATATATATATATATATATATATATATATATATATATATCCAACCGATAACACACATTGTTAATAACTTGGACGAGTTCGTTAGACAGTTTTGACACTCCAATACTTGTAGAAAAAAAAAAGCGAAAAACTTTGAAAACGCAATGTCTTTTAAATTACTGGAAGTATGAAATTAAAACAAGCACGTAGATATTGTATAAGTGGTCCTCTACCAAATTTGAGCTTAATCGGCTCAGTAAATTTCGAGTTATAACTAAATAAAAAATAAATAGTTTAAGATATGACCTGAAATTACCTCTGAATGGGTACCTATAATGTTAGACAACGTCAGACATATATCAGGGTTACGCTGGTATTGCAAAAAATGCCTCAAATCAAACTTTAAACGAACAGACTACAAAAATATATCACAATAAACAATCAGCGGTGTTGCCATTTGCCAAAACTCTCATTTGAATCTGAAGATATCAGGAAAATATATAGTACGGGGTTCCCACTCGCCTGGAAAACAGCAAAAAGTCAGGGAGGAAACATTCAGGGAAATCAGGGAAAAATTTAAAAAAATTGTGAAAATTTACTAAAAGTCAAGGAATTTTTGTGCGTGTCAGGGAAAAGTCATTTGTTGCCGTTTTATGATAAATAAATAAAACCCAGTGATAGGTGGATATTTGTGTAAGTAGTGTTTTCGTTTATTTGCAAGAAAAATTCCGTATGTTTTATAAATGTAATTTTCGGGTATTCCGTGTTTTCCGCCATTAAGCGAAGGCCTACCGTATTCTGTGGTGGAGTGTTACACATTTTTGGGGTAGATTGTGAATATCAAAGTCAGGGAAATTGATGTGCTGTTTTTGGTGGGAACCCTGTAGGCCTCTCATCTGAATCTGAAGATATCAGAAAAATATATAGTAACAAATACAAATTTTAATTGAAAGTAATTCAATTTGTTTAAAGGCAATCTAGAACTACGTTTTATTATGTGTATATATTAGGCTTCCCATTCTTCACGATATTTAAAAGCCATCTCTCTCTCGTAGTTTAATCTGACAACACCAGTTACCTATTTGTCATTTGTTATTTTGCCAACTGGCAGCAGGGGCGGAGTCGAATTCGAGGTTATCTTGTTCGTCTTCTTCTTTGTTTACAGACGTCATAAACAAAGAAGAAGATAACCTCGAAATCGACTCCGCTAAACCGCTAATACCTGAGAATCAGGTACTTATTGGTTGCTTTTACTTTTTATTTACTCTTCATGTAGTTAATGGATAATTTGAGGTAAATGAAACTACATTAATATCATACAGAAGTTATACCTATAAAGAGATATTCAGTGTAAATTCTTAAAATATTAATTTCAAAATTTTGTATTGCTTATATTTATTTATTCCATTTTCACAAAGTACGGATAGAGCAGTGTTGAAAAAAGTTTAGGTGCAGGAAGTGCGTTGTGGTAGCAAATTTTCGTAAAAATATTTCAAATGGTAATAATTCAATTTCCAATTAAACTAGAAGGTTGAGTTTTGATACATACTATAAAAGCAGTGTGGGTACTAAATTTAAAAAACAACACAATAAACTTCACAGGCAAGGACAAATTTGTGTTAGACAACCATTTTTGTTATTTTATTTGCAGAAACTGGTTCCATTGAGTTGACTAAAACGGATCATCCAAGCGACTAACAAGGAAAAATACCTGCCAGGTTTATAACTTGGCAGGTACATTCCTTTTGTAAATAAAAATTAAATTTTCGGTAAATTTGCAGATTAACACACGGGGGCTTTTTAGAAAAAAAAATTCCGAAACACACTTAGATGCCCTTCTGGGTGCACAAACCACAAGAAATATTTCTTGCAAACAGCCCCCAAGAAAGTTACGGGATCAGGAGTGAATAGGGGTGTTGGGCGGGGAAGAAGATAAAAAGGAAATGTGAGCGGAAAGTGCGAAAAAACCAGCTTAGTTAGACCTCTATAAGCTGCCTATATCTCATTTTGCAGCTATACCTCCTTAAAATTCTTTTTATCATCGTTTATCCATTTAAATTTAAAGATTTAGTTTTAGTAATATACCTGCCTTACTAATAGTGTACAATTCTTATGAGAATTCACTACTATAATCCACTTGCTGCGTCCCTAACTTTTCAATATTGTTTTTTTATATTTATGTGAAAAATAAAAGACTTCTAAAATATCCAGGGACCCAATATTTTAGCATTTAAAAGTTTGCATACAAATCCCTATCCTTCCATCATCAGTTGAAGGGCCCTGTATAATATGGAAATGTAATGATACTTTAGAGTATCATGTGATACAGGCACCCAAGAAATTTTATCTTAATGAGTTATCTAATGAGTAAGCCATCCACTGAAAACATGTTTCCTGTTTTCAGTGAACTCATTAGTTAAGTCTTCAAATAGAAAGCTTGAAGTGTCTGTGCTCATACAAATGTCTGTTTTCTTGTGATTATTGTTGGAAGTATTTAAGTTTTTAATTTAAAAAAACATGTTGAGTTGTGAACGAGAATCAGGGACCAGTATCACGAAGACAAAACAACTGAAAAATCTGGTTTGTTGGAAAAAAATTTAGTTAAGAATATGTTATTAAGAAGTATAGTATAAGGCGAGTTGCACGCTTGCGAATTGAATCAATAAGAATTAAGTTTGTTTTAAAGGCCCCTTTCCAGATATGAAAGGTACTCAAAGAAGGCCAAGTTTAACTTTTGTTGTATTTAACAGCCGCTAAGCTTCAAACGGATGTTTAAATCTGTAGAGAAAACCAGGTTGTTTTGCAGCAGTTTTAACCATATCAAGTACCAGCTAGATACAGACTACTTCTTAGGCAGAGTTTTACATTGGAAAAATTATGGTGTCTTTAATTTAGAGCGACTAGGCTGCACCAAGTAGTGGTAACTTTTCGTGTAAGGATCACGTCGAGATCCCAAAGCGGCGCGAATATTCATGCGCTTCGTTCAGGAATATCACCCTAACGCGCTTCTTAACCAAGGTCAACGCAAGAAAATGAGAACGAACTCATATAGTCCACAATGATTTAGTAATTGAAGAAAAAATTAAATGAAACTGTGGGTACTAAAGTCATGGATGATTTTAATCACATCGAAGAATCATTTGGCAGTTGAATGTGAGATATCGCGGTCTTGTAGACAGCTTCTTGTTGTCGATAGATTGTTGTAGACCTGGATTAATGTGGCTGATGCAGGACTCTATCATTCAACTGCAATGTCTTCCCTAACGCCATCTAACGATAACTCCTGAGGTCACACGCCTGCGACCGAAGGTGTCCGGTGGTGGATAATTTCACATCTATACCTACTGGCAAATACTAAGGACCAGGGGAAATAAATATGTGGACTAGAATATATCACAGGAGAATAGTGGGGCCTCTCTTCTTTGAAAAACCGCCCACTAGTATATATATTTAGTTTTGCAAAATCAGCTTGTTCCAGCGCTTGCAGAAATTTTTCAAAACGACAATGATCCTGACTTTCCGGAGAATACCATACGGCTTCAGCAAGCCGGCGCACCTCCTTGTCCTATTCGTGATTGTCAGGACAATTACGTTCTTATGAGGTGTATAGGCGGCCACGAACGATGGAAAGACCCGCGAGATCCCCAAATTTTACATCGCTGGATTTTTCATGAGATTATTTGAAGTCCAATATCTACGTCAACGGGCCACAAAATTTAGCTGAACTGCAAAATCGCATTACAGATGAAAGCGCAGAAATGATTTTCAATGTACAAGAATAATTTCTACAAATTTCTACACAGACTTGCGTATTGTAAAGAAGTCGCTGGATGGCAGTTCGAACACTTAATTTAGCAATTGTATTTGCTTGGCTAATGACTTTTTGTGTATTTTTGGGGTACGCTCTGGTGTTTTGATCTCCGATGTATGTTTCTCATCAAAGTTGTTGAAATTTTTGTCATTAGAAGATGGAATTTGTCCGGTCGAAGGGTCTCTGACATACGGTGTAATTGGAGAGATTCGAGATGCAATTATTACTAGCTAGAAGGCAGTGTATATCGGTGGTTTTTCTCTTCAGAGTTGTTAGTGGAAGACCCTGGCTTTTTGTCTGGTGTAAATTTGAATAGTTAGAGTTGCGATATCCACACGGCTTTTAACGCTGTCACGGAACCGTACACCCAGCATCGTTTGGTTTCCGATTTATTTCTGAATCATTGAGTATAAAAGTGTCCAAAATGGCATTCATATATTTTAGGCACAGAAGGTTTCATCGGGAATTAGTATTTTTGGATTCGTTTTAATTATGACTAACATTTTGTCATTGAAATTGTATTGTTTTCTTATATTTTAATAACATGTAGGTACAATTCTATTATATTTGTTGACATACCCTGTAGCCAGCGTATGCAGTAAATAAATAACTCATGTTATTATATTTCTTTTAGGGCTGATTCTGCCTTATGTTTGAATGGCTAAAATTTAAGCAGTTTTGGAATATATTATGCGGCTAGGAATTATTTGTTGTGGTTTAAATCCCTCAAAAGGTTTTTTTTATTCTTTTGGTGCTTTTTTTTTTACAAAAGGACGTACTACTACCCGATTATTAAGAAATGAAAATAAAGAAACCTGTTGTTAAATGACCACATTTAGGAAGAATTGTATTGTTGTGGTTAACTTTCATCTTTCTAGTTTTTATGAGGGGGTTATTTTAAGCAGACGACATAAAAAGCCTCCTGTGATGACTATGAAATGATTTTACAATGTAAAAGGATTAGAAAGCAGAACGCAGGGCAGTAAAAAGATATGATAGGTATAAATAGTAAATCTTTATCGCCAATGAACTACCATTAAACGTGGATGAACTTTTTGTAAGGGGTTGGGAGAACTTCATAGACATTACTTACATGTCATTCATGTTACATCACCCGGTAAATCTTTAAAGAAATAGATAAATAACAACTGATGATCAGACGATGTTGTCATAATAACTAGCGTCCGCTACTGAAGACACGGCCGGCAGAGCCACCTTGTTGCAGCGATAACTCAACTTCCCGAGGTTGCAGCCCTCATGCCGGTTGCTATGGTAACAGCATTGGTCCCCTCACGGCGGAGGCGCACATCGATCGCCGTCCCCTTGCCGCCCAACACGGGTTTGTCACTCCATAAGCTACATTGCCGAATCGGGAAAAATCCGGTACATTTGGAGAATGTTCTTGATTGTTCTGGAAATTTTATTATGTATATGTTTGTCTGAAATATAAAATATGTTCTTTGTTTTACTTGACGAAGTCATTTTATAGTGATCAAGCTTACTCTGAAAGAGAATATCGGGTGTGACGGACAGGGGAAACAAAACTTATTACAGAACGACAAACATAAAAGAGAACTAAATGTGCAAGATAAGTATATTTCTATGCTTTCATAACTTAGAAATCAAGGAAAACTATTTTGCGTCCAATATACGGTCTCAATGCAGCTTAATAATCTCGCGGGAGTTTAAAATATCAATATTTGTTTCCTTGAATGAAATTTTTTTTGTAAACCTAGAAAATTCAATTTTGGTGTGTAACAACAACTTTATAATGGCAACATGTGTAGCAAACATTATCAGACCAGCTTCATTATTTTCGGAAATCTAATTTTCCATGTTTTAAAATATTTTTATGAAAATTCGCTACCATATTTTGTTAAATATAAAACTTTTAAACCCGAAAGCGATCAATCTTTTTCAAATATTTAAGTCAGATGAGGAACAATAGGTCTTGAAACATAAATTTAAGACCTTACTAAACCCACTTTTTGCAATATATGTTGTAAAATGAGTTAATATTGGAACCTGTGATGAGCACTGATAAGTACTATTTGGAGAACCCAATTCATCACAATGCAGTTTTCTGACCCGAAGATCGTTTCGCTAACAAAGTTAGATGAGTAAACTGTTTACTCATCCCCTTGTTGACGCTAACATTGTTAGCGAAACGATCGTCGGGTCAGAAAACTGTATTGTGATGAATTGGGTTCTCCAGATTGTACTTAATATATGTTGTACATAACCCGCGTTTGTTTTAGAATATTTGTTTAAAAGTCATCAATTTTGACTTTTTAAATTGTCACTTTGACGTTTTTAAAAAAGAAAGCCATAAAATTTTCAGTATTTTTTTTGTTTCTTGAATTTTTTGTGCCAAGAAACTTAATCTTCGTCTGTAGTGTTTTAATAGACATAACATAATATTTAAATTTTGTGCCCTCCTTTTACCTTCAGTGCGACCACACTTTTTTTTCTTTATGTGCTTAGGACTTTCTTTCAACTTGGGATCTAAATACAGGCGTAGAGGCTATTTATCTGGGTTCACAAAGGTTAGTTTTATTCTCTTTACTAGTGAATTTTCTTTGAAAAAAAAGTCACTACTTAAGAGATCCCGACTTTTGAACACACGCACACACACACACACACACATATATGTATATATACATACAGGCTATCCAGCGACCGGGAAAACCTGGAAAAACCAGGGAATGTGAAGAACCCACTAAAATGTCAGGGAAATTTGTGATTTTACTCAAATGTCATGGAAATCATTCAGTAGACCTGGAAATTATATATTTGTAAAATGTCGACACTAGCAGATGCTTTTTTATTTTTATTTCATATATATTATATAAATTTTCTCACGTAAAAAGTTTTCTCATACCTAGGAAAATATATCTAATAACAGTGTGGGTTACCTTTGGTACCAATATCAATTAAATCCGCCAATGAACGCAGCGTATGCCACATCATGCATCTTCTATCTGAAACATGTCTCATATGTACATATCACTTGGACTGTTCATCCTTGAATGAATAAAATTCAAAATGCGTTTTATATATTGGCCGGGTACAGCTGTGTTGTGAATGTGTTTATTCTATTTTAACCTTTTTAGAGAGGTAACACTTCCGAATTTTCAAAAAACAAAGATTAATAGGCGCGAATCTGAGCCTTTGGAACCCATTTCCCAGGCTTATTCAAATTTATATATACGAACAACGTGGTTTGCAAAGTTTCTACGCCACCTAGAGACTTCTGGTTTGTATCACACTCAAAAATTCTTTCGTTGGCCAGTCATGAGTCAAGTTTTTCCATGAAAAAATTTCTAATTTTCTTCTCGAAAATGCTATATGTTATAAATGTAACGGAGTTAAGCATACTTATGTTTTTGATTTTGTAAGTTTTTTGTCTGTAATTTTTATTTAGTTTGTTCAAAAAAAAAAAAATTCACGTACGTGTGTTTTTTATTTCGAGTATTATGAAAAATGTACTCGAGGGGCCTGGAAATGTCAGGGAATTTGATTTTTTATTTTGGCTGGGTACCCTGATATATATAGGTATATATATGTATATGTATATGTATATATATATATATATATATATATATATATATATATATATATATATATATATATATATATATATATATATATATATATATATATATATATATATATATATATATATATATACTAGTGACATCTAGGACGAAACAATATAAGGAATATAGTGGCAGAATTTGTACCGGAGTCGTCTTACAAAGTTCCTTGTTTCGTCCCAGATGTCAGTAGCTTGTACATCTCGCGTTTCGTTCAGATTTTGGCTACGTTAAGCCAATTAATTTATATGTTTTGATTATTGCTGATATAACACACTGATGAGCTCAAATAAGAGCGAAACTAGTATGTGTTTCCAGTAATAATCTTGATATATCTATTTTTATATTATTCGTATATTTCCTTAATATAGTGACAGGGCTGACGATTTTAAAGATCGTTTGTGGTTGTACGGCGGCACCTGACGTACAGAATTTGTACCGGAGTCGTCTTCCAGACAAAGCTCCTTGCAACCAAATTTGGCACGCGTATTTTTGTAATATAAAGACAGAACGATGTGAAATTTAGGTCTGTAAGTTTAAAGACAAAAAGTTATAGGCATTTAAAGAAAAAAATGAGGTTTTCCGCAAAACGTCAAAGTCGCGATTGAAACGTCAAAATTGGCAACATTTAGACAAAGAACCTGAAACAAATACGGATTATGTAAACAAAATGTCTCAAGAAGAGTGTTCTGGAAACCCTTAAGTTTCAGCTTCAACCGTCATTGTCGTTCATTTTCCCAAAATATTTCCAGAAAATTCATTTCAAATAGACCCTTTCTCTGATGTTTTGGCAGTAGTTTTAGTTAAGTTTATAGTTTAACTGTCTATCGTTTTTAGCTATAAAGTAATACGGCTGTGGTAGCCAGCATCGCAAAGCTAAATGAGATGTAAGACTAGCTTTTTACACGTGTCGCCATCTCGTTGCGGAACCAAGTAGTATGTTGCCACGGCAGCTGCAAATAACAGAGAATGTTAAAAAAATAGAGACAATGTACAGTCAACTAACAATCTAGTAAATTGTCAGCCGTGGCCCATTTCAAACCGGTCTACGGTTCTAATTGTGCTGAGAATACATCTAGCCTTACATACAATAATGGTGACGTCATCTGCAACTACGTCACTGCCTGGTACGCATGCGTTTCTACGGCCAATCAATTAATACAGATACTTCTATAAGTGAAGGTTGAAACCTGTGATAGCACTGATAAGTAGAATTTGGAAAACCTAAATCATCACAATACAGTTTTTAGACCCGACGATCGTTTCGCTAACAAAGTAAGCGTCATCAAGGGGATAAATAAACTTCTTAATACACATACTGGTATATGAAAGGTTACCAAAGTGATATCTGCACAGTTTCAGTGAAGCTATTGAAAAATATAGCAGCCATTTGGCGAAACTTTTTAACAACCCACAAAGTGAGTCCGAACACGGTAAAACATTACACGAGTAGCTTTTATTATTGAGTGGATTCATTTTTTAGCAACCCATTGAAACAGAAAATTCACTTTGAATGTGGTGGAGTGCCTTTTGGTCAATGGGAAACTTATGTTTGTTTGGTAAATTTTGATTTAAAAATATTTCGATTTAGGCTTTGTCCGAGAAGTTGGAGCCCCTTAAAATGGCGTGAAAAATCTACATTCAATTATTTTTCTGAAGAAAAAAGACAGCTAAAAATTGAAGGGTGTATTTTGCAGGCGGAGACTACTACTAGCTTTTTTTCTCCCTCAGGGCTCATCCGCGTCTTTTCCGCACCAATAGCACTGTAGCCTTTGGCTTATTGTCCAAGCCCTTAGTCTTTTCTACTTCACCCATTCCAAAATCACTGTGCCTTGAACTAGTCTGCACAGCGATTGGTAGGGTGACGTTTTATATTTTTCTGTCTCTGGTCTAGACTGACCATAGATCAGTTGTCTTTTGCGGTCCAGAGCTTTACACTCGCACAAGATGTGCTGGGCTGATTTCTCCCCCTCGCCGCAGAGTCTGCATGCGAGGTCGCCCTCGAACCGCCCAGCCTGGAATTTACCTGTAGGCTACTAAACAGCTTACATGAGATCCTAGTTTTATTGAACTCTGCTTTTTTAAGTGGATGAATCGCACTACCCCCCTCCAGGTTCTTTTAACAGAACTTTTTTCGTAATGTTTTTTTTTATTTTAAAATTCATGTGTAAATGGCTCAAAATATTTAAAATTCTTTCTGAATTTTTTAGGTTTCGAATAAAAAAATAAAATTCAATTACTTGCACATATTATTTAAATTAAATAAGCATTCATTAACAGTTTGTAAATTCATTAATTCTATAAATAAATCATTTAATTTAGTTGTCTTGGGCGTGCCGCTGTATTAGGTATTTTAGTAGATTTGTTAAGTTGTTTTTACACATTTAAACAAACAAGTAAATTAAATGAATCATGACAGTAGTGCCAAAGTTAAATGAATGTACAACCACTGTAAAGTTAATAATATTGAGACAGTAGAATACTTTGCATTCTTATTGTCATTGAACGCCTAATTAAGCATTGATTCATTCTTTTTTTAATCAAGTAATTAATTAATTTAAATATTAGTTTGTGCAAGTAAGTAATTGAATTTTATTGTGTTGTGACAAAAAGCTGACGGGGACGATGCGATTCACCTCCTTAAAGAAAACCGAATTGTATAAAACTAGTACCTTATGTAAGCTTTCTAAATATTTTAAGACCCCTATTAAATTTATGAGGGATTTTTCTGCCCTTGTCAGTGATACACCCTGTATAATAGTTTTGTTTCTTAAAATGATTTATCTTCTTTTTGTTGACTCCATATTTTCCAAAGATACATCAAGGTAATCAAAACACGTGCAAAAAATGACCTATTACAATAAAATAGATGTCGCTATTTTTCACATTTTTTCAAAACTACCACCAGATCAGCCAGACCAAAACTACTGGCTAAACATATCGCAAGGTTCTCCAAGGAAATACGTAAAGTAGTCGTTTCTTCAAACCTATGAAATTTAACATGTGATAAGTACCACTTTTCTGTAGAATCTTTCTGTCTTTATTCTTGTACTAGGCCTAGTTGCCTGACGTTAGCCTCGCCACCATACTACTACTCTTGACGAGCATCTCGCTACAATAAACACCCGGTTGCATTGATCATGCGCACTTCGCAGAATATTCTAAGTAACGAAATAAAAGACCTCCCTGGCATGCTGTTTACAAAAAATCCTCCCAACTGAGCCTTGACATCAGTTTGCCTATCAAAAGCTAAAAGAAGGAAAAAAATGGAAGGAAAAGTAGGTACATTAAGCTCACATGGATGTCAGGGTTGATTTGCCTTCCCCTTTAACTTTTAATTGGGAAAACTGATGTCAGGGCAGGTCAGGAAGGTCAGTCGGGAGGATTGTGTGTAAACAGCACGTCAGGGAGTTATTTTATTTCGTTACTTAAAATATTCTGCGAAGTGCGCATGATCAATGCAACCGGTTACTGCTGTGGCGAGAGGCTCGTTATTCTTGTACATTGGTTTTTGTTCCAATCATTTTACTTCCACATCGTCAATACGTGACAAAAATTTCAAAAAAGAATGTTTTCGCTTGCACGTCGTGAAAAATGCCTAGAATTTTTTTGTCTGTATGTCTGTCTGTAGCCACGATAACTTTAGAACGAATTGAGATATCGTTTTCAAATTTGGTGTACAGTTAGGACCTGACAAGCGATCTATTCGGATTGTTTTTTGACTAAAATCGCTCCGGGGGTAGGTGATGAATGAGGGATGATTTGGTGAAAATTGATTATTTTTTGTTTGTTTGTTAAAACTCGAGTAATTTAACGTTTTAGGGGTTGTTTATTAGAAAACTTTCAATTTCATTAAAACATCTGTTATTTTGTTCTGAAACTAAATTAGGGGTTCAATATCTGGGGAGGGAATACAACAGGTAGTTGTCAACTCAGGATGCCGTGCTTAGCACTTACCTGACAGTCTTAGATTACATAAATAGTGGGTCCAAATCCGCCGGGCTGTTCTTCGACATTTCGAAAGCTTTTATTGCAAAAATTGGAGCATTATGGCATAAGGGGAAATGCATATTTATGGCTCAAAAGCTACCTGCCCGGGAGAAGTCAGGCTGTCAGGATACGGCAGGCAGGTAAGAGCTATATGTCTGGAATTTCAGCCGTGTCGAGCGGCGTGCCGCAGGGCAGCATATTGGGCCCTGTTTTGTTTACAATTTTTCTCAACGGTGTTCTTTATGATCTCCAACAATACCACTTAACTTTGTACGCAGATGACACCACTGCTGCAATCTCAGGGAAAAGTTTTGAAGAGCTTGGTGCTGCAGCTAATGTGTGTCTCTCAGGTGTCAGCCTGGTGTTCGCGAAATGGTCTGGTTCTAAACACACGGAAGACTGAAATGCTTATTTTTTCTCCTGTGGGTGTACATCCGTATCTGAGCCTATCTGTGAGATCTGATAACGGTTCAATAAGACAGAGCACGTCTGTAAAGTTTTTGAGGCTCCATCTGGATTCTAAGTTATCATGGGATGTCCATGTTGACTATGTGGTGGCCTCTCTTGCATCTAGAAATTACGCGTTGCTGCAGCTCAGGGATTCCTTGAGTACTCAGGCGTTGTTGGCATGCTACTATGGTAGTGTCAACTGTCTCCCGGTATATGGTTTGCTGTGTTGGGGCGGCTGTGTACATTTGTGGAGGGTTCTGTTGATGCAGAAGAGAATTGACCGCACCATATTTGGCCTGTCGTCTTCCGAATCTTGTAGATCATTATTTATACGGTATGGCATTTTAACAGTGACGTGCCTATATATGCTTGAGGCGCTTTGTTATGCCAGAAAAAAATATTGCAATGTTTAGTGCCTGCGGTAATATTACAGCGTATGAAACAAGACATGCTAAAGATTTGTGTGTTCCCCTTATAGGATCGAACAGATTAATCGGGCACCTCGCAACACTGCAATTCGCTTATATAATCATTTACCTGACAGCGTCAACAATTTGAGCAGCCTCAGGCAATTTAAGCTTGCTTTGAAATCGTTTTTTAGGGGAGCATTCTTTTTATTCTGTGGACGGATATTTTACTTTTAAATTTCAGCGTTGATAAGCTGTTTTCTGTGTTTTGACTATTTCCGATATCTTGTAGAGATCTATGGAGCAGTTCTAATAAATAAATAAACGGAAATTTCGAGAAAAAATAATAATTGTAAAACGGTGTAAAAGTCTCAAAACATATACAAACTTTGATTCTGGAAAGAAAATTTTGTTCTGTCCGTTAGTAGGCGCAACAACTTCCGAACCAATTTAGATATCTTCTTCAAATTCGGTATCCAGTTGGCACCCGATAGAGGAACGCTTCGAATTGTTTTTGGGTAAGATCGCTTCAGGGGGTAGGGGATAAATGAGAAATGATTTCATGAAAATTGTCATTTTTCGTTAAAATTCGAGTAATATAACGTTTTAGACATTTATGGTTACATGAATATGCTTTTTTTTTTGCTTATTTTCAAACTTTTAATTTCATCCAACATCTGATATTATGTGCGAAAATTAAATTAGGGGTTGAATCAGGTGGAATATCGGTGACAGAAATTTCAATATTTTTTTGCTAAAACGGCTTAGAAAGTCTCAAAACATACAGAAAACTTGATTTTGGAACAAACATTTTTTTGTGGGTCTGTCGGCCTGTACGCCTGTTTGTTAGTAGGCGCATAACTTTCGAACGAATTGAGATATCATCCTCAAATTTGGTATCCAGTAACACCTGACAGAGGCATGCTTCAAGTTGTTTTTGGATAATATGTGGTCAGGTCCGGGATCAGGTGGCAGGGAATAAATGAGGGGTGATTTGGTGAAAATTGATTTTTCATTAAAACTCGAGGAATATAAAGTTTCAGAAGTTTATGGGCACAGGAATACGAATATTTTCTTTGTGGTCTAGTCATGGACCTTAAATTCATTTAATGAGCATGTCTTTTTGGGACGAGCAGATTATTACATCTATGTGGAAGTTATGCTTCAATTTGCAGCACTATTTTTTAATTCCCAACACAAATTACATCATTGTTTTCAAGAATTTGTCTGCTATCAATTTATCTACGAATCTATAGGTATTCCAGTGCATGTAATGTATGTTTGGTGTGTAACCTGCTTCTGGGACACCTGTATGGTGGCTAATAATTTTAAAATGTCTTCTTATTCCCTATATTATACTATATACTCTATTGTCAAACATTTTACAATGTGTCTTATTACAATAAGTCTAACAAGACTTATGCTGTATAAGTGAGACAATTTAAAAGCATTCATCTGAAAATAGTTGACATAATTTCCAACCTTTTTTTATATTTCAACAACACACCACGGGGGCTTACAGCCTAAATACTATCGTACCATGGGTGTCAACAAGGAGGAAAGAGGCAACTTGTTAATTCTGGACTTGAAGGTTTGGGGGTTTGGAGGAGAAGGAAAAACATGTGCCGGCAAGGAATTCCACAATTTGGAAGTCCTCGGGACAAAAGATCGGGCATAACAAGATGTTCTACGTCTGGTTACCTGGACAGTAAACGGGTGCATTCGCTCTGTTCCCCTGGTGGATCTGTTGGAGGCAGCAGGTGCAGGAACTATGGAAGAAATCTCTTCTGAGCAGTGCCGGTGCATATATCTATAGGAGATAGAGGGGGGGGGGGGTCAAGAACATCACGTCGGTGGGCAAGGGCTGGCAGCCTTTGGGTGAGGGTAGGGTCACCGATGAGACGTATAGCTCTCTTCTGAATGGAGTCCAGCGTAGAAGCGGCAGCGGCACCCCAGATGTTGGGGCAGTATTCGAGGTTTGGCCTTATTTGTGAAGTATATAAGGTATAGAGATTAGCTGGTGAAAAGTATTTGCGAGCCCGGAAGAGGAAACCTAATTTCTTAGCAGCCGCTTCTGCAATTGATGTGACATGTTGGTGCAAATTGAGATTTCGATCCACAGAAATGCCAACCAGTTAAAAGGACTCATTACTTTGAATAACTTGGTTGTTCATTGTGATGGGTCTAGGGCTGGTGTATCTCCTATGAGATAGAAAGCGAGACTGAGATTTGGTGGATTTGAATTGTACAAGATTTCTACTTCCCCAGTCTAATATTTTTTGAAGATCCACAGAGACAGAACCCCCCATGAGTCTGCGATCCTCATCTAACTGGGCTAAAGAGACAGGCTTGGAATATTGTATATTTGAGTGGAGGGTGCTGTCGTCCGCGTAACTGTGAACTGGGTTGGATGTGCTAGAGAGGAGGTGATTGATGTGGAGAAGAAACAAAGTAGGGGCTAAATCTGAACCTTGAGGAACTCCTGCATTAATTGGATACAGTTTAGAGGAATGGCCATCCACGACAACAGACATGCTCCGGTTGGAGAGGAAATTTGCTGTCCAGGTACAGAGTTTTGGTGGTAGGCCATAGGCCGGAAGTTTATTAAGCAGCGCTACGTGGCAGACCTGGTCGAATGCTTTGGATATGTCTAGAGCGACAATTTGGGATTCACCGTGTAGTTCCATAGACTTGTTCCAAGAACGGGAAAGGAGGTAGGCACTTGATCTGCGCTGACGGAATCCATACTGCCTGTCGTGGATTAGACTGTGTTTTACAAGAAATTTGAGTAATTCGGTGTTTATATACTTTTCCATCACTTTAGAAACGACTGAGAGGAGAGAAATAGGCCTGTAGTTGCTAGGAAGCGCTTTGGATCCTAGGCAAACTTTAAATTTTGACGCTCCAAATGAGATCATTTCTTTTGCCATTCGTCTTTCCGTCGGATACTGCAGTTACCGCGTTCATTTACAATAATTGTATATCAAATAATTTAAAGTTTTTTTTAAATTTCCAACCAGAAGTCTAATATTTAAAACCCACATCTTAGCTGGGCACCTGTATATAAGTTTCCTTTGTGTTTTGCAACTTTTATTCACCGTTTAACATCAGTTTAAAGGAAAACCTGTTGATAAAAATTCGCTACCACAACGCACTTGGTATATTATTGCATTGTATTATCTTCTGAGACTATCTGCGGTTGTATTACTCGAGTAAAAAATGTATTTATGCCAAAAGTGTTCTGCGATTTGCTGTTTTCAGACCATAAGAATTATTTCTTCCAAAATTGTCAAAATGATTTTTCTAACCTAACTTTTCTTTCATAATTGTACCTATAAAATTACCTTGGTGTTTAAATCTATATCACACTTTCCCTCTTCATGTGTCCTTGGATGCTACGTCGTGACTTGGATGCCGGGCTCCCGAAAAAATGGCTGTGAATGTCATTCAACCCATTTGGCGGCAACACTGCCGAACCATACTCATGATCCGCCGCCTTCCTGCAACCCCAAATACAGCAGTAATCGTCCCCCCAGTTTCCCGCACTCTCATCCAGGGTGCCGGTGTTTGACTCAGGGCCGGTGGTGATGCACCCGGTAGACCGACGCCGCTGATTCATAGCGACGCGCTGCAACGGATTGAATAAATAACGGGCGCGTTCGATGCCCTTCGCCTTCAGAGCGCCTTCCTGCGGAGTCGACGGCGTCGGCACATTGCCCTTAGAGCAGTCTCTCCTTGTTTCCTCACTCTCGCACGCACAGTCGTTACGTGTTTTCCACCGGCGGTGGTAGTTGTTTACCCGGTGCTCATCACTCTACACGTTCTTTGTTTTGTTATTGAAAGTTTCTGCATTGTTTGTTGTTAGCTGTGTGCAGTTGTTGATCGATATGTGATATTGTGGTGTTTGTTGATAATAACTAAATCATTTTGGTGAAAGTTTCTGAATGTTAAGACGTTCCTGCAAAAATTATAGGAGAGATAAAGAAAATTATCTATAGAACGGACTTTTCTTCGTGATATCGCATCTAGTGCGAGAAAGCTGTTGGATCATTCAATGATGTATTGGGACGTTCGCTTCGAAATACTTGTTGGTAATACAGACATTTTGTTATCTTTTCAAGAATCTCAAATTTCGATAACTTTTCCCTTTACCTTTGGAAACATCCACTTTTCTGTAATTTTTTTAATTATTCATTTGTGTTGCATAAAGTTGCGAAATTATTATAGAAAGTGTTTGGTAGAATAGTACATGTTTTAACTAGAGATAAAACATGCCCATGCAAGGCAAAAATGGACAGAATTTTTTCGGGCTAAAACTAGCAAAAATAATGGCATTCGAAACACAAAGATTTTTTGCTGAACTTGACAACACTGTTTTGCACCTGCACACCAATAAAATATAAATATATTCCAAAAAATCCGGACACAGCAAGACCGTTATGGTAGCGAAATTTCACAAAATGTCAAAATAGCATTTTTATTTTCTGAGATATATTTGTTTTTAAGCTGATCCGATTGGGCGGGCTAACAAATTCGTTCAAGCTAATTACAATAAAAAAAACAAAGACGCGTGTCAGATTTGGTTTAAATCGGTTAATTATTTTTTGGTATTAATAGGTTGTTAAATAAGGGTTCTAGTGGTGGTTAAGCAAATAATTGTATTTTTTTATATATAGAAAACTGCAGATATATAGAAATTTTACGTGACAATACTCTAAAAAAGTATGTACGCAGCAAGTGCGTTATAGAAGTGAATTTTCATAAAAATGTTTTTAATAGCAAATGCGAGCAGTCATCAATCTGATTACCGGTATAGCCTATGCAGTAGAAACAATGTACTATATTAGCTAGCCAACAAACCTTACGTTAATAGCAAATTGAGTTATTGAAATTTGAAGGATTTAATGAAAATTCGCTACCAAAATGCACTTACTGCGCCCAGATTTTTTTTCTTACAAACATGCATCATATTTCTATAAAAAATGCAAAAATGCATTAACGACTTTGTTCTACGAAAATCAGCTAAAAATTATAGACCGTTGAACCATAAACTTAACGAAACATACAGCGAAAGCATCGACGTAACTAAACCGACAGCCAAAGCATCGGAGAAAGGGTCTATTTGAAATGGATTTTCTGTAAATATTTTAGTAAAATGAAGGGCAATGACGGTTGAAGCTGAAACTTAACGGTTCGCAGAACACTCTTCTTGCAACATTTTCTTTTCTCAATCCGTATTTGTTTCGCGTTCTTCGCCTAAACATTGCCAATTTTGACGTTTCAAATCGCGACTTTGACGTTTTGAGCAAAACTCCAATTTATTTTTCTTTAACTGCCCATAACTTTTTTGTTTTTAAACTTAGAGACCTTGGCACATGGTTCACTCTTTATAATACAAATACGCGTACCAAATTTGGTTGCCCTTACTTTGTTATTTCCGGAGATATAATTTTTTTTTAGTAAGAAAACACAAAATTTCCCGGGAAAGCGTGGGTCGATTTTCCTGGCTAACGAACTTATCGAAGCCACTTGCAAAAGAAAGGTAATCACCAAATTTATTCAAGATCGGCCCACTATTTTTTGAGTTATCTGTGTGTGTATATATATATATATATATATATATATATATATATATATATATATATATATATATATATATATATATATATATATATATATATATATATATATATATATATATATATATATATATATATATATATATATATATATATATATATATATATATATATATATATATATATATATATATATATATATATATATATATATATATATAAACATATAAAAATTCAAACTGACCCCGGATATGTGTTCTAGGAGGCCTAATTAGCGCTCATTTAAAAAAAAATTTGTTCAGAAGTCGGGATCTCCCCATCAGTGATTTTTTTTTTTTGAAGAAAATTCACTTTAAAAAAATCCGTATCGAGAAGATCGCGCAACTCTTGAATATTGAAAACGTTTCTTCAAATTAGCGTGAACTAGGCACGAAGTCAGATACGAACTATCTCAAAAAATAATACGCCGGTTTCGATAAAATTTGGCCAGTAGTTTCCTTTTGTCAATAGCTTGAATAAGTTAGTTAGCCAGATCGATGAAATTAGCTTTTTCGGAATTTTTTTTAATTTTCTTCCGTAAAATTGTTGAATCGTCGAAAATAATGGTAACTTTAATGATTAGGTAGGTTGTCTTTGTGAAGACTATAAATACGTGGGAAACTTCAACTCAAAATCTATTGCTTATTACAGATAAAAATTTTGTTTTTGCAAAAAGGTAAAGAAGTAGCAAAAAAAATACCCCGAAATTTGGTATTTCGTCTAGATTTGACACGTTTAAATTGGCGATTTTGAAACAAAGATTCGGAAACGACTGCAGATTATAGAGAACAAATAATGCAATAAGTGTGTTTTACAAGGTCCTAAATTTCAGCAGCTGAATTTCTTTCGTGCAGCTATTGTTCTTTAATTGACTCAAATGCACACAGAAAAAAAAAACAGAAATATACCCTTTCTGAGATGTTTTGGGTAGCAGTTTAAAATAATTATAGAGTTTGTAATTTGAAAGTGTTTTACGTTTTTATTTAACAAGATAAATTTAATAAAACACCTCTCGGTCAATAAATCGATAAACACAAATCATATATAACTCGTAGTAAGAGTTTGAACGCAGCAAGTGCGTTATGGTAGCGCGTTTTCATTTTTTCTAATTTTTAATCACCAAAATTTTCTGTTAACCTAGAAATTTATATTTTGGTATGTAACAGTGTTTATAAAAGCAAAATGTGCACCAAATTTCATCAAACTAAGGTGATTTTTTTCGGAGATGCAATTTTTGTTTGAAAAACCATAACGCATTTGCTGCGTCCAGGCTTAGATTTGCTACCGCAATGCACTAGCTACGTCCAGGCCTTTTATTTTTTTATTACTCCTTTTTATCTGATTACTTTTGTTGCTGTGTTTTTAATGTGTGCATTTTATTTAATTTTATATCATTTAAACCAGCTTCTCGCCATTAAACGGCAAATGCCCAGCTTCAGAAAGCTCGATTAATCATTTGACGGCCATTAGTTAATCAAGGCTTAATACAACCAATCACGGCTTCAAGATATTTGGTTGTCGTGGCAAAAACCCGAGTCATTGTCTGTGACTGATCGTCTGAAGCCTTGTTTAACTAACCGCCCGTTAAATATTTAATGGAGCCTTTTGAAACTGGGCATTATTGTTAAAATGTAGTATTTAATAAATAAAAATAATGAAATATTGATATAATACTTTTTTAACAACAAAAACATTATTTGGTAATAAGTATTTATATTTCAAGAACATGTAATTGATTATTGTTTTCTCTTTTTGTTTCAGGGATGACGGGTAATTGAAGATGGCATCCCCGACTCCTTCAATTGAATCAATTCCTAGAGCAAACTCAATTGGATCATACGGTGATCACGGTGATTATCTCTCATTGTCGCCTTTAGAAGACTCCCCATTGTCAGTTAGTGGATCTTCACCCCCAGTCAGTGACTCAGTTGACAGAGACAGCGATCAATCAGAACAAAATTGTCAGTTGTGCAGGGAACCGGTCAGCGATCCCAAACTCCTCTGTTTCCACACCATCTGCAATCCCTGCTTAGAAAAGAACAAGCAAGTGTGCCCGCGCTGTAACTCAGAATCTCTTGAGGGTATCCTCAGTTCCTTGCTACTCTCTCCCGACAGCGAAGTGCAAACGCCTGTTCGGTGCACCGGTTGCAAAAGCAAAAAACTAGACGCAATAGCTCGTTGTGTTGATTGTGCCAATTATCTTTGCTCCAATTGCGTGATGGCGCATCAATTTATGCATTGTTTTGAGGGCCACAGGGTCCACAATTTGGGCGACCACAAGGAAGAACCCAAAAACGGTTTGTCAAATGGTATCATTGCTAACAATGATAAATCCGTCACGACCTGTCTCAGACATAAGGGTGAACTTCTTAAATATTTCTGCCGTACTTGCGCAACTCCCATATGTAAAGAATGTCTGAGTGTCGACCACCCTGTTGGAATTCATGAATACGAAAACATTAATGATGCTGTTGTCAAACAATTAGAAGCTGTACAACATGCAATCGCAGAGGCTAAAGCCAAAGCCACTGACGTAAGAAACATTTTGAAGAACGTAGATCACGCATCGAGTCGTCTTCAAGTGCAATATCATAAAGCCCAGAACGAAATCAATGACACTTTTATGTTTTATAGATCTATGTTGGAAGAACGGAAGCAGGAAATTTTGAAAGAGTTGGAGAGTGTATTCTCGGCCAAGCAAATATCTTTAGGAGTTGCAACCCAGAAAGGTCAAGAAACTGTTGAACAAATTTATAAAACATGTGATTTTGTAGAAAGACTGAACAAATATGGAAGTATAGTTGAGATTTTAATGGTTAGAAAATTGTTGGATAACAAATTGCAAAGTTTATTGAATTACAATATAGATCAAAACATTCAGACAGCTGGAGAACTCGAATTTGTCTCCAATTACCAAGCTATACAAGTTGGCGTTCGTAACACCTTTGGGTACGTCAGATCAAATTCCGAAACTGCCGTGGGTCCTAGCAAACAACCCCCAATAGCCCGACCTACCGGTGGTTCTAGCTCAAGTGGAAGCAGCGTTAACGGTAGCTCAGGAAGTTTGAACGGTGGCATCCATTGTCCGTTCTCGATATCAAACTCGAGCCAGTCGACTTCTCCATTCGAGTCGAACATCATAAGCAAAAGGTTTAGCAGTGCCAACAGTTTGGGGCCGTTCTCCACAACAATTGGAGACCTGAACTTAAACGGCATTAATCCATACGAGAAGTGGTCAAATGGTGGTACCGATAGTATTTTCCAGAACGGAAGTACTGATCCGTACTCACTCACCCCTGCAACTCACACAGATCCCATGTTGGACTACACTTCTAAGCTAATGTCGACCGCAATATTCCCACCAAAGTCACAAATTAAACGTCAGAAGATGATTTACCATTGCAAATTTGGCGAGTTTGGTGTTTTGGAAGGTCAGTTCACAGAGCCGAGTGGAGTAGCTGTTAACGCGCAGAACGATATCATTGTGGCAGACACCAACAATCACCGCATTCAAATATTCGACAAGGAAGGTCGTTTCAAATTTCAATTTGGTGAATGTGGCAAACGCGACGGGCAGTTATTGTACCCGAATCGTGTGGCTGTTGTCCGCACCTCCGGTGACATCATTGTAACGGAGAGATCTCCAACACACCAGATACAGATATACAACCAGTACGGACAATTTGTCCGTAAATTTGGCGCCAACATCTTGCAGCATCCCCGTGGCGTAACCGTAGATAACAAAGGTCGTATTGTCGTGGTAGAGTGCAAAGTGATGCGCGTGATAATCTTCGACCAAACTGGATCCGTACTACAGAAGTTTGGTTGCTCAAAGCATCTGGAATTTCCAAACGGCGTAGTAGTGAATGACAAACAGGAAATCTTTATCAGCGACAACCGCGCCCATTGCGTAAAAGTATTCAGTTACGAGGGAGCCTACTTGAGACAGATTGGTGGTGAAGGGATCACAAATTATCCGATAGGGGTGGGCATCAACGCCAACGGAGAAATCCTGATCGCCGACAACCACAACAACTTCAACTTGACTATCTTCACCCAAGACGGGCAGCTTGTGTCGGCTTTGGAAAGCAAGGTGAAACATGCACAGTGTTTCGATGTGGCTCTGATGGACGACGGATCCGTGGTCTTGGCCAGCAAGGATTACAGGCTCTACATCTACAGATACGTGCAGGTGCCTCCCATAGGCCTGTAAGCAGCCTGCAGTGACAGGGTCTCCAGCACCCATTCACTACACTTTTTTGTTGACGCATTTTTGAATAAGTGGAGGATGCTGGGTCTGTTATTTATTGTATTTTTTTATTAGTAACTTTAAAGTTGTCCAAAATTGTAACGATTGCAATCGTCATAGTTTTGTATTGTACTTGACAATGTTGATATTTTTAATATGTACGATTTTGACAAAGCGAATGACACAGAAAGTCCGCTCCTGAAGGCCGGCCCGCTACCGCGATTGAACGACCAAGTCTATCACTATTTAAAAAAACAGGGATATTATATTGTATTATTTGACGTTTAGAGATGTTAACCGAGCGTCGCGGTGCCAGGGCCATTGTTGTATTTAAAATATGGATATCAGTTTCCAATGACATGATCTATTTTAATATGCGTGTATGATGTGAATGTCCTTATTAGTAATAGCGCGTTGTTGTTTGCGGAATGCCGCGTTGTTAGCCACCCTAGTCAACGGACTTGTCTGTACCGTAGAACCCTCTATATATATTATATACTGTGTGTTGTTTCTCTACGACCACGCTCGTCCGACACGCGTGCCGTGCTTCCTAAAGCCGCTAATGCCAGCGGTGTTGTTCTCTCTCTCTGTTGTCTCATACTATATTCTCTCTTTTTGTTCTCTGTATTTTTAGTTTTGTTATGTTTATCACCATTACGTTAAGTTAGTATTTCGAGTGTACGTTTGGTGCATGCAATATTTCACCATTTTTATTATGATTATTATTATTATTATATTATTGATGTAGTTGTAGTTAATTTTTCCTTTTTTAATTATTTTTTTGTTGATGCTGCCGATTTTAAGATAACGGTCATGGACATCGTGCATGCGTGTCTTTGATCGATACGCGCAAGCGTCTTACAAGACTATTTTACTTATAGCATTTAGGAGATGTTGTATTGGATGTTTGACGTGTGGGACAGCGTGAGATCTAACAGACTCCCGCTGTCCTCACCATCCAGTACCTACCAGTTATGTATTAATTTATGTCTCATTTTTATTTATAATTATATTATTATTGTTATTTTTGACACGAGAGAAAGTACCGAGGCTGCGCGATCTCAATCCAGTGCCAGTCTCTCGAGGAGCAACCTGCGCAAGGCAATTGCGCACTCTCCCGATGTCACCTCGATAAGTGTTAATACTATATATTGTTTTTGGTGTCTTGTTGAGAGTACACTCTATTTTTTCTATTGTTCCTCTGACGGCCTTGAGGAGACATCTCGAGATCCAAGACTGTTTCAATCGCCATCGCCGGTTGCTTTTCGCCTATTATATTTGTATTTTTTATTGATGATATTTTTTAAATTTGTTGTTATCAATATTATTATTATATTAGTTTTTAATGGTGACACATTGTTCTTAAAATTAAACTTACAATTGTTTTGTTTTCAATTTGATTTTTTCTTTGTTGTAAATGCTTTTTTAATTAATAATACGTTCATCTTTAGAAGTTTTCAATTTTTTGTTTTTATTTGTGACTGGTGTTTGCATATCCCTTATACCCATATCCCATCTTGAGTGATCACGGCTTCGAGCACGGCACGGCTGTTGAAACAGCAGCCCTCTTTCTACTGTATTGTACTTTTATACTTAGCACGTAAGTGAAGATATTTTCCCGCGGGAGCAGCTTGTGTAATGTTAAATAAGTATTTGGAAGGCCACGTGATGCAACCCTCTTGACACGCGCAATCACCATAATTATAAGAGTGTTACTAGTCATAAGGTTAAGCTTGCGTTTATCATAAATTGCCCTGTCTGGGTTACATCACAGGCCTCTCGCTCTTTTCATTTGAAAAATGGGATTAAATTAATTGTACTCATATAATATTGCCCAAAAACAGGTAGTGTGTCATCTGTGAGAAAGGACCACCGTTCCATGTAAGATTTAAAACATAACACGCTATTCAGTTTTAAGAGTGGGAAAGAATTAAGTAAATCCCATTTTTTAAAAAGTAACTTCTTAATGATATTGAACAATCTTCCTGGGCCCAACTAAGCAAATCCTATAGAGGTAAAATTTAGATATATAGGCATGTGTGATTTTTCGTATCATAGTTTTTAGTGTTTATTGAACTGTAGTGTTGTAGTTTTGGGTAAGTTATTAGTACGCAAGTCTCGCTATAGAGGGGCGTGCGCTCTCTGAATTCGAGGAACTTAGACAGAATATGGTCAGAAAACTCAAGTCGTATGGACGATGTCAGTATGTGATTTTAGCAGCTGCGATTTTCCACTTTCATACATTTCATTAAATCGTTTTCCTTTCATTATAATTAAACTATAGCTGTGTGAAGAATCGAAATTTCGAACCGAACTCGTAATTCCGAAAATCCGAAGTTCAAACATGATTTCCCAATGTTACGAAATTCGACCACATCATTTACCAAAATAGTTCGAAGTTCGTTTTTCAAAAACAATACGAAGTTAAACTTCCAGGGTCACTCAGTGTTGCCAGATGTAGCGGTTTCTAATCTCGTGAAGACCGACGGTCCCGTGAATTCAATAGCGATATTTTAGGGGACTTCCTTCGCGTGTTTTTTTTTATAGTATGGCAAATTGGCGTGAGATCCATACAACAATCGCAGTATTATATATATTTTTAGTAACCTATAATCATACAATTTTTGTTGTGTAGAAAATAAATTGCAAGTGGTGAAAATTGCGGAGAAAAGGTTAGCTAGTTTACGTGTTTTTGTTGCTTCAACGTGTAGGAGCACGACCAAACACCAGAATTACAGAAACAATTTTCACTCGACCAATCTGAATACAAATTTTTGCTGTAAAAGGGTAGGTATGGGTTTTTTATGCGAAATATCGCTTGATACAACATACCTAAAATGTTATCCAAGCACCTGATAGCTACATGGACATGATTGATATTCGACGAGTCCGATTTTATTTCTTAAACAAACTATTTCCTCGAATAACGTTTGAGCGACGACGTTTGCTTGGGTTTGTTTATAGTTCGGTTCGAGAAAACACGAGTTCGCACAGCCCTAGTATCACCATTTCTTTAAAACGCATGAAGCTTTCTCAAGGTAACGGTTGTGCTGTAGTGAACTGTTGATTAATCTGTGTAGTGTTTTGAAAATCACATCTGCTATGGTCATTACTGAAGAGATGTATCAACACACATATATATCAAAACTTTTCTTAATAGACGTAAACGTTTCTGTCTCGGTTCTGTATTTTTTGTTTTAACAAGTATAAAGCATTTTCGGTAAGACTGATTCAAACTAACAACACATTTCTTCTGAGAACGAAATTAGTGATACGCAGATGCAATAGTCTCCCGAGGTGCGCGCAAAGTCTGTGTTTGAGGTTAGGCGGTCCACCTCTCTCGGCTACACGCACAACAAAAGGGGCCGCCACGCCACGGACGCAGAACCACACCTAGGGGTCTGTCACTTGAATATGTTGCGTTTACCTTCATGTCAATTACTCTAGGGAACATTACTCTATTATCCTCGTGGAGTGTGTACATATACGTGTAGATTCTCAGTATAACCCGGTAGTTTAAACAGGGCAGTTGTCCCTCCCACACACACCGACCTACCAAAACCCAGCCCGAAAGGCCCAACTGCTTTCCCATTGTTGTTTGTACAGTCCTCGTTTCGTGGTAATATCTCTGTATAACAGTTTACATGTAGCTTACACTTTGCACTACCTTTCCAAGTCCACCATGAAATGGTTCGTTGTTGGCACAACCTGGGATAAATTTTTGTTTTGTTACTTATTTGAGAGACCTAAATTGTATCAAGACAATCATTAGAGTGTAATATTCACATATTGTTTAATATTTTTCTTATTTCAGAATTATTACTGTCTAAAATGATTACTTAGTTGTTACATCGAAGTTGAAATGAAAAAAAAATTGTTGAAAAAATTTGTTAAATGGAATGAAATAGACTGGATAGCTGTGATTAAAGTATATGACTTTTGTTAATCATTATTAGTGTTACTATATTTAAAAAGTTTCAAATATTTTCGATGATAATTTAAAAAGTGGTTAAACTGACTTGTTGATGTTTACAGTATCGGTTAAAGTGCCACGTAATTTGGACCTAACAAACGATGTGATCATTTTAAGAATCATATGTAATAAAGGCTACAATTCAAAATAAATGCTTTAGGGAAGGGGTTCCACAGCCAAAAAGCTGGTGTTATATACGGACCACATATATTTGAACAGAAATATACTGTTGTTTCACAAATATAAAATGAGAGTTTGTTCAACTAACCTGTGCTAATATTTTGAGATATAAAAACATATTTAAAAAAATAAAAATGATTAGTTGCGAAATTCTGTTCCGGAATCAGCCATTATGTAACGTAGTCTAGAATGACAAATTTTAATTTAAACTTGAAATAGGATTACTGTTGTTTAACAAACAAATATAGAATGATTTTTTTAACAAAAACTTGTGATAAATAAAGAAATGCAAAACACTTTGAAAATAAAAAATGTCGGTGTGAAATTCTGCCCCACCATCAAAAATGAGAAATACCGTCTTTGGCCTTGTGATGATTCCTAAATTCTTGTCGACTAATAAATAGTTTTTTAATTTCGATTAGTTGTTTCATCAGTGATCGATGCTAATCGTAAGTAGCCTCTGTTAAGGTTCTTCCAATTCTCTGTTATTAATATTTGATGTAGAAGTTTTATTGTTGGAAAACTGATTTGTATAGGTACGTTATCATCATTATTGTTTACTAAGCCTCGTGTCGGTTACACAAGCGATTATGTGTAAAGATATGCCTATTAGATAGATTCCTGCCTTGCTAAATCTAGATTTGCTATTTGCAGGTGCCTTAGATTTTTGTCATAAACACCGCAATTTCAAAAATACCTAGAGCCTATGTCGAACGCCTGCTACCTGTCATGAAATTCTTGATCGCAAGGCGGTAAATTTACAATAACGATGCTGTGGAACACCCCCCTATTAATGCTGCTACAAAGTTTTACCACCAGTATAAATAATTACTCCATATCACACATGTTTACTACTTGTAGAATACGTTACCGGTAGAAAGAAAAACTCATATTTTAACAATACATTTTGCTTTTGAACTGGTTAATACTGGTGCGAAAATATTCTAATATACATATCTTAGTATCACCGTTTAATTAAGAACGCCCAATTCGATTTCAAAGTTATTTGCAATGTTTTGAAGAATAATCATTTACTTATCTGGTGAGTAATTTTTAATTATTTAATTTCCCTGAAGATATTTGATGATCGAAGTTATCGCAGGACCTACTCTTCCAGCATTGGTTTGTTCAAGTTAGATGATCTGAAATGTATCTTAATTAGGTAAAACAAACAAAAGGTAATTTGTTCCAGGTTGTAGCTTAAATTAATATTAATTCGTGTTAGAGGGTTGATCCACATTCCCCAATCGCACAGTGTCTCTTGTTATTCGCTGCATGAGTTGTTCCAGATTATAACTTTTTATACATTTTGCTCATGTTGTAGATGATTGTTGTTGTGCACTGTTAATAATAATAATGCGCGCCACGCCGCAAAAGTCCACACTTTGTAGAGCACCCATTCCCATTTTATTATTATTGCGCTCGACAGAAAACCTCTTAACAGACTGTGATTATCGGAAATGCCTTCCCTGTTCCCTCAATGTTATTACCTCTTTAACCTTCCCCCATTTCCCTTTTCACAACCCCCCAGCACTGATCTGAAAATTCGTTTCTCGCATGCACTCAACGAAACTCTATCTAGAATTGTCGTACTTTGTCCTTTTTGCAATGGCACAACTAGACTTGACCAGTAGAACGAAACATTATAAGACTCATTTTATACAATGAACTGATAACTCAAAATGAAAAGCCACAACCTAAGAATTTAATCATAATCAATGCCAAATCAAATCGATAACTCAAAATGTTTTTTATATCACTAGTTTGTTACTCTTAATGTACTATGGAACCAAGTAATTATTATCGTGGAAAATCAAAAGAATTAGATGTCTTCCAAAGTTGCTAAAAGAAAAACACAAAACGGTTTCGTATTCAGTAAAGCTAGTATCTTTTTTCTAGATGTAGTTAAGTCGAGGTAGCGTTTCGTTGGAGCACCAAACCACCTCCCAAAATTTTGAAGCGCGCCAAATCTCAAATGAGAGCGCGCGCGCTGATTCCATGCTCTTCCAGCACCAACTTTTTTTTCTTCATGATAAAAGTACGAACACCAAAACGCATACTACGTACGTGTTGTACTGTAACTGTACTGACTGTACTAATCACACCAATTCTCCTTGCTTGGCTGGAACCCGCGGACCAACAAAGCTCGCGACCCAGTGACCAAGTAGCTGCTTACCAAGTACTCTAGTCTAGTCGTTTTATATCAAATAATATATTGTATTTTTATGTGCTTTGTACGTCCTCATGTTATATAATATGAATATGATAGTAGGACGATGTCTGTTTCGATAAGTAGTGTAGATATTTGTTAGGACTGACCGAGTTTATCACATATGTATGACATAATATATATGTAGGTGTTTGTTGTTGTAAGGCCGCGCGCACTGGCCGTGCGGGGGCCCGATAGTCTTGTCTCCAGGCCCCCCTAGCTAGCCGCTTTGTCCGTCATCGTTCCTGCCATAGGTCCGCTCCGCAGACATCGCAGATACTCTATATTTGATAGCAATAGTTGCGTGTTATATCTGTGTGTAGTAGCTACGTGAGACATATCGTCGTTTCCCACCCCCCTGATAATGTGCTTCTTGTCCTATCTTGATCTCGACTTTGGCTTATTTCGCCGGGTTGCGCCTATAGCTTAGTCGCTTATATCGTGCTTCGTGTTGCGTCGCGTCGCGTTGCATGTCGCCCCGCCTCGCGCCTATATTATGCTTCTGCTATACTTTTAGCTCTTCTGAACTGTAAGACTGATGCGTCGTTGTAACTTTGGATGTTTGCTGTATGTATCAAGGCAATATATATTATTGTAAGTAATATATATATTTTTGAGCTGTGTTTGTTATACACTGGACCGATGTTGAGCGCGTTTGTTAGTGTAGTTAGCCAAGTGGACGACAGGCTTTTTGTGGTTTTTTTTTCCATGTCTCCGTTGTTTCGCAATACCGGTATCAACATGGAGCAGTTATAAATAACACCAATGCCGAGGGGTGTGATTGAACCCTCGGTGAGTTAATGTCGTCATAATTTCGCGAAGCTAGGTTAGGTCGTGTGTGTATGTGTACCACTTGGCTCTGTGAAGCTACGCTTGGCCTAGTCTCTGCATGCGCCTGCGTCTACCTTAGATCGTGCACGTCACTCGTTTTGCGGCAGTGGACAATAATGTTAATCCACTTGTTGCCAACTAATATTTCCAAAGTATTTTCAAAGTTGTTAAATCAAAATGTTATGAAATTAAGGTGTCCTTCTCGTTTGAAGTTTTCTTTGGAACTCGATACATTCCGAACAGATGCTTTATTTTGTATATGATCGTTATATTAGTGTGTGTGTATCACTCGATTATTATGGAGCACATTATCTGGCTAAAGCATTCCATGTATACACTGTTGGTCCTGTTACAATATATCTTAATAATTTATATGTTGTAATGATAAAAGTATTTTTAAAGTCGGAAAGTACCGTTGTAGTCCGGATTTGCTGTCGGACTGATTATTTGATTATTTGTCTGTTTCTTTTATTGTCGGAAGTTTCTATTTTTCATAGGACAGTTTCTTGTTATAATATAAAATAAGTGTGCCTAGTCAATAGAGTTCAGGTCAATTTTACTAATAATTAATTAATATTAAAATGTTGTGCAGTTCCATCGATATTATTATGTAAGAGATGAGATGTTTGGATTAAGTGATAAGCGTTTATGGGAGAACTGCGCATGCTAATCTCTTAAGGCACTGCAGTCTTTAATTTGAATTTTATTCTGATTCAGATAGTCCCAATATACAACATAATTGAATCTCTGCAAACATCAGAGAAGTCTATATAGAGACAACTGGGATTGACCCTGTAAAAAAAGACAAGAACTCGCAAAACCAAGCCAGACAAAAATAATTTGCACCATTCTTTATATCTCATTTCATTTCTAGTCATTGTTTTTATATTAGGTATATGTATTTGTTGATTAGTTGTATGTTGAGAAACATAGTAACATGTATATTTTGTTATTGTCTTATACATTTATACAACGAAATTACAGCAAAAAAGATGGCACCCTTTTGACTTCATGTTAAGCTATAAAATATGTTAATTAATTACAAAATAAATTTCCTCGATTAACTCTCATTATTTAGAATATCAAGATTACTAAAAGGAACAACTTAACATCAAAAACCTATTAAATAACATCTTTAAATAAGTTAGTGTTTCCTAGTGTGTAAAATCGATGTATAATGAATCTTGTGTATACTAAACAAGTTACTATGATTGTCTATTTGTATAAGATTGTACAAATCGTTACCACCATACTACTGTAGATGTATAGATGAAAAGCCAACATTTGTAACAGTTGAGAGAGTTTTTACTTTCAGAGTTCGCATTTCGTTACATTGTTTTTTGTAGTTTTTACTAAACTGGTGTATAACTGGTGCTAAATTTGTTTACTTTCAACAGTCTGAAAGCGTTTGTACACATCTAGCGGTTTTTAGCTTAGCGTAAACACAAAATGTTTTGAACCGATATTTTTCACATGACCGAACTTTATATGAAAAGTTCAAAATATTATCTTTAAAGCTTTGCTTTTCTTCTTCAACAATGCCTAAATTGCCAGTTTTTTATTGTAAAAAAAAACAAATTTCTGTTTGTTTATCCAAACCTGCTGCTCTCAAATTCGTAGTTAAAACATTTTGTGTTTATTTGAATACATGTAAAAACTTGCCCCTTTTCGAGTCCATTAATTAAAGAACACATTAAGAGAAGAAAGTATCTGTAAAAGTCTTATGGGGACTATTAATCTACCCATCAGTCCTCGAAATCTCTTTTGACGATCTTATATTTCAGCAGAATCTTTGAATTGAATCAATGCTATCCTTCAACGTCCTAAAGACCGTACACAGATTTAAATTATCAGAATTTACAAGCTACAAATAGTTGAAGGGGTATATTTATTATTTCATCTGTATAATATATTAAATTCACAGGCCAGAAGCTTTTGCAGATTTGGATTCTTAGTGTCGCCATCTAGAATGGCTGTGCTCTGTTTTTAGGGAATAAGTTCTGACCTGCGATAGTAGTAGTAGATGAATATCATATTATCTCTCAGTTTGACTTACATTTTTTTTTGTGCTTAAAAAACTTGGATTCCCCTCTTGAAATGGAAAGGTGACCTAGCAAAATTTGCAGTTTTTAATGTAACAAAAGTATCAACAACAAAATTGGCCCAAATGAAGCTATGTTCTTAAACTGTAATTATATGTGTAAATGTTGTCGAATGCAACTAAGAAAAAATTTTAGAATCCTGCGATTAGCCTGTTTTTCATTTTAATCACATTATGTCGAATTGTTTAAAAAAAATTACATACTTTTATTGTCAAGTGATGAGCTCACACTTTTTTTAATGACATCTGCTAGTGTTACCTGCGATTTTGAAGGACCAAGAATTTGTCCGAATGACTATATAAATAACATTTTGACATAGTACCAAAAAAATTGAGAAATTAATTACTGAATGTTAAATAAAACACATTCATTTGCACCCAAAATGAGCAGTGAAAAACTACAGCTTACAAAGTAAAAGTGTCCAAAATTTCAGCATTCACTCGTTGATTCTTAGAAAGTTTATCCACAAAACCTCTTAAAACATTATTGAGAATACTTCAGTAATTTGTAGATTTTTTTTTTGTCCAAAACTATTTTTCACATCTTCCATGTGGTGTGGTCTGGCACAATAAAATTTAATTTTATGCAACAGCAAAAAGATCTAGGGGTGTAAAGTCAGGCAATCTGGGAGGCCACCAGTCTACTGATTTACCTTGCAAGAAAGCATTGATTCCAAAAAAACTAGCACACAAGACAGTCATTTTGCTGATACCAAAGAATATTATTTGGCATATATTTTGATTCTTTCTTATGATTTTTATAAATTGTTAAGAATATGTATAATCTAAATTTATAATAATACATTTTTTTCGATTGAGATTTTTATATTGTAATTTGGACAAGTGATCTTTCCAAAACACGTAAAAACTGGGTTAGAAACGAATGTAGAATAATTATTTTGCAATTTGTTCCTTTAAATAACTAAATTTACGTTTTACAGTTTTGAAAAACAGCTTTTAAATTTGTATTTCGTATGTTTTATATACTTAACACAGTGTTTAGTGAAACAATATTTTTCTGGGAATATTATACATATAGCTTGTTTTTCTCCACTTTACTGTCATCTCAATTACAAATATATTGTGATGTTCATGGAAAACATACCTTACTAGATGTGTACATGCGACAAGATTGCTCTATTTTCCAGTATATAGTGTAAAAAAAAAATTGTTTAGACTGCAGAAGCCTTCGACTGACTGTCTAAAGTCAAAGGTTCTAAAATTACCTTGATAAAAAAAAGGGGGAGCGAGCGACTGAAAAATCCACAAAAAAGGAAGCGAAAGCTCGATTTTTGTTAGGTTTGGGGTTTTTCGGTTTTTTGTTCCTGTTTGTAGGAGAAAGGTTTGCACTGACAGCATTTACTCCGTACGCATGTTCTAACCTTGTCGTTATAACATTATTTTAATATTTATTTATTTATTTAATATGTTTATTTTAGTGTCTACTGTCATATTGAGTACAATTCGATGATTAAGTCATATCAGTTTGTTACAAGCGTGTATTATTGCAGTGGTGTATCTAATAAAGCATTTCGTTTGCTTGGATCTTGACTTAAATTATTTAATATATTTATTAACTGTAGTTAGTACCCTATTCCCATTAACCACTAACACATGACTAACACCTGGAGAGGAGGGGGTAGTTTATGGGTTAGCGTAGTTAGCCAATGAGGTGATTTCTAATTACGAGTAGTAACTAACCTATCATGGGTAATCTGAGGAATGTTTAGTTTTGCATTAATTTTATAAACATCACCACATTTTTAAATTGATACGAAATCACTGCATGATCAAATATTAGACAAAATCTTCAGTAATGTGACCAGCGGTCCAAATTAAAACAATACAGATATAGAGACTTCTTCTCTGGCTTTCCAAGAGTAGATTTTCTTCGCTGTAACCGATTTCACAGCTTCACACATCATCAGGCAGGAAAAAAAATTGTCAAGCAACGAAACCAATTACAGCGAAGAGAGCCAACAACACTTTAGAAACCAGAGAAGAGGTCTCTATATCTATATTTAGTATGAAACGGTTTCACCAAGTGAAGGCAACGACAATTAACAAATTAAAACTGTATAACTTCTGAATGTCACGACGTCTGGGATATACATACTTTTAAGGTAAAACAGACTACACTTCCAGACTGTATTTATTGATAAAGGCCCTATGTGTGTCTGCTCATATAACCTAAGCCACCTTCATCGGCTTCCTGAAAAATTACAAAAGTGGTTGTGTCAGAAAGTTTCTGGTACGTTGTCAAGTTGTTACCTTCTCTAAATAAAAGAACTTTCACCATCAATATGATGCAAAGTATTATGTAGTAAGCGAAAAAGCTGTTATCTAAAGATTGACATCAAGTGGGTGTGAATCTGGTTGGTAGTGAGGTCACCATTAGCTGCTGAACCCTAACCTAATGTATCTATCCATCAGATTTTATTATTTGCAAGATGAGAAACACTGCTAGAGTCACAAGATGTTAAGAAATAAAGCCTACTACTTACCTAGTTCTGAGTTGTTCTGTCAGAGGTCCCATATTTGTTGGATCCCCTGATTAGAACCTGGTAACTTTAAGTTGTAGATATCTCGGAAAAAGTTAGTCAGAATTATCTATTGAATCGCCGCCAAATATAGGAAATATTGGTTAGGAATTACTTTTCAATTAAACAGATATGTTAATGTAACAAAGTATTAAATTTATTGATATAAATTAAATTTGGAATAGCAAGCAAAATTAAATAAACATGGTTGGTAAGTCTCAAATAAACATTCATCATACACAAATAAAAATCAATTAAACAGCAAGAATTTCAAGAAAAAAATTAGCATTTCACATACATATAACAAAATAATAAGATAAAAATGGTTGTATGTCACTAAAATATCAATATTAGCTACTTGAGGTATATCAAAAGTCAAATGCTGTATTTTACAGCTCAAAAGCAAACACAAATTAGTAGGTAAATTACTTGACGTTTGTCAATCAACTCGGTTAATTATTCAATAAGTTAACTGGCCAGTTCTTTGAGTGAGCCTCCATAAAAAAATATTCCTACGTGAAATTTCTACATTAGTTATTGAAAATGAAAGATGTTAAAAAGAATGTACAGGTTAGATATTTTACAGACGAAATTTGCTAATTACAATTTCGAGAAATATGTATTTGAATTCACAAAATTGACAAAATTCTAAGATTAAACAGGAAATTTACAGCTATCCTTACAGCACCTCCCTGACACTATTTTTTGGTTCAACTTTGATTACGATATTTTGAAAGTTCAAGTTGTAAGGGTTCAAATATTAGATTGCTGCTTGAGAAATTCTGTTGATTTATAGAGATATGATTTATATCGACTAACCAAGACCTGCACTGGGTTACCTGATGACCCTATGAAGATGCTTTCCAACTGCGATCCGCTATCAATGCCTGACACAAACTTCAATAAGAGAAGGAATGCTGGAGAGAATGATTGGTAGTTCCCATTAGCGGTTATTGGGCCGGTGGATTTTGTTGCTCCAATACTAGGAAACAATTTCTTCCCTATGTCGATACGCTGAATTACTTTGACGAAAACTTTTCAAACAATTAAAACATAAATTGGCTCAAGTGAAATTTACTGCCAGTTGACTCATAATTCACTAATACTCAAACTATTTCTGATTAACGTAAGAAATACACCAGCTCGGAAACAAAGGATCACTGTTAACTCGTGTTGTTATGCTAAACACGGCGTTTATTTAAATTCAAGAGCCGCTCAAGTGACTAAACAATCACTGACGATTATTATTAGATAGTATAGATAACAGAAAGGGTTTTATTACCCCTTTTCAAGATAAATCTTAGCCATCGCAACTAAAAGGTGGTCACACGGCGACGTGCCAGCTTGGACTCCCCTGATCTAACGTCTGTTTCTCTCGAGATTCAAATTCCCTTTCCCTTACCACCTACATCCCTCGCCTATAGTTCAGGACCTCCAAGGTTAATTTCATCACCGAGTTGCAGATACATTCTCGGCCCCCCCTTAACATTGAAAATGGTCCCGTACTTACCTAACGAATTTTCAATAAGATGAAGTAATAATTTCTTCTAGAACATTCTCAACGGATATTTTGTTTACTTAAACGCACTTCCAAGAAAATGCGACACATTATTTACTAACAAAGCTATATTGCGTCTTTAGATATCTGAATTTTAACGTACACATTTAAAATGCAGTACGGTGTTCAGGGTAGTTAAACACTGGCGACTTTTCATCAAATAATTTTTGAAATCCAAAACTCGAAGTATTTAATATCGATAAGGTTTTTTGGTCACTATTTAGATACCTGGGGGCTTTCTAAGTGTTTTTAAGCCAGTAATGATTCCAGGTAAAAAGTGAATCGTTACAAAATATCCCATGACACAAGTGGTTACACAAGTCTAAACAGTCTTACAAGCAAAGTCTACATTAAAAGTAAATTTAAAGCTAAAATACTCTGTTAACAGTTAAGTTAGTAAAATTAAAGCTGAAAAGTTAAAAACGCCCAAATGTCAAAGCTTGGTCAAAACACCTCCATGCAGTAAAAACAACAATACAAAAGTGGTAAAACGGGCCAGAGCCCGTGTAAGTTAAGCGTAGAGTGCACTGACACACTACAATCCAATGTCTTTAAACAAATAGCAACAGGTAGAGAAGCTGTTGAGGCAGGCTGCACAATCAGAGCAGAACTTTCAGCATGTGTAGCCATTTTGGTTTGATTCTTAATACGTATCATAGGTTGAACTCCATGTTTTTCTCTGAAAGTTCTGCTCTGATTGTGCAGCCTGCCTCAGCAGCTTCTTTACCTGTTGCTATTTGTTCAAAGACATTAGATTGTAGTGTGTCGGTGCACTTTAAGCTTAACTTAAACGGGCTCTGACCCGTTTTATCACTTTTGTATTGTTGTTTTTACTGCATGGAAGTGCTTCGACCAAGCTTTGACATTTGGGCGTTTTAACTTTTTAGCTTTAATTTTTACAAATGTAGGTAACTGTTAACAAAGTATGTTAGCTTTGACTTTTTTTCTCTCCCTCAGGGCTCGCCCGCGGCTTTCCCGCCCGATGGCACTGCAGCCCTTGGCCTATTGTGCATTACCCTCCACCTTAAGCTCGATCTCAACGACAGAAGTGATTTGAAAAATCATCCGCTGCCGGTGAGTCTCGAACCGTCGTCCCCTGAGTCCGAATTGGGAAGTTTTACTCGACTTTCCAACACGGCCACGGCGGCGCTAGCTTTGACTTTACTTTTAATGTAGACTTTGGTTGTAAGATTGTTTAGACTTGTGTAACCGCTTGTGTCATGGGATATTTGCCAATCTACCAGAAACTTTGTTTCTGACAACCACTTTTCTAATTTTTCAGGAATCCCCTGGAGATGGCTTAGGTTATATGAGCCGAAACGCGTAGGGCCTTTATCAATAAATACAGTCTGGAAGTATAGCCTTATTGTCTATTTTACCTTAGAAAAATTAAAACTGTTATTTTTAAAAAAACAAACCAGATTCACCATGAAGAAAGCTGTGATATTTTCTTTCAATACGAATCATACTCTCCACCTAACTGTGGAAACAATATCTGACAAATGGCCATCATTTCAAGGATGTTACACATTACTGTTTCGTGTAGTGGAGTTTGAGTTTCGCCAATAAGAGTTTCGATATGATAATGCCAACCGCAGGAAACCCACACATATACAGGTAAAGCCACAATAAAAATTAAAAAATACCACCTAGTCCAGAAGGCCCTTAATCCCTCCATTAAAAGATAAATCTTTAAATTAACATCGAATTCGCGCCTATTTGAGTGATTTTTTTTGAATATCACTTGTGATTTTGTCAATGATCTTGATGATAATTAATCAAAAGTTTCAGTTTAACAGGATACATGTGCTGTTCACCTGGCTTCAGGCTAGCATCTTGTCTGTAATCGATCTCAGTTTCGCACTGTAAAGGCAAAACCAGTTGCAAAGAAAATAAGTTGTGAAGTTAGAAAGTAGCCTCTATATCTGTTTATATATATTCCGAAAGGCTTTTGTGGTCATTAGTGTGAGAAATACTTAATTCACTGATTAAACAGGGTCTAGAACTTTGTTGAAACTCGACGTTTCTGGTCCTGTTTTGAAGCTAGTTTCAAGAGGTTAAAGATGAAAGGAATTCTAAGGTCTCAACCTGCCTACTCCCGAAATCTCACTAGAAACTGTCTCTTAAGGCCTCTGTTCAACCCTAGACCTGGGAGGGTTCTGACGACTGCTTGGTGGTTTTGTGGTAGAAACCCCGCCACAAATGATACGAAACTAACAAGGGCCGTCAGATACCTCTTAAGGTCTAGTGTTAAACACACTGTGACTTCAGAGATGATGTCCAGTGAGATTTGAGAAGTAGGCAGATTGGGGCCTCATAATCGAACTACAACAACCTAACGTACCATTATCCACCGCTCGCTGTAAAGAGTAGACAGATTGAGCCTCTAGTGTTGAAAATGGCTCAAAAGCAGGAGCCAAAACGTCGAGTTTATCAAATTCTGGATACTGTTTAATCCAAGACCTAACTAGTAATATATATATATATATATATATATATATATATATATATATATATATATATATATATATATATATATATATATATATATATATATATCTTCCAAGTTACATAGTCTGTTAAATGGACAAAGTTGCTCAAATAACCGTTCGCATCTCTAAACTGTCACCGGAAATCGCATTGCCAAAACAAATGTTGGCGGTGTCGGCATAACTGCAATTTTTTCAAATTGAACCAGAATGAAATTTTCTCAGGAATCGATTGGATCTCGACCGTTCTTTGCAGTCGCCACGCTATCGCATCTCTAACGTCATGCATTACATAACTAGACCACGGATGTGCTGGTTCACGGTAATCGGGAACAATAGCTAACTTTCTTATCTTCGAAGTTACAGAGTCGGTTAAATGCACAAAATTGTCCAAATAACCATTCCCATCTCTAATCTGTCACTGGAAATCGCATTGCGCAACAAATGTCAGAGGTGTCGACAAATTTTTCTCAAATTGACCCATAGTGAAATTTTCTCAGGAATTGATTGCATCTCGACCGGTTGTCATGCTATTTCTTCTCTAACATCATGTACTCCATGAATAACTATACCACGGTTAAAAAAAGTTACTGCCCTTGTCTGACCTGAAGATATTTTGTGCTCCTTAATGAACTTAATTAACTACTGTCATTGAGATTTTTACACATTATTTTTACATATATTATGTGCGGCACATCATTGGAATCTTGATCTCGGACTATACTAAGATTGAAATGGCTCAAAAGTGCACGAGTTGACGTTCAGTGAAATGCCACCTCGAATATAATATAATTCATAAGAACATTTCATTATACTTCAATTTGAAAACATTGAGGTTAAATCGACACCTACGGCATTTGTTGCACAATGCAATTTTCGGTGACAGATTAGAGATGGGAAGGATTATTTGAGCAACTTTGTCCATTTAACTGACTCTGTATATGTGTATATGTATATATATATATATATATATATATATATATATATATATATATATATATATATATATATATATATATATATATATATATATATACCTCTGAACCAATCCAAAACAACCTCTTTAAATACCAATGCTTCTGGCTGTTTCAAATGCGCTTTTTAAATTAAATAAAGTACAGCTATGATGTTGTCTTTTATCTTTTGATAATTTTCACTCATTTAGTAAACATTTTACCACTATTTATCAAGTATGATCACATGTAGTCCAGACTGATATTTGCCTAATATTTATTTTTGTCTATAAGTTACTACATCTGATTATATACTACATTTTAGCGAATTTTCATTAAGAAAAATTCGCCAATAAAGAGGTTACAATGAAAAAATTATTATATGTATATATATATATATATATATATATATATATATATATATATATATATATATATATATATATATATATATATATATAATGTATGGATGCATCCGAGCGGTAACAAAAAAATACTCAACTGATTTGAACGAAACTTGGCATATATCTTCATTGTATTAAGACCGCGGGCGAGTTCGTATATCAGCTATAACGGACATACCCCCCCCCCCCCCCCAAATATACAAAATATGTTTAAAAATTCTATATTTTTGTAAGTAGCAGAGAAACTGGAATGAGACTTTACATGTGGCCAGAAATGATGCAAATAAACTTATGTTGTGAATTTTAAGGAGTTTGGTATACCATATTTAGAGGTTTTTTCCAAATTAGGAATATAATCTGAAAGGCATGCGTTAAAATGATTTAGTGGTTAAAGCCCAATGCCTGACGGACAGAGTAGTTAACTGTCACGTGTAGATTAATTCATACAACAGGTATAAACCATATATCATTGGTAACCAAACAAAAGAAATAACTGGCATAAAACATACGACCCGAACCAATCGGGAAATCTCGGCCACAAATATCGTAAATGACAGACGACATGAAATTAAAAATTTGTCAAGTGATTGTTATTTAACTGGTAAAAATCAATTTTTAAAATCCACTATATTTGTAGCTTGATGAACGGCCCCAAATAGAGTTTTAGCACAGCATTGATATATTATGCTGTGGTTTTAGACTGAAAGTGTAGCATAATATAGAAGAAATGTAAATTAAATCAAGTCAAGTCTCTATAAAAATGATTCTAAAATAGTATCGCGGGCATGAAGCTGGTGTCAAATATCCTTTAAACAAAACGTTAGTTAACGTATCCTTAGATAGTTTAGTGGCAGTGTGCTAGTATTCTTTGCAGAATATTACATAATCGATTCCAGCTCGAGAATGCATGTTTTTTTTTTAAGTTTTATTTTGACCTTTGGAAAAACAATAGTGCACATACATTTTGAACAAGATATCATTTTTGTTTAAAACGCCTGAATAGCTTTGTCACCTTTGAGTCAGAAATTACAATTTTCAGCAGACATTTTGTTATTGTTTGTATTGAAAAAATATTGATTAGGTTGACTAAAACGAAATCATTCTGGCGATTAATAAGGAAAAATAACTGCTATGTTTATAATTTGGCAGATACTTTAGTTTTCTAAATATTAATTAAGTTTCTTTCTGGAAATCTTTTGTAACTGTAATGAAATTTGTAACACAAGTTTCTTTTAAATAGACTTGCACTATCTACTGATATAGCAAAATATTATTTTTTAACCTCATATAAAATTGAGTTTTGGAAATTTTTCTCAAAAGGAGTTAGAACACAAGATTTTTTTGATAATAGAAAGATATCGATGGTAACATTTTCGAAAGAATTCTTCAAATGTGCGTGTACTAGGACCTCTAAAATCGATCTTCAAGGTCTGTGTTAGTTTAAAGTAATAATTTAAGTAATATGCCGTATAATAATAGTGTACAATTCTTATGAAAGTTCACTACTATAACGCACTGGCTGCGTCCCGAAATTTTTTAATACTTTTTACATAAAGTGTTCAGAGATCTGAATTCTTCTATTTCTATTGTATTCAACACTTTTCCCAATGGTATTATCACTGATGTTTTTAAACAATTTTGTACATATCACTTTCTAAAGACGTTTATCATATGCAATTAATTACCTTAATTGGTTATCTCTCTAGATAGTCATCCTTATCTAGCGAATCTTACGAATAAACTATTTTTATTTATTAAGAGCTGATTTTATAAAACTAGCCATTTTTACTGATAATTAACATTTTAGTTTAAACTTACTGTAAGTTACATAAGTGGTTAAAATAATATATATTACCTAAACTATTGAATCACGAAGAGTAGTACTAATAAATGCACCAAACAACCGTTATTTTGAAATAAAAACAAAAATGCACTCACTGTGAAATAGCTGATATTTCAAAAGAAAACACTGATTTCAAATCAACTTAGAAAACAATATCCGACCGAAAATTCCACCTAAGATCTCTTCCAAAGCTTTTTACGAAGTTTTTGGCACCTTGTAAGTTAGGTTAGGTTAGGTTTGTATGTGAGTGGGCCATACTGGTCCCTCCACCGCGACCATAAGGTCTATTGTGGCTCACGCTTTAAAGTCTAAATTTCTCCCAACAAAGCCAGCCTCCTACAGAGGTTGATAATCTTTGTGGGCGAAAGTTGATCCAGATCCTCCGGCACAAGCTTTATCTTGCCAAAGAGCAGGTACCTAGTCCTGTCCGCTGCCGGACAGGGACACAGCACGTGCTCCGCTGTCTCGTTACTCTCCATACACAGCCGGCACTCGATCTCCTGACCGATCCCAATACGGTGCATGTGATTGGGATTGGTCAGGTCAGGAGTGACAAAAACTTCGTAAAAATCTTTGGAAGAGATCTTAGGTGGAATTTTCGGTCAGGTCAGGTCACTTGTAAGTTACAAGTGATTAATAATATCTATTAGCTAACCTATCGAATCATAGAGAGTACCTCTAATAGATGCACCAAACTGAACTGTTATTTTGAATTAAAAACAAAAATACTTTTACGGTGAAATAGCTGTGCTATTTCAAAAGCAAACACACTGATTTCGCATCAACTCAGAAAAACAAAAATTGCTACTGCAGATCTCTTACAAAGCTTTTTACGAACTTTCTGGCGTAGATGTTTAGTTTCACACTTGTAAGAACTGGAACCCATTAAGAAAATTGCTTGATATGTCAAAAAGAATAATTAGACGAGAGAATTCGTTTATAATATTATGGGTAAGTATCGAAAACATTAGGACCCTATGGATGCCGCAGTGCCTGGAAGTCTTACAGAACAGCCTGATAGAATACTAAAACATTTAGGAAAGAAAAGGTAAGTACAATATTTTAACACTAATAAAAAGTATTATCTATACTCCCAACAATGAAGCTCTTGCTCTATGTAGTATTCCAATAAGCTTGGAAGAGGTACGAGCCCTGTCTCAGTGAAATTGCCCAACCACTCAAAATATTAAATTTGTTAATTTGTCATGTCAAAAAAAATTATGTGAAAACATATATATCAGAGAGACAGACAAACAGAAAGAGTTATTTTTAGATATATTCAACTTCAAGTTGTCTGTTTTGTAAAATTTGTATTCAACAAAATAGAGGTCGAAAACAGCTAAAGGTAGATGTTCGCTTCCTTGGAGTGAAGTAGGCTCCAAATAAAAAATCTCTGGACGCAGCAAGTGCGTTATGGTAGCAAATTTTCTTTAAAGTATTTTTAATAGAAAATGTCTTTCTTTGATGAAAGCAGGCATCAAACTTGGTTGCCTATATAGTAGAAACAATGTACCATATTTCATCGAAATAAATTTATTGTCTGAAAATATATAAACATTTTTCAAAAGTCTGGATGCAGCAAATGTGTTATGGAAGTGAATTTTCATAAAAATGTTTTTAATAGAAAATGCGAGCAGGCATCAATCTGATTATCGGTATAGCCTATGTAGTAGAAACGATGTACTATATTTTATCAAAATTACTTATGGTTTGAAAATATACAAAAACTGCTTGAAAGCTGTCTATTCCCATTAAACCCTGCCTACCCCGCACAGACCCCTATTTGCCCCAGGTCACGTAACTTCCTTGGGGGGTGGGGGTATGAACAAGAAGTTTTTCTTGTGGTTTATGCAACGAGGGTAGTTGTATGCACACAAGGGGGGTAATGCCTACGACGATGCAGACCCCCTCCCGGTTCGACTTGTGGCAGGGGTTGGAGAGTGGCTGCTTTGTCGTGGGAATTTTCCTTCCCCCTCGCTGCATAAACCACAAGAAAAATGTCTTGTTCCTACCCGCCAAGGAAGTTATGGCACCTGGGGGGATAGTGGTGCTGTGCAGGGTAGGCAGGGTTTAAGGGGAATATGGCTTCAAGATGTTAAAAAGACAGCTTTCAAGCCCGTTTTATTCGAATTTTCTGCTCATATTTGCTTTTTACTACCTACCCCGCCCAGCACCCCTACTCACCCCTGGTCCCGTAACTTCCTTACAGTTTTTTGAAAAGCGTTCGGGAGCTAAACTGTAAATGGTCCCGTAACTTCCTTGGGGGATGTGAACAAGAAGTTTTTCTTGGGGTTTGTGGATCCAGAGGGGAGCGTAGGCAGGTTTCTGAAAACAGTTTTTTGAAAAGCGTTCGGCAGCTAAACTGCAAATTTACCAAATATTCGTTACCAAAACGCACTTACTGCGTCCAGATTTTTTTCTTACAAACGCATCATATTTCGATAAAAAAAAGCATTAACGAATTTGTTCTACGAAAATTAGCTAAAAAAAACTATGCACCCCTACTCACTCCTGGTTCCGTAACTTCCTTGGGGTGTGTCAACAAGAAATTGGTGTTGGCTAGGCAGGTTTCTGAAAACCGTTTTGTGAAAAGCGTTCGGGAGCTAAACTGCAAATTTACCAAAAATTCGTTACCAAAACCCACTGACTGCTTCCAGATTTTTTTCTTACAAACGCATCATATTTCAATAAAACGAACTTGTTCTACGAAAATTAGCTAAAAATTTTAGACCATTAAACCATAAACTTCACTAAACCTACAGCGAAAGCATCAACTTAACTAAACCGACAGCCAAAGAATCAGAGAAAGGGTCTGTTTGAAATGAATTTTCTGTAAATATTTTAGTAAAATGAAGGGCAATGACGGTTGAATCTGAAACTTAAGGGTTTGCAGAACACTCTTCTTGCAACATTTTCTCTTCAAAATCCGTATTTGTTTCACGTTCTTTGCCTAAACATTGCCAATTTTGACGTTTAAAATTGCGAGTTTGGCGTTTTGAGGAAAACTCCAATTTCTTTAACTGCCCATAACTTCGTTGTCTTTAAAGCTAGAGACCTAAATTTTGGTACTGAGTTCACTCTTTATAATACAAACACGCGTATCAAATTTGGTTGCCCTTACTTTGTTATTTCCGGAGATATGAATTTTTTTTAGAAGAAAAACACAATTTTGCGGGAAAACCTGGTCCGATTTTCCTGGCTAACGAACTTATCCAAGCCACTTCCAAAAGGAAGGTACTCGCCAAATTTGATCAAGATTGCTTCATTATTTTTTGAGTTATCGGTCGGATACATACATACACACACACACACACACATATATATATATATATATATATATATATATATATATATATATATATATATATATATATATATATATATATATATATATATATATAAACACAGATTTCCTCTTTAGCCATTTTTTTCTAATTCGCTAATAATATTTGACGCTTTATTATCTGTGATCAAACCGATAGTGACATTTCAATTCATGTTTGTGCACTTAGTTGCTACTGACAAATAAAAACGTCTCGTGGTAACGCTGTTTCTCCAGAAATAAGGAAAGTGATAATTCACTTGCATTCAAAAGGCAAAAATGCTGCCCAAATCGCTGACAGTGTTAATTTATAGCGATATAAAGTGCGAAATCTTATTAAGCATTACAAAACAACTCCATCTGTGGCTCAGAAACAGAGAAATGGAAGTCGCTCATGCTATTCCAATACAAAGTTAAGAGCTCTGAGAATGATTATCAGGCAAACTTGTGGGGCTAATTATACCAAATTAAAAGTATTATGAAACCAGGCAACGGATAAATGTTTTTCAAGAGCAGCTTGTCACAGGGCTGTTCAAAAACTAGTATTTAAAACTTATAAGATAAGCTCAAATTGTTTTCCCATTGTATCCGTTTTCAATTGTACGTACCGTAGACAAAATAAAAGCCCTAACTGAAATAGATGCAGAGAAAAATAATAGAGGGCAGGGGAGCACAAAGCTTGGTCTCAAAACCAGTGGAACTCAATTATATAGAGTAGCTGGATTTGAAGTTTGCATTGGTGATAGTCAAAGCTGACTCATAAAAACTAAAGAAGAAATTTTTCACACCGACTGAGTTAAGCTTTCTGCCTGTGGTGATTTGGGGATCCATGTCAGCTAGAGAAGTAGGAAACTTACACTTTGTAGATGGCATTATGAACGCTGATAAATACATTTGCGTCTTTCAAAATAATTTGAAACCGCAAAACGAACAAATGTGATTGAATAACCAATAAGGCTAAATAAGTAAAAGACTGGATGTTACAAAACAATAGTCCTCTTTTAAAATGGATATCCAGTACCCAGACCCTATGCCGATTGAAACCTTGTGGCATATCATAAAGAAGGAGCTCCGATCACAGCCTGTAACCTCACTCGTGGGAGGGACTGCTGGCGGGGGTCGGGGCGGGGTGTCCGCAAGAGAGCGTTCTGTCTCCCCTGCTCTGGTGTCTAGTCGTGGACGGCTGCTAGGGAGGCTTCTTTGTAGAGGGGTAGGTGGTACAGGGCTATGCGGACAACATTGTCATCATAGTCCGAGGAAAGGTTACACAGTCAGTGTGTGAGCGCATGCAGACAACACTGAAAGTGGTGGAAAGGTGGACGGTTGGCCAAGGGCTCGGGGTAAGCCCCGAGAAAGCAACCGTCATACCGTTTACGAGGAGGAGGAAGTGGGAGAGCCACAGAACTCTCAGATCTATATGGTACAAACATCTCAATGGCCAGGGAGGTAAAATATCTTGGGGTCGTATTGGACTCCAAGCTAACCTGGAATGGTCACGTTGAGAAAATACAGTGTAAGGCAGTTATGACCCTATCCGTCACTAGGCGGCTATATGGAAAAATGTGGGGGCTAAGACCTAGTATGGCCTGTACACAAGGGTGGTCAGACCATCGTTAACATACACGGCACTAGTTTGGTGGCCTAAGGTGACACAATCCAGTGATGCCAGCGCCAAACAAAAACTAGGCAAGATCCAAAGGATGTCCTGCCTCGGCATCACAGGGGCCATGACTTCAACCCCAACAGAGGTGTTGCTGGGTCTACCCCCCCCCCCCCCCTCCCCACACACACACATACTTATCGTGGGGGAGGCCAGCCTAGGACTATACAGACTAACCTGCAATGATAGACTGAAGATCAACCCAGGCTGCAGGGGCCACTGCAAAATTCAGGAGATCGTCAAGGAGCCCGTGCTTGAAATTAAGTCAGATTTCGCGAGCCCGCGAATCTGCAGGGAAAACAAGTTTACAGTGGAAATCCCCGACCTCGAGGCATGGCGGGGGGAGACGCCGGGCCTACCACGGCACGCGTTTATTCGAAAGGACCGAGGTAAGTCACAGTATTTCCCGCTGAGCTTATGCAACGGTCTTTTAGGCCGAAATGTACGCCATCTTGCACTGCGTGCGAGAGAACAGAGTAGGGGTACACCAACAAGCGGCAGGCGGCCCTTAAGGCTCTAAGTAGCCCACGGGTAAATTCAAAGCTGGTAAGTGAATGCCGAGTCGAGACGAGCGACCTGGCTGGGCAGAATGAGGTCACCCTCATTTGGGGGCCAGGTCACTCGGGGGTCAAAGTCAATTAACGTTTCTCCTCTGTAGAATATGGCTGTATCATCCGTGAAGCCCACGACAGTACCCTAAACGACTGTGCAAACACTTTATTAATGCATATGTTGAACATTATGGGACCAATGACTGTGCCCTGTGGAACTCCATATTCTATTATTTTTTGTTCACTAATGTATTCACCTATCTTTACACAGTCTTCTTTCCAGTAGCTCTTTAAAAACTTGTGTGTTTCCTCAAAACCTGACAGATTCCAAAACATCCAACAGCTTCCCATGGTCAAAGCCCTTCGCCAGATCCACAAAAATGCACATGCTTGGAGATCCGTTATCCATCTCAGCGATAACCCTCTTAGTCACCTACGCTATGGCATCCTGTGGTGATCTAACTTCACGAAATCAACATTGTCTCACCGACAGCAACTTATTTTTTTTAAAGTAGTTGGTCATCCCAAGTTTTATAACCTTCTCAAAAATCTTTGCAATGTTGGAAGTCATGGATATAGGTCTATAGTTGTATATCTATAAATGTCATTTGACATATTGAAATTAATTTGGACAGGACGTCTTCGGGTAAGCTAGTCTTGTATAAAAGTTCATCAAAGTAACTACTAATGACACCAAGACCTACTTTTGACAAGAATAAAGTCATAAATTTGTTTATGACAAACACCTACTATGTGATACACTTCAAAAACGGTTAATTTTATCGCCATTCAACAAGTATATCTTTTCCGTTAAGAAAATATAATGCTATTCTGTGAAGTTTCTCATCGATGCTAACAAAAAGGGGTGAGCATTTTTTAAAACACGAAACCGGTTGCAGAGAAGAAAACAAGCACTTGTGAAACCAGATAATACGTCTCTATATCTGTATTTAGTATTTTTAAGACTTGAAGAGTAGCAGTATCAGCTATTGCGATACTTTGTAATAAATTACAATTTTTGTAGTTTCAATAAAAATTATAGAAATTTTATCGGGAATTATATACAACCTTTTTAAAATACTATCAAATTTATCATTAAATCATAACACACTTACTGTGAAGGGATATGTAATGGAGTGAAGATTGGAACCTGTGAGGAGCACAGATAAGTTGTAACGATTGTGTTTTTAGGAATCGTTACTGCTTTGAAAATCATATAGAAAACCCTAGACGATTTCTGTGATACTTTTCAAGTTTCAGTTTCAAAAATTATGTGTTGAAAAGTCGCTAAAATCTCAGTATCGTAAAACCCTTACTGCATTCCGTTCATATACGTTGAAATTTGAATACCTAAAGACAATATTTTTATTAAAGGAAAAGAGTCGTTATATTTTAGAAAAACCGTTGACGATATTTATCCTTGAACAAGACTATGGTTAGCAAAATGAAATTCAGATATCGAAAGACGCAATATATTTGTTAAGGAAAAATACGGCGTATTATTGCTACAATAACATTTCTGAGAACTAAATGAATGTTAAAGGGCCTGGTACTTTTTATCGATCGGTCGTCACGCCTGAAAAAGTAGCTCCAAGCATTATCTCCTTGTCATACGAGTAGCTAGATAAGAAACACAATGAAGACGGTTAATATACGTGGGAAAAACACGCGGAGGAATCTACTCAAGACAGAACTTCGACGTTAAAATCGCTGCCTCGAGAGGAGCCGTCGGCTAACACTTCTCGGGTGAACATGTCTGCAATTGTCGTGATTAATAATCATCCTAAAAGAGGGTGTAAAGTTCTCTTTTGTTATCGTTAATGTCTAATAACCAATGTCAGTGATTTTTACAAATCTTTTTATCGCATTTTGATCTGGAATTAATACTGCGTTGTTATTAAAACACGCAACTTAAGCAGTGAACTTTCGTTTTCTAATATGGTGAATTTCCGAGTGGATCACAAACAATTCAACTAAATTACCGAGCTTAATATCAAACGGTGTTAACAGTTTCACATGCAGCTAATCACATCTTGATTGCCGTGAAAAATTCTAGTAAATTTATCTGTCGACGAGGTCTTCAGGTATTAATTCAATTAGAGGCAAGAACCACCTGTTCGACACCAGTTCATGGAAAACACCTCGCGTTCTCTCCAATTCCCTCGCTCTCTTGGGGGATTTAAGGCCTGTGTTCAGCACTAGTGGTTGCTAGCGTCTGGGAAACATCCTCAGGCACGCATCAGATAATTGGAGGTCGTGCAAATGCCCCCCACGTGACACACGACGCTAGTGAGTGTTCTTTTGAATCCTATTTGTGTGGTGCTAGCGAATCTTTAGAGCAGCCCTCTTAATTTCAAGCATTAATAAATGAACTTTCAATTTAAAGTAATCAAACTGGAATTTCATCAATGTCAGTGAGGTGTGTCTGATTTTAAATTTTAATTTCATGTTTGTCTCCTAAGACTTTGTCAATTTTGTAACTTAGTAATAGCGCTCTCAATTTGTTGTTAATCAATATTTGCCTGTAAAATATCGAATCTGTAAATTTCTTAATATTTTTAATTGACCATTGCTAAGGTGAAAATTTAAAGTAACACCTTGTTGTTGTTTGAGCTTAAGTCAAATTTGCCTATATCATTGAATAATTAAAATAGACTGGCCAGTTAAGCATTTTGTAATCATTCTTTAAAGTTTATTTTAAATTGGAAAACATCAGTAAAACTGATTATAGAATGTTAATTTTTTTATATCTAATGTTTATTTTGAGCTGCATACTACCGCATTCAATTTCTTTATTTAATATGTACAATATTTATATCCTTTTGGTAATGTAATGTCATTGTTTTTTTATTCTGCAATATGCTCTAATTAATTTCCTTGTGGAAAGACTTTACACTCACCTTATTTTCTTTTTATTTGAATAATGTTAATTTCATCTGAATTTCAACAACAGTGACCAAGTGAATCTTGGCTGCTGTCACAATTTATATCAATAAATTTAATAGTAATTTTATATACATACATCTTTGTTTAATTGAAAAGAAATTCCTATCCAGAAAAATCTCTAAAATTCATCGACAACACAAACCAAAGATATTCATATAGACTATCTAGATATCGAAGAACATTTCAGGAAACAACGACCAGGCCCTAGTCTGGAGATCTCACAAATATAAGACTTCATGCAGTGCAAACCAATAAAAGCGTAAGTATTAAATAACATCAAAGTCTTTCAGCCTTACAAATCATTTCTAATCTTGCAAAATATAAATCTGATAGATAGAAACCTTTTAGGGTAGGGTTGATAGGCAATAGTGACCTCACTACCGACCAGACTTGGGTTCACTTGAGGTTAATCACATAATACTGCGTTTCCCCGTTTTATTTTAGGGAGCTTGCACTGGGTTATTTCTAGTGGAGTTTCAAGTTTATTAAAGGGGGTTACGCCTTTTTATTTAAGGGACTTTCTACGCGCTTACATTTTATTTGAGGAAGGTAGCAAAGTACACTTTGGAGAACCCAATTCACTGCAACACATTTTTCACACCTGCTAGTTTATTCGTCCCTGGTGGTCAGGCCTGAAAAATGTATTGTGGTAAATTGGGCTCTGCAAAATGTACTTATTATACGTATGTAATTGTTATTTCATATCAGTTTTTACTACACTAAAACAAATTCTGAAAACAAAACTAATTTTAGTAGTTTTATATTTTTTATTATGATAAAATTAAATATAGCAATAAATACATTTAGAAAAGTTTAACATCATATTATTTTAGCCAACGATTTCTAATACTGTTAATATTATAATACGTGCTTGCTTACTAAGCACTACTAAATAAATAAGTTAATAATTCGGGGGTGCTTATTTCCCTTTTATATTTCTGAACAATTTCCTGAATCTTCAGTCTTCTTCTTACATGGGGTGGCTGATAGCTGAAATTATTAAAGGTAAACAAATTAAGCATGTTTTTGAACTATCCATTGCCCAATTGTACTTATAAATAGATTAATAAAAGAGCCAAACTATTTGCTCAAAAAGTATTTTAGCAATCAAATCTTATAATTTGGTGTCAAATTTGGAACATATGCAAAAAAAAATCATCAACACTCCCTACACCACTGTGTTATTTAGTAACAAAAAAAAAACTTCATATATTTCAAAATATGTTCTGCTTACAAAACTCTAGGGTTTCTGATAAGAAGCAGCAAAATATTTCTCCCGGACTGACACCCTCCTCCTGCTCTTTGGCTGTTTGGTTAGGTCCCGACTTGAATATGGCTCAGTTGTGTGGGCTCCTACTTATGAGATACATATGGCAAGTCTAGAATCAGTGCAAAGAAAATTTCTAAAATTTCTTAGCTTTCGTGAGGATGGTCGATATCCGTCTATTGGTTTTCCTCAGGAAAGTTTACTTCTTCGCTTTAGTCTGCAGAGTCTGTCGATGTACAGGCAGTGCAGTTTCATTATATTTTTATATAAACTGATTAATTCTGTATTCGACTGCCCTAGTCTGCTTCAGCGACTTAATTTCAATGCGCCTCGTATTGCAGCACGTTTTCCAGACACATTTTATCTCCTGACTGCTCGTACACAATTGCTGCGATCGTCTCCAATTAACCAGATGTGCAATGATTACTCTGTACTGCAAGACCGCCTAGATATCTTCTCATGTAACATATCAGAGATAAAAATGTTTTTCAAAGCGATCTAATTTGTGACTCTTTTTTTTTGTATTGTTAGCTTAATTATTGTTAGTTATTATGTTTTGTGTATTGGCCCATCCTTAATTTGGCTTTTAAGCTGTTGGATGGTGTATAAATAAATAAATAAATGTTTCAGTCAAGCTTAAAACAATATACATGCGTCAAAACAACTGTTGAAGACCTATTAGATATTACATATACATTAAACAATTCTACAAGTAAAGACTGTAACAAAATGTATGTTGCAATTTTGAAGCAGATAGTATATTTTATAATGGAGGTGTTGGTGTGGGTGATAAATAGATGTTTCACTAGGTACTGTTTATAGGAACGGTCGACTTAACATCAATCAAAAATTACAAAAAAGGCATACATCACAAGAAAGTGTATGTAACATAGAACAATAATAAGAAGAAAAACTTGCAGGAAATCCATTTATAAAAGATGAATTGAGAAATGAAAGTTATCAAAAACACACGATTTGTACGTTTCAAACTATCAATATTCAGCAACGTTGCCACATTTAAGTAGGAAGGGGATCGTTCCCAAGAGTTTTTTGCCGATTTGACGAAATAATAGACCTCCTGAAATGCTGTTTACACACAATCGTGCCCTGCCCTGACTTCAGTTTGCTTAATTAAAAGCAAAAAGAAGGAAAAACCAACCCTGCCATAGAGTTCAGTTGAAACAGTGGCGGCGCAAAGAGGGGGGCGGTCCGCCCCGGGTGCCAAGCACCAATGGGTGACAGCGTGGTGACAACTCAGTTACGTAGCCAGTCACTGGTGCATCTGGTCGACTAAAAGGCGCGGACAGAAGGAGCAAGTAAATTGAGCTGCTCCCTCCACCAAATTGAAAACGATGAAGAAGTGTTGCTACTTGGCCAACACCAATGCCTGATGATTTGAGAATTGAAATTGTTAAAACGGGAAGTGAACCCTATCAAAATAGGGATGGCCCATTTTTAGATACTGTCTGGAGATAAAATAAAAGGAAAGAACCAACATTTCAATTCAGAATGGTTTTATAAAGCGTTACTAAATGGAGAAAAAATACTCAGAAAATGGATGGTATGCTCTCCAACAAAAAACAGTTTATACTGTTTTTGCTGCAAACTGTTTACACACCATGAAACAAAACATCAGAGTTTTGCCAACGGTTTTAATTCATGGTGGGAACTAAATCATAAAGTGTCTGAATATGACAATTCTGAGACCCATCTGTCCTGTTTTGATAAATGAAAAAACTTGGAAAATAGATTGAGGCTGCAAGAAACTATTGACCATAAACATCAAATGGTTTTAAACCAAGAAAAAAAAGAAGTGGCGTGACATTTTGAGTTGTCTTTTAGATCTTATTCTTTTCCTGGCACTCCAAAATCTTCCACTTAAAGGGCATAGAGAGGGGGTGTCATTAGACAATATAGGGAATTTTTTAGGATTAGTTAATCTATTGTCGAAATATGACCCAGTGCTAAAAGAGCACATGCTAAGAATTGAGCATGCTATCGCCTGTACAAAAAGGAAACGCGTAGATTCTTATTTGTCCAAAGACGTTCAAAATGAGTTTATCAGCCTTTCGGGGAAAAATGTAAAAAATAACATTGTGGACGACATAAGGAAAGCAAAATATTTCAGAATTCTTTTCAATAGCACTCCAGACATATAACATGTTGATCAGATGAGTTATGTAACCAGATATGATCATATTGAAGACGATCAAGTTAAAGTAAAGGAAATCATTTTAAGTTTGTTCCCAATATAGCTAGAAAGACTGCAATCGAACTTTGAGGACTTATATATTTCAATTAAAAGAAGAGGAAAGAGGAGATTTCAAAAACTTATACCAGAAGAAATGGCCCAAGAAGCTGGTCTAACATTGCCAGAACAGCTGCAGAAAGCTATGTTATAATGTCTTGATAGATTTTACGGAGAACTAGATCATCATTACAAGCCACTCAATGACACTCTCATAACATTTGGTGTTGTTCAGCCTAAAACTCTGCTTACGTCAACAGAAGAACAACTTCGTGGTATAGTTCCAAATCTGACAAAAATCTACGATGAATTTTCTGCAGAAGACATTATTTTGGAGATTTTACGACTGAGGTGCCACTTATAAGCTGCCAACATTTTTTTCCAAGAACCGGTCCAATGGACTACCTTGAAGCTTCTGAAATGAATTGTACCGGGTGGCCAATTAAGCGAGGTAAGCGGCTATATCTCGGAAACCGTTTACCATAGAGCTTTGTGGAAAAAATATCTTTAGTAAATGTGGCCAAGAGAAATCGTTGGACATTATTTTCAAGTTCGTCAGATGCCCGCTAGGGGGCGTAACACCAAGAGGAAATGGAAAAAATAGGATATCTCAGTAATATGTCCAAATAGACTGTATTGAAAATACCTGCAGATAAATGTCGTGTATATCACGAACAATTTCTGTTTTGCTTATTTTTCTCTAACTCTTCAGATAAAGTGGTGGGGGTAAGGCAAACATTGATTAGGAAAAAATGCAATATCTCGGGATCTCCTCATTGGAAAATATTGAGCTTAGTGTCGTTTAAAAGAGTATTTCTTGCTCTATCAACTGCATTGCAAGTTATGTCTTTGTTATTGTTACTGTAATCACTAGATGGCGCTTTTTAAAAATTTAACACATTTTATTATTTTTCTCAAGAAACCTAAATACAATGATATAAATATTACTACATAGATAGAAAGAGGACTAAAGGCCAAAGCAAGTGGTGAAAATCCCAAGTCTCTATCTTTTGTTTAGCCGGAGATATTAATGAAAAACTGAGAAAACTGGAATTTAAACAAAACACTTTCAGCATTGACTAGTTTAAAGATTGAAAACAGAAATTTTTTAATTTGCAAATATAGTTTTATAGTTTTTTGTTAAAAATAAGACTTATTTACGCATTCCTAACGCAATTATAACTTATTCGTTCGGTCCAATAATTATACTCTAAAACTGAAATAGGTAGGCTTTGGAAAAAAGATAAAACTTTAAAGAAACGTCAAATTAGTTACTCTGAGTTCTTTCGTGTATAATTTAAATATAAAAATGTTGTTTACAAATGATGAAGCCGTTGATATGATTGGTGTTTACTTTGAGTGCTTTCAAAATGCGGCAGTTGCTGAAAGAGTGTATGCAATGCGGTATCCGAATCGCCACCATTACAACAGAAGAGTTTTTCCTCGCTTGGTGCAAAACTTACGTGAAACTGGAAGCTTAAGCGGACCGGTGCTGCGGAGACGCCGTTTTGCCAGAACTGAAGAAAATATTATCAATGTTTTGGCATATATAGAGTTTAATCCTCATGTTAGCACAAGGACATTGCATCTTGACTTGGGAATATCACGGACCACCATCTAAACTATTTTAAGAGAGTATAGGTAAGCTTATTATATCGTGAAATTCAAAATAGTTATTGTTATTTATCTCACAGGGATCATAATGACAGTTGTGAAAATGATCAGACGTCGTAAAAATTATGATATGGTAACACGACATGTTACCATAATGATCGTTTATGATCCGAGTAAGATACAAAACTTTATCTGCTGGCATTCATTAAAACTTAAGACCCTTAAAAGATTTGGATTTTATTTGCAATACGATGAAACTGACATTTGTTTACTTAATTTCATTGGTGTGAATGTAGCGTTTGTTTGTTTTTATTATTGAATTAGTTAGCCAAAGATTCGTGTTTGGTTTCTCGTTGTAGTAGCAGTAGTGCTATAGTGAATCTCATTATCGCACTATGGGCTGTTCACCCAAGCTAGACAGTTACATCATCAACCACCAAAATCTTCGCATATAAATAATAAGTGCGTTTTCTCAAATTTAGTTGATTTTTGGTATATGAGTACTATTTTACTCAAAGTCTATTGACAACATTCAAATTACCGCAACTGTTCAACTTTCAACGTAGTAACAGTTAAGCTTTATGAATTGTTGATGACGTAACTGTCTAGCTTAAGTGAACGCCCCTTGTGGTATAATGAACAGCTTTATGTTACTTAAATCCGATAACATAATGCGTCTATTATGTCAGCAGATAAACATATTTTTATTACAATGTCCTTTTGAATATATAATGATACTTATTTTGATTTTTAGACTACACCCTTATCATATTGTTTTGAATCAAGCGCTGAATGAGCAGGATTATGATCGGAGGCTGGATCATTGCCATTGACTTTTAGACATGATCAATGAAAATCCAAATTATTTAACGCAAGTTCTTTGGACGGACGAGGCTACTTTTCATAGCGACGGTAATGTGAATTTGCATAATATACATTATTGGTCTACTGAGAACCCCCACTGGATGCGAGAAGTTCAACATCAAGGACGTTGGAGTCTTAATGTATGGTGTGGCGTAATAGGAGGTACAATTATTGGACCCTATTTCTTTGACGAGTCTCTTACTGGTAACCTCTTCTTGGAGTTTCTAAGAAATGATTTGCCAGTTTTATTGGAAGATGTGTCCCTTGAAACCAGGCAAAATGTGTTTCTGCAGCTCGATGGTTGTCCAGCACATTTTTCCATCAATGTGAGAGAACATCTCGATGAGACGTATCCAGGCCGATGGATAGGAAGAGGAAGCATATTTCCCTGGCCAGCGAGGTCACCTGACTTAACATGCTTAGACTTTTATTTGTGGGGACGAATAAAGGACATTGTCTTCCAAACAAAGCCTACGAGCAAGGAAGATATGAAGAATAGAGTCCGAAATGCAATTCGTAGTCTGTCAACAGCGGAAGTGGAAGCTGCCGTTTTTTCTACCCGAAATAGGCTCGAGCAGTGTGTAGAACGTGACGGCAGACACTTTGAGCATTTAAGTAGACACTAGAGTGCTTATAGTTTAGAATTACATACAGAGAGAATGAAATATTTTGTTTGAGGTTTCAGTATCAGTTTTTCATTAATATCTCCGGTTAAACAAAAGATAGAGACTTGGGATTTTCACCACCTGCTTTGACCTTTAGTCCTCTTTCTATCTATGTAGTAATATTTATATCAATGTATTTAAGTTTCTTGAGAAAAATCATAAAATGTGTTAAATTTTAAAAAAGCGCCATCTAGTGATTACAGTAACAATAACAAAGACATGACTTGCAATGCAGTTGATAGAGAAAGAAATACTCTTTTAAATGACACATAGTTCAATATTTTCCCATGAGGCGATCCAGAGATATTGCATTTTTTCCTAATCAATGTTTGCCTTACCCCCACCACTTTATCCGAAGAGTTAGAGAAAAATAGTCCCAACAGAAATTGTTCTGATACACACGACATTTATCTGCAGGTATTTTCAATACAGTCTATCTGGACATATTACTGAGATATCCTATTTTTTCCATTTCCTCTTGGTGTTGCGCCCCCTAGCAGGCATCTGACGAACTTGAAAATAATTTCCAACGATTTTTCTTGGCCACATTTACTAAAGATATTTTTTTCCAAAAGCTCTATGGTGAACGGTTTCCCAGATACAGCCGCTTACCTCGCTTAATTGGCCACCCTGTACAATGGGACCATTCTGAGCCTGTTTCCTTTCAAACACAGAACAATTGAAAACATCTAGACTGTCCTCCAAAGTTGAATATATATTACACATGTTATAAACAGGCGAAGACCACATACGCTGTGTACGAACCGTTAGTGGATAAAAAGTCAATGGATGACGTGATCCTAAACGTGGTATATTACAATTAAGCTGTTCCAACAGAGGCGGACAGTCAACTTGTCAATTAATTAATTTATACAAAAATATCAAAATACAAATTAGTTATTTTTGTTTAATGTTACGTTGTTTCCTTAGAAAACCACACAGGAAATCGATCTCCAGGTCTCAGAGTTGTCTTAGGAACAAACAGGTCAAATATATTATAAAGTTTTGAGTAAAAACATTCCATCATTGAGTTTATATCTGTAAAGTCATTGAGCTCATCCCACGACACTTCCTCCAGATGAGAATATAAGGCAATAAAATTACATTGCCTAAAGTTGTAAGACCAATGATCAGTATTCCCGCCAAATGAAGAAACTTTAGATATCTCAGTATCAACAGTAACAAACAATGAAGGATGATAACCGTCAACAGCAACAGGAAATTCACTTGCAGTATCAACATGACAAGAACAAGAGAAAACAACCAAATCAAGTATTCTGTTATTGATATTTCTATCAAAATTAAATTGTTTAATAAGAAGTATATCACAAAAACTCATTAACATAGAAATACGATTGTTAGGAGAAGCATTGAAAGAGTCAACATATTCAGGAAGATTGAAGTCACCTACAAATAATGAGTCATGACCATATTTAATATGGAGGATTTCTAAAGCTTCAAAGAAGTGAGAATAATCAGCTGTACTAGTACCTGGAGAAATATATATGAGAAATATATTCAGAGGCAATATGATTTGATATATTAACACCAACAATGTCAATACCAGAGACAGACGCAAGTATATCACAATCACGAGCAACATTGAGTGATTGTAGCATGAAACACAAACGAACAGTCAGTAAGACACCACCACCTCTTGAAGGAGAGGTAGCCAACTTATTCCTGTCAGACCTAAATACTACGTATTTAGCATCAAATAGTTCATTGCTTGAGATACTACTATCAAGCCAAGTCTCGGAGAAAGCAATAATGTCCAACCCACTGGTCTGTGAATAAACAAAGTTAAAAACATCTGAGGTTTTTGTACGCAGGCCTCTTACATTCTGATAGAGTATTCTCAAGTGTTTATGATTATGTCTACAATTTGAGACAGGTCTAACAGGTTTGTTAGGAGACAGGGTTTCTACTTCAGCATGGCTGGCATTGGGGTAATTGCTATTGAGGTACCCACACGCTGATTGTTTTGAAGCATAAATGGGACACTGTATATAATATTACATACCTATCAGAATCAAGTCTTCGTCTCCTTGCCATATTTAAAGCTGTGTGTCTTACAAGTGGTCCTAAAGCACGCCTACTTACAACCATACCATCAACAAGGGGCGAAGCTAGACCAACACGCCCAGAGGGGCCCTGTAAATGCACCCGCAACAAGCCAGTCGCCATTAAATGTAAATATATCACAAGCACTTCATTATTCTTTCCAACGCTGCCAACTTCGAGACCAGTGTTCATACAATTCAGAAGATCACCCACTGGCAAATTTAAATGATCCTCAAAACTCTCAAGCCACACCACCATGATTTTTGTATTCATGAATGGATGAAGTGCCGATCGATGACCAGAACGTCTGGGAGGAATTGGTTGTTTATCTAATTCCAAACTCAGCGTCCTTTTATCCCTTGAATTCGCATCTGGAAAACTTCGTTCATACCATGCTAAAAAAACAATAAAAATAGCAAAAACATACATATAAAATTATACGATCTTAATTACAAGAAAGGCTACTTGTGTTAAATGAATTAGGTTCAGAATTACTGTCTGTAGGTTTATATTGAGATGGGACTACAAAGGCTACTTCAGACAATGCATCTGCCCAGTATAACACATTTGTTGAGCCGTCATATAAAGTTCCGTGACAAGCTTGTGACGTAGGAACACTCTGTGTATTTTCTGGAGTTGCTGCCACTTTCCAGCTTGTTGATATGTGACCAGTCCAGCCTGCAATAAAGATAACAGTCAATTCAAAATCACTTCCGTTTTAAGCAGAAATGATAAAAAAAAACTATTCTAAATAGAACACGCTGTATATTTCTGTTGATTCAGATAGATTATTAAAAACTCTTGTTGATGAACTCCCTGTGTCTACATGTATATTGATGTGTATACATTAGGGTGTATCGAAAAAACATTTTTTTCAAAATGGATACGACTAGTGCCGATTTTTGGCCAAATGGCATTAATAAAACGAATAAAAAATCCCAGCTCGATCAGACGACTCCTTCTGCTGCCAAGTAGAGTTCAAATATTAGAAAAATCATTAAAAAATTACTTTTTATTGATATAAATTTCTTCCTTGGGAGGCGATGATGGAGTGAATAAAAACAGTTTACGGCGAAATTTTACCGTTCGAGAGGTGGGCTTGGCAATTCAGAAGGCAACGTCTAATGTAGCCATGAGCAGGCTTTATGGTCTAGATATTGACTTGAAAGATGAAAAACACGAGCCCGAGGATTCTAAGGGCTGGGTTAAGGGCTCCCTCACGCCGTAGAAGTCGCAGGTTCCTTGCTGGTGATAACCTGAATACAGCTGATGTCAAAACGGTTACAAAATACGTTTCATTGCATGTTATCATATTATTATCATTATTTTTTGAGTTATTATCATTATTTTTTGAGTAATGAGTATTACTTCGTCAGGAGACAAGGGTAAATAGAATATATTACCTGGATGTTTCGAAACTTCAACTGGCCATCCAAGCGTATGAATAAATTCGAGGAAATAAGCTGATATAATGCTCTCGTTAAGTACATTGCTTACAATATCTTGTGCTTGACTTTGCTGTGACTTCACATAGAAAATATGAACAGTATCACAAGTTCTTGGACTTAAATTATCCAGTAGCATAAGGTCCTTGCAAAAATCGCTAGCACTGCTGTCAATCGATGCTAAAGTAGAACTGCTATTGCGGTCATCCTGAAAAAAAAAGAAGTAGATAAAGGCTTTAGTTATTTGAGCGACCCACTGTAAGAGTTTTTAATGCGACTAAAATACCCTACATATTTTAATCCATTTGAAAATAGGCTCACATAAAGCCACAATTCAATTTCATAACATTAACCAAAGGTGTTCCTCAAGGTCCAATCTTTGAACCAATACTTTTTTTAATATTTATTGCTAAGATAATGTTATAAGCTAAATATGAGCCATAAAAGTATATGAAGTAGATAAACAAATTTACCTCTTTATCATCCAGTGACAAGAGCCCAAAATGTGACAAAAATAGTCTTGCCGTTTGGAAGTCGTGACATACTGGTGGAGGAGTACACTCTTGTGGTAACGATGCAGATTGAGTTGTTGCCAAGCTTTCTTCTGCTGCCACCTGTCGACCCATCAATTTTGCCAATTTATTTGTCTCTTCGTGGATATCTTCATTATTGCAAAGAACAGACTCAAGACTTGGGATGGACTGATCTCTAAAACAGGTCAATGAATTAAGACATATTTTATAGGAGCAATGTACATTATAAAGTTACGTTTTTCGGCAATATAAAATAAGCTTTTAAATCATTTAAAATAATTGATGATATTGACTTGTACAAACATATTTATATATGTTGGCGGCAATAAATCTTATTATTATAGTTAACTTACACCTTACAATGTGTCACTCGGTCTACACTATCTGGAAAGTACTTCTGTTTAACTTGAGGTCTGACTGGTGCATCTTGCATGACTACAGGTCTTCCAGGATTTGGGGCATGGTACTTGGTACCTGATCTATGACGCGGCAGATGCCTCAACTGCATTGTCCAAGCATGTCTACCGAAAGGACCTCTTATGAGAAGTGTAACAGTAGGCTGGGGATCCTAAAAAAGTATGCCATCAATAATGTAACCATAATAACAAAGTCGTAACTTAAGAAACTACTTAAAACAGAAAGAAATGAAACTTAATCCACATAAAACCTTGTATCATTAATTCAATAAATATAAAAAACAGAATTGGTCCCAATACTAATCCCTGTGGGACACCAAAACATATGTAGATCTGGACAATAAAGAAACTGGAATCTCGAATGGTTTCGAGGCTATTATGCTGTGTTTGAAATCACTTAGTGTGTTGCTACATATTTTGACAAGCACAGTTGTTGGCTTCTTCAGTAGGTAGACTGAAACTGAACATATATTGCTCTGGTAACTCATCTTATTCCTGTAAATGTAATTTCTGTTGATGATTCCAGTGCACTAATAATTATAATAAAAACTAAAAACACAAGCAATTAAAAAAGCACAGACAACTAAAAAAATATTCCTCAGTATCTACCAAGGCATAAAAATTTAGGATGATACAAACCTGATCATTTCCTAGAGGTTCTTCAAGTAAGGCCAACATAACAGATCCTTCAGTCACAAAATACCGAAACTTTTCAACAGCTCTTGTCTGGTCAGTGCAATCAGTCGGCCAGGAATTGCAATGCTGAAGAAGAGAAACTTCATCTAACAGCGACGAAATTGATTCAGGACCACATTCATTGGGAAAATAGCCAACTTGTTCTAAGACGCACGTCAGCAAATTCTCAGCTGCGTCTCTAACCCTCATTGAAGCAGGCTTCAGTTCTTTCTCTTCTTTCATTTTAATATTTTCTCCAGGTTTTCCAATCGACTTGGTACCAGATACACCTAGTTCGGCCACTTCTAAGACCTGAAATAGTCACAAAAAGTTAGTAAGCTAGGTGTCAGGTTGCAAAACGACAAGTATCAGGTTCGATTCCTGGGTAGGCCAACGAGAAATTGACCCGGTCTGAAATATTATAAAAATTAAAATATCGCCAAAAGTATTAAACTTAGTTATAGAGAATGCTAATAAGTCAATTCTGAAATAAACATTAATTTGATAATGCAGTTATATATTTAAAATAACAAGGTTTATGTCAGTTTCTGGTACAACCAAAAGTCGGCCATTCTCCTGACGCTATGTATTATGATGATGTTAGGAGTAATTCTTTGCATGATTCGGTGAGTCTTTTTGCTAGTTTTTTCTCATCTGTGTATGAGGGTCAAGCTGGGAGTGTCGGTCCCCGATCCTTTTTTGTGTGAGTCGGTAAATATGAATGTGCCTAGTGTTACTTCTGCTGATATTGATCGTATCTGTAGTTTGAAATATAAACTTACTTATGGTCCAGATGGAATCCCCTCCAATCTGTTAAAATCTTGTGCCTTCACCTTGGAAATTCCACTGAGGATTCTCTTTAACAGGTCTTTGTTGTCTAGTGAGTTTCCACATGTTTGGAAACATTCTTATTTGATGCCCGTTCATAAGCAGGGACCAACACATTTGGTTACTAATAATAGAGCTGTTTGTATTCAGTCAGAGATACCCAAACTTCTTGACTTTTTGTCTCTAGACATATAACTTGGGAATGCAGACATGTTTTCGTCGAACAGCAGCATGGTTTTCTTAAAGGAAGATCTACAACAACCAACCTTCTTCTTTACCAGAATGTATTGGTCTCAGCTTTGGAGGATAGGTTACAGGTTGATTCAGTGAACACAGATTTCTCCAAAGCGTTTGATAATGTTAATCACACCTTATTATTGTCAAAACTTGCATTGTTGGGTTTTAATGCCAATTTGTTGACTTGCGTGTGCATCTTCCTTACGGGTAGGTCCCAGAGTGTAAAGATCAGAGACTTCAATTCTGATAGTATTACTGTTTCTTCAGGAGTTCCTCAGGGTTCACATTGTGGACCAGTCCTCTTTAATCTTTTTATCAATGATGTCATACATTCACTTAAGTATAGTCAGATTTTGATGTTTGCTGGCGATATCAAAATTTTCAAGATTGTTCGTTCCAGGCAGGACGCTTTACTTTTACAGGAAGACTTGAATGTGTTTGCTCGGTGGTGTGGTGACAATCTTCTGACTCTGAATGTTGATAAGTGTTTCTGCATGACATTCACTAGAGCTCAGTTTCCCATTGACTTTGTGTACTTCATGGGCTCTAGTGCTTTACAGAGGAAGGAAATGATTAAAGACTTGGGCATTGTATTGGATAGGGGTTTATCTTTTAAGGATCACATAGAATACATAGTATCTAAAGCATATAAAATGTTAGGATTTATTCATAGATCAACTCTGGATTTTTCATGCAATAGCTTGAGAAGGCTGTATTGTGGCCTGGTTCGCTCTTTGTTGGAATGCTCTTCTGTAGTCTGGAGTCCGAATTACAATATTTATATCAATCAGATTGAGGCCATACAAAATAGATTCTTAAGAATTTGTGCTTACAGAATGGGCTTGCAGAGAAATGATTTCAACTTTTCTTATTTGCGGAATCGGCTGCACTTGCAGTCACTCAGTGGTAGAAGGATTGTCATTGATGTTTGTTTTTTGCATAAATTATTAGTGAATAAAATTGATAGTCCTTCTTTGCTTGAGTTGGTCTCTCTAAGGATTCCGGACCGCACCAGAGCAAGGGAGGTTTTTGTGGTTCCCTTCCATCAAACAAATTATGGCTTTTTCAGTCCGATGTCGAGAGTGGCGAGAACAGCAAATGAGTATTCGGAGCTCTTGGATATGTTTGATGATTCTGACCGTTCAATTAGAGGCATTTTGAGAGGTGTTATTGATTGAATTGTCGTACATATGGTGTACAGGTTATGTTTTGCTTTTTTGTTATGTTCTCATATTGAGATAGGTTATTTAAGACTAATGTAGTTTTAGATGTTCTTATTATTATTGTAAATGGTTGATTCGTTGAATAAATAAATAAAAATCGGCTCAAGGGGCCCCTTGAGCCGATTTTACAATCGTCATGTTCAGTGACCGTTTTAGGTGTTGTTTATTTTCTTTACTGAGAAGTGTGTTTTTACTGGTTTTGATTGTTAAACATTTCAAAATGAATTCAGTGGACTCTTTATTGACTAATAAATACATAACGTATGAGATCCGAGCGGAAATTAAACGATTAGCAAGCCTGACACCCGACTTGATTATTTCCCAAACAGACGTAGGAAAATCGCGAAGTTTTTCACGAACATTTAATAGTAGTGTCTATGACAGATTTAAGTTGTTATGTGGCTGTCCTAAAAGAAACAAACTATTTTGTTTTATTTGTTTAGTGTTGGGTAGCAACCGAAGTGGAAAGTGTTAGGGCTTTCTTAAATTTTCTAAAGGAAAATAACCTTAAGAAACATTTTTCTAAATTTATAAACTATGTAATAATGTAGCAACGATTCCAATGACCATTTCAGAAAGCAAAAGGTGCTTTTCTACTGTAAAACGTGCTAGGTTAGGTTAGGTTAGGTTTGTAGGTGAGTGGGCCACATCGGTCCCTCCACCGAGACCATACAGTCTATTGTGGCTCACGCCTAAAAGTCTAAATTTCTCCCAACAAAGCCAGCCTCCTACAGAGGTCGATAATCTTTGTGGGCGAAAGTTGATCCAGATCCTCCAGAGCAAGCTTTATCTTGCCAAAAAGCAGGTATCTAGTCTTGTCCGCTGCCGGACAGGAACACAGCACATGCTCTGCTGTCTCGAGACTCTCCATATACAGCCGGCACTCGGTCTCCTGACCGATCCCAATACGGTGCATGTGGTGACGCAAGCGGCAGTGTCCTGTATACAGGCCAACTAGAGTACTCATTTGTTGTCTAGAAGTTTTTTAGCTCTTGACTCATATAGGCGTTTTATGAAGGCCTTAGAGTGGGCTAATCCTGGAAGATTTTGCCAATATTGGATTGTCATTCTTTCTGTCCAGGTCTTTAAGGTGCGTTTTGCTGTGCAAGATGTTATCCCCAGCACCGGTTCGACAAAGTCTCTCTGGGCCCCACTCCTGGCAAGCGCGTCGGCCGCAACATTGCCATCATGGTCCGAGTGACCCGGTATCCAGACCAGCGACACCTCATTACAGCTGCCCAATTCAATAAGGGCAGATTTACAACTCCATACCGTTTTTGAATTACACCAGTAGGAACCAAGAGCCTTTATTGGCTATCTGTATATATCTTTATCGATTTGTGTGTGCACTGGTTTTTTATACTTTCCCTTGCACACATCTCGATGGCATACACTTCTGCCTGGTGTATGGTTGCGTACTTGAAAGACAGATCTCTACTGATCTTTGTAGGCATCAAGTCTGAGACCATTCCCAGAATCCCGTGCCCATCAATGTAATCAAGGAGTCCGGACCCTCCCAGACTGACTACCTTCGGCATGCTGTCTGCCGTTTGCTTTAGTCTGTACGTAGTCCACCTCGCCACCCTCTCCAACCATATGTGAAGAGGTGGAATATTAAGGAGGACCTCCAAAGCGGCTGAAGGTGCGGTGCTTATCGCTCCCGTTATCATCAGACAAGCTTATCTCTGTAGATGAGCCAGTTTGGCCCTCGCGATACCACGAAGTGCCTTAGGCCACCAAACTATGGCTCCATATGTTATCATTGGCATGATAACCACTACATAGAGCCAGTACATCTGTTGGGGGTTTGTTCCCCAGTTGTTTCCACAGATTCTCCGGCATGTCCACAGGGACAGTTTAGCCCTGCGGATTACATTTTCTAACTGTATATCCCAGTTGAGCTTCTTATCTAGGGTAACCCCCAGATATTTTGCTTCTTCCGAGAATGGAATCGTTTCCCCCATAAGAATAGGTGGTTTTAATTTGTCCAATATTCTTCTTCTGGTAAATGGAACAATGATCGTTTTGCGGGGGTTCACAGACATCTGTTCCCTCCGGCACCAATCACTCACTACATTTAATGTCTCCTGAAGAGTACTTGTTAGTTCCTCCTCATATTTGCCCCTAACCATTATGACTAGATCATCAGCATATGCCTGGACCTCAACCTCCCACAGCCCGAGGATAGCCAGCAAATCGTCCACAAAGAGAGACACAGCAGGGGGGATAGAACTCCCCCCTGAGGTCAACCCCTCGCAGCCCTGAAGCCGACCACCTCCCACTGCAATGAGGTAATAACGGTCCGATTGTAGAGCATGCTTCCGATCCAGCCACAAATGGTAGGTTCCACCCCTCTAGCGATAGTGGCTTCATAGAGGGAGATAGGTAATGCATTGTTGAATGCTCCTTTAATGTCGAGAAATGCAGCCACCGCCATCTCCCCGTTATCCAGGGAGTGTGTGGTCTTCTCGACGAGGTTATTGAGTGCTAACTCAGTAGATTTGCCAGTTTGGTAGGCATACTGGTGGGTATTAAGGGGGTTGTTGACTAAGATGCTCCCCCTAATGTGTCCATCGAGTATTTTTTCCAATCCCTTTAAGAGGAATGATGTAATACTGAGAGGTCTAAGTGATCTGGGTAGGAGGTCTTTACGTCCCAATTTGGGAATGTAAACCCCCCTAATCACCGTCCAGCTGGATGGAATATAGTTCCAAGCCAGACTGGCTCTATACAGCCTGATTAGGAAAGGTAGGAGAATCTCCAGTCCATTTTGTAGAAGGAAACGTGCTAAGACATTTTTAGTAAATACCAAGACAGACTTAAAGCATTGGCCATGTTTTCCATCGAGAAAAAAATGGTGAAATAAATCTGGGATTTTAATGAAAAAGTGATTAACATTTCTGTGAACATTAAGGACAGGAGAGCTGATTTCCTCTACAAGTAACTGTAAGATATCTATATGAAATTTTTTTACATGTTGCCACCCATTATTTTAATTTATTTATGCCCTCAATATTCGTGATTAAATATTATTTCAAATAGCTACCAATTTCCCAAAAAAATTCTCGTGTGTTTTTGTATAAAAGAATTTATCATTGGAATTCTGAAGTGTCGGGGAAAACGCGTGACCTTGAAAATTGTCGCCTGCGGCGCCGCTGGTTACTAATAGGCAATCCTACTCACGAACCCCGTGACCACGCATGTAAGACACCCACTAGCCGCCACTGAGTTTAAGGAATATTCTAATAGGCCACTCACCGTAGGTGACACTGTATATTCTAACTTTCATTAAACTGAAATAAACCGATATGCGTTTAATTTAAAATACTGTATCTGTTCCGTATTGCTCAATGTGAAAACGCTGTAAGCCACCACCCCCAAGCATATAAGCTCAATCTGTTATATCAGAAAGGTATTCATTCTATAGTATTCATTATGTAGCACTCATTCTGTAGCATTCCTTCTGTATTCTTCAGTCAACATTCATTCATTCTGCAATGTAATTCTAGTTCTTAAGCTCGTAACTCAATGATGTTTTATTAAATATCTCAGTTGACATACATGTAAATTTGAATAGTTAATACAAGTGTGTATATAGTGTACTTCGGCGTATCAATTAATAGGTCACCTAACTTTAACTACGGTGTTACTAATTAATTAACCCAATCAACGAAACAATCAAGTCATTCATCATAACTTTAAATTAACAAAAGAAGGTAGACTCAATTGTTAAAATTCCTCAGCCCAGAGATGTCACATCTCTTAAAGCTTTTTTGGGTATGATTAATTATTATGCAAAATTTTGTCAAAATTTATCACAAATTTTAAAACCTTTATATAATCTTTTGAGGAAAGATGTAAAATTTGAATGGTCTAGTGAATGTACTAAAGCCTTTGAAAGCGCCAAGGAATTGGACTGGAGATCAGGTACTATATCATTATAATCCAGAACTTCCAATTAAATTAGAATGTGATGCTTCCGAAAGGGGCATCGGAGCAATTTTAGTGCATATATTTCCTGATGGAACAGAAAGACCAATTTGTTATGCATCCAGGATATTAACTCAGACAGAGCAAAGGTACTCTGTGATCGAAAAGGAAGCTTTAGCATTGTTTTGGGGGGTGAAGAAATTTTACCAATATTTAGTGGCCAAAGAGTTTGTCTTGGTGTCAGACCATAGACCACTGTTAGCATTATTTGGTGAAAACAAGGGCATACCTAAAATGGCAGCTGGCAGACTACAACGCTGGGCAGCTTATTTATCGGAATTTAATTACAAGTTAAAGTATGTTGAAGGAAAAAATAATTTTGGGGCGGACGGGTTATCGCGATTACCAATTGAAACAGATGAAAGAGAGGAACAACTAAATAGTGACTATTTTAATTTTATTGAGGCTTCTTTACAAATTGATTCAAAACTCATTAGATCGGAAACACGTAAGGATCCGATTTTCGGTCAGGTTATAAATTATATAAATTATGGTTAGCCGTCTAAAGTAGCTGAATAAGTTAAACCGTACTTTATAAAAAGGGATGAACTGTATGTAGACCAGGGGAGTCTCATGTGGGGATATCGTGTAATAATACCTGAGAAATTAAGAGGTAAATTGTTAGAACAAATACATTCTACACATTTAGGGATGAGCAAAACAAAAAGTTTGACTAGAGAATATTTCTGGTTTCCAAGTTTAGATTCTTCTATTGACAACATGATAAGAAGTTGTGATATTTGTTTAATATTTCGAGCAGACCCTAGGAGAGCTCCAATAATTAAATTGGAAAAGGCGAATTATCCATTTGACCGCATTCATTTGGACTTTTTGGGGCCACTGAATGGTAGTCTTTTTAATCATAACAGATGCTTTTTCAAAATGTCCAGAATCATTTGAGATGAACACTATAAATTCGTTCACTACTATTGAGAAACTGCGTGAAACCTTTGCTCGCTATGGAATTCCCAATAAAATAATCACAGACAATGCATCTACATTAATTTCAGATGAATTTTTAGAATTTTGTAAGAAAAATCAGATTATCCATCAAAACACTGCACCATACCATCCCGAAACTAATGGGGCAGCAGAAAATGCAGTAAAATCATTTAAAATGGGAATAAAAAAGGCATTAATAGATAAAAATAATAAAAACTGTAGTTTCAGTACATTAATAAACAGATACTTATTATCATATAGAAATGCACCACATGCTAAAGCGGATGAAAGCCCAGCAAAATTATTATTTGGAAGACAAATAAATACTCTCTTAAATCGATTACATAGTGATTTAAATGAAAATTTAAAGTCAACTCAAGAAAAATATTATAAGGGAAAGAGGGAAATTATGTTTAGAGAAGGGGAAGAGGTTTATACCAGAGATTACCGAAATCCTAATAAGAAGTTGTGGCAAAGAGGAGTTATAAATGAAGTATTATGCCCTAGAGTGTATTTAGTTAAACTCCCAAATGAAGGGTTGATTTGGAAACGTCACACTGATCAGTTGTTGAAAGTAGGTGACTATAAAGTTATTTGTAATGATGAAACAATGTTAGAATCCAGTTCAGCTGACAGAACACTAGGTAAAGTAATAATGGAGGAAGGTTCCAACACAACTATGGAAATATACCCTGGTGTTTCGTCAGCAGAATTGAATTCAGATAATTCTGTAGAAATGTTTAGCAATAGAGTAAGTGAGGCCCAAAATGTAGCCAGTGATAGAAGTCATGAATCGGGGTTAGTAAAGGAGTCAACAGATGAAAATTATGTTAGTGGGCCAATGGTGAAGACCCCAAGGCCTAAAAGAAATGTGAGGCCACCGGACCGTTTAAACCTTTAATCTTGTGGTGGAGGGATGTAATATCTTGAATGCACCTCGTAGATATGGCATCCTGAATACCACTCGTAATATGCAGTTCTGTCATTTGCGACTGTAGCTGTCAATGTCATATTGTAAGGCCAGACAGAATAACGTTTAGGTTACGTTTTACGAGTTATAGAGAAAGCATGTTTTGTTAACTTTGTAAGCATTTTAGATCAGTAATAAGGTGAGTTCTAGGAGTAGCCATTGTTGTTATTGAACCCACATGAAGAATATTACACAAACATAATTTATTTACGGTCATTCGATGTCAAACGTAACATTTTTGTCCTATTAAGTCGGATACAGTAATACGTTACATTATCTTAAGGTTGTTTGAAGTTTGTACCAAATACTATAGTGTCCTCACCGTTGTGAGGCAGTCCTTGTCTCGTAACAGATATGGATGTTCTAGTAGCCATATTGAGCAACAATGAAATGCAGCAACTATGGTGGAATGTAGATCTTTGGAATGTGAAGGTGGTGGTCTAGAACATTGATGGACAATGTAGTCACAAAGCCATTTGACAGCTCTTTTGCATTCCATGGCATCTGAAACGCAATTCTCAATGTAGATCCAAATGTGACGCTAAAACCGTTGTAGTCTAAACACATTAAAAAGAAAAATAAACGGAAAAATATTTTGGAGAAGTTCTATTCGCAAGAAAAATAAGAATTAGCATGCATGTGTTAGACACATATATGCCGAATCGCTAAAATAAATCATCAGTTGCGGAAAATATGCGGCATTTGTTCAGGCTAAATTACTCATTCTGGTGATGGATCAATTTGTTTTTTGCTCAAATGCCAATGCTAAAGTTATTTCATTTTTAATTATACATTTCTCTGATTATGCATTTTAGAAATGTGCAATTCCCGGTGTTTCGCAGGTCCCGGTCGTTTTTATTTGTCGTTTTCTGCAAGTCTGTGCTTGTTATAATTAAACGAATCGAAACACACAGGTGGTGTGTTTATTTACACTGTGCTTGTCTAACATAATAATAATATTTATTTTGGCAAAAATTACACAGCCTTGTCAGGCAAATACCAAATATATAAGATTAGATAAAAATTATGAAATAAACAATAAAATAAACACATATCAATATAATATAAATAAATATAAAATACAAAAAAGAAAAAAATTGAACAAAAAAGTCTGGACACAGCAAGTTATTGAAATTTGAAGCATTTAATGAAAATTCGCTACCAAAACGCACTTACTGCACCTCCATTTTTTTTACAAACATGCATCATATTTCAATAAAAAATGGAAAAATCCAATAATATAAGGGTGTTCAAAATTTTTTTTGTATGGATCACCAACGACTTATGGGCGAGCCTGTGATTGTCAAAATAATTTTATAAGATGCAGCTCAAGCAACCTCACAATTAACGTATACAATTTTTTCTCATATCTTGTATAATAACAATTATATTGAGCTTTACCGTAGAAATGCGTCACCCTGTATATATGTAAACAGATAAAAGTCTTGATGCAGCAAGTGCGTTATGGTAGTGAAATTTCAGATGTTTCTACGCATTTGTAGGATCCACAATTGGTGAAATGTATAACTGTCAGTGATTATTTGCTGAAATAATTTTACCTTTGGCATTTGAGCAATTGTTAGCAGAATGCGTAATTTTGCCTATACAAATGCTGAAGTAGCACATTTTTGGTAACCAATTATTTGGCTTTACTCAGATCGCGAACTGAACTATTTATTTCGGTGAATGAGTGAATTTGGCATATGCGTCTAACACACATACTGCATAAATTAATTTTGAATTAAAAAAAAAAAAAAAATCTTAATTTTTATACCAACCTGTCAACTTTTTAGCTGCATATAGAAACAGTTAATATTATTAATTTATTCCATCAATTTACATGAATTAAGTAAGTTTTTATTTGAGAACAAATACAGTAGAATCCTAAATTTGAACTGTATCTTGCAAAAAGCAAAAAAATGCATACAATTTCAGATGATCAGTACATACAATTGAGCCTGGTCGAAGGTCAGTTCAGATTTAGGACAATAAGAGAAAGGAGTCTTAAGAAAAACAGATCTATCTATTTCTGCAACTATTCCCAATCACCGACAGCTGGGAGCAGTTTAACATCACTATCCTGCATATTCCGCCGAACCCCTCTCTTTCTGTATGGAGGGTTATGATAATATACAGTACAAGTCTCTGACTTCTTGCATCAGTCATATTTTATAATTTTTAGCAATAAACAATGAAATAAACTTCGAGAGTGGAAAAATTGGGCTGAAATGTATAGCAGAAACATTGCACATTTCCTACGAATGTGTGTTTCACATTGTTCGTCACTATTTGAGAAATGGATTCTGAAATGGTTGAACGCTAATCAGATGCACGCTCATTTCACAATGTTGAAGATTCCTCAAACTTTTTGGGTCGCCTTGTTACTATGGATGAAACATGACATTACTATGACCCAGGGATTAAAGAGCAATCAAAATAGTCAAAGCACTTCGATTCTCCATAATCCAAAAATATGTATTCAAAACTTGTCTGGCAAGGTTTTAGCTTTTATTTTCTAGGACAAAGATGGGATGATTTTGCTATATTTTCTGCAACAAGGTAAAACTGCCATGAAAACATACTACAGTGACCTGTCAACTAAATTACGCGAGGAACTTGTGGAAAAATGCTGCGGAAAACTGGCCAAAAGTTTGCTCTTTTTGCAAGACGGCGCCCCTGCTCACGAGTCAATTGCACTGCAAACACCTGATAAAATTGATTGAGTATCCACTCTATTCTCCAGATTTAGCACCATCAGACTATCATTTATTACCAAAGCTCAAAAAACATTTGATAGATAAAAAATGACAAAGACACATATGCTGTTGAGTGATATGAAGATCAAGATAAAGAAATTTTTAATCATGACTAAAATGTATAAAATAAAATAATCTTTAAACATTTTTCTTTATAATTCGTACTAAAAGGCGAACATTACAGTATACTCTCGATTATCCGGGCTCTTGGGGGTGGATCGGCAACATTGTTTTTGTATTTTGCATTTAACGTTGACCCATCTTTACAACGACCAGCACCGGAAGGCATTTTAACCCAATCAACCTGCAAATTTGTCGAACCCTTCCTTTTTGTAAAAAGAATGGGAATCTTTTACATATCAAATATTGTAAGTTACAATATTCGTGAATTTTGCATTTAAGGAAATGTTATATGAACACTGAAGAAGTTTAGGTGGTTCGATGTGCGATTTTGAATTTCAAAGAAGGTCGACTGTGAACCTTACACATACTATTTCAGAGGTTCGAAGTTCGAGGCAACATATTTGCTTGGGTTCGTTCATAGTTCGGTTCGAACAAAACATGAGTCCGCAACCTTTAATATTATATATATATATATATATATATATATATATATATATATATATATATATATATATATATATATATATATATATATATATATATATATATATATATATATATATATATATATATATATATATATATATATATATATATATATATATATATAAATGCACACCAAAATAATAGAGGTTCGATGAAGAACTTACAGTAGATCAATTATGTAGTTGCGTTTGAAGAAGGTGCTCCTTCGAAAAAGTCTGTAATTTCAGTCTGCCTTTCATATTCACTCATTCTTTGTCTAATACAACATCTAATTTTGCGCACTGTCACAACATCAGAATAATAAAATCCCACTTGAGATATAGTCCAGAAGACCATCAGCATTTTTCAGGGCACTTTGATGAGTCATTTTAGAAACATTTGTTTCACTAATGATTTCTTCGTCTGTGAAATGTTGGAATCGAGCGTCATCAGCAACAGTGTTTATCCACTCTTGGAGGTTCACATTATTAACATTGTCGAATCCTCTAATTCTGCGAGTCAAAATAATGAGAGGAATGTCATCTTCATCATCTAGATCACACTCTTCATTAATATTGGGTAAAATTTTCTTCCAAGACCGCATTAAAGTGACTGGTTTTATGTGTCTCAAAGCGTTTGCTATATTATACATGGCATCTACCAATTTGTATTTATTCCACAATGAAATCATGTTCTCCTCCTTTATCAAAGGTTTCAACAAATCGATTCTGTAGTAACGTTTTATTGAGGAAAATACTCCCTGATCCACTGACTGGATCAGAGCCATAACATGTGGTGGTAAATATTTTTCAGTGATGAGACGATCGTCTGATATTAAAGTTGCTTCACTTGGATGTGATGGTGCATTGTTAAGCAGCAGCACCGCTTTTTGCTGAATACCTCTGCCACCCAGAAAATACCTTACTTACGATACAAAATCATTGGTGAAACCACTTGTGGAAGATTTTCCGGTCCATCCATGCTCCTTTTCAATGAAAGAACAGGATTTTTTGGCTTTATCAATTACCAATAATTTCAGCTTGTGTGTGCCGTTGGCATTAGCACAAGGCATAACAGTAATATGCTCTTTCGATGATTTGTGACCAGGTGCTCTTTTCTGTGCTTCACTCGCGACTGTGCGAGATAGTAAACATTTCCAGTGAGGCCAGTTTAATCAGCATTATAGATTTGATCAGAAGACAAGTTATGATCTGTCACAAATATCTAAAAACTTGGACAAAATTCATTTGATGCTGGAACGTTGCCACTAAGTTGTTCACCTTGTATGGCGATTTCGCGAATTCTGTGTCCCTGCTTAAAACGTGTTAACCACCCAGACAAAGCATAGAATTGTCCTACAAAATCCAAGCTTTCGTGAAACTTTGCAGCTTGTTGGATACATACTGACCCCAAAATTGGAGTTCTTTCTGATTTATGGTTGAACCACTTTATCATGGCCTCATTCAATGCTGGATGCCCTGCACTTTTCATGTTTTTCCGTTTACGCGACCCACCTCCACTGTCAGATGCTGTGATAAATTCCCGTATTTTGTAAGCAGGGTGTCTGCTTACGTATGTAAATTTTTGTGAAGTTTCTCCATACATAAACGTTTGGGCAAATGTAAATGAATGACATCGGTTGGACCTCTAAAATTTCATGAAAATTTGCCGTAAAATAAATGTTCTATGCGATCTTTTAATTAATCGCGACAGCATAAATTATGTAGGCTGTGGGTAGGTTGAAATTATGTTGCATTTAATTCGACTCATATAAATAAAACACCTTAGCAAGCTAAAATGTTCCGTTCAACGGTCAGGCTGGTACATTGTGGCGAGTAATTTTAAACTTGCAAAGTTGGTTATATTACACAAGTAGGCAACCTTTAAAGAGATCACGTTAGTTTTAACAGAAAAAGATTAAAACAACAAACTCAGCATTTTGATGTGTAGACTGCGGAAAATACGGTGTCTTGAAGGGTATCTCATATTGGTTAGAATGGCCTGATCTTAAAATACGAATTTTAATTGGAAGACAAAAAATGATTAACGGGAGAGAGTAGGGTTCACCAGGGGACAGGAAAAATTTCAGAGACAGTGGGCTCCCAGCCTCAGTCTAGGCTAGGGTACCTCGCGGCATGAGGAAATTATCGGCGGGTCATCGTGATGGTGTAATGAGATTTTTTGGAAATAATGTAGAAATGAATTAGAAGTTTAAGTGAAATTTACGGGAGTGAATTCGTGTCCGATCAAGGGTGCTAAAAGGATTTAGGTTTTCTTTAGAGAGGGTGTTTCACCGCGGACAAACGTGGGGTGGTTAAACAGCTGGTGTTAGTGAGTGATAAAGGTACAGGGCTGGTTTTTTTCCATTTGTCCCGTGAGTACCTTCCATGACTTAAAATGTTGAAGGCATTTTTTTAATTTTAAGGGATAGCTGTCTCGAGTACTGAAATAATCTGTGTATAATATTTTTATAGGTATTCGAGCCGTAGGGGCTGTAGAATATAATTAGAGTAAATTGGATTTAAATTAAAATGTAGATGTTGTTTTAGAGGGATTTTAGACGCGAGTGGAATTTATTTTAAAAAAGATTTAAAAACGATTAACACTATGTGAAAGGTAGAGGGAGATTTTTGTGAGATTTAATATACGAAGGGCTAGATAGGGCTTGGAGCCATAAGGGTTAGGTTGGGAACTTAAGTGAAGAAAGTTAGATACATTTGAGTTTTTTTTTTATGTCAACAACACACCACGAGGGCTTACAGCCTAAATACTATCGTACCGTGGGTGTTGACAAGGAGGAAAGAGGCAGCTTGTTAATTCTGGACTTGAAGGTTTGGAGGTTCGGAGGAGAAGGAAAAACATGTGCCGGCAAGGAATTCCACAACTTGGAAGTCCTCGGGACAAAAGAGCGGGCATAACAAGATGTTCTATGTCTGGTGACCTGGACATTAAAAGGGTGCATTCGCTCTGTTCCCCTGGTAGATCTGCTGGGGGCAGCAGGTGGGGGAATTATGGAGGAAAGCTCCTCTGAGCAGTGCCCGTGCAGATATCTATAAAAGAGAGAGAGGTCACCAACGGCACGTCGGTGGGCAAGGGATGGAAGCCTTTGGGTGAGGGTAGGGTCACCGATGAGACGTATAGCTCTCTTTTGAATGGAGTCCAGGATAGCGAGTGTAGAAGCGGCAGCTGCACCCCAGATGTGGGAGCAGTATTCGAGGTTTGGCCTTATTTGTGAAGTGTATAAGGTATAGAGATTAGTTGGTGAAAAGTATTTGCGAGCCCGGAAGAGGAAACCCAATTTCTTAGCAGCCGCTTCTGCAATTGATGTAACATGTTGGTGCCAATTAATATTTCGATCCACAGAAATGCCAACAAGAGAAAAGGACTCATTACTTTGAATAACTTGATTGTTCATTGTGATGGGTCTAGGGCTGCTGTATCTCTTGTGAGAAAGAAAGCAAGACTTAGTTTTGGTGAGGTTGAATTGTACAAGATTTCTACTTCCCCAGTCTAATATTTTTTGGAGGTCTACGGAGACAGAACCCTCCATGAGTCTGCGATCCTCATCTAATTGGGCTAAAGAGACAGGCTTAGAATATTGTATGTTTGAGTGGAGGGTGCTGTCGTCCGCGTAACTGTGAACTGGGTTGGATGTGCTAGAGAGGAGGTCATTGATGTGGAGAAGAAACAAAGTAGGGGCTAAAGCTGAACCTTGAGGAACTCCTGCATTAATTGGATGCAGTTTAGAGGAATGGCCATCCACAACAACAGATATGCTCCTGTTGGAGAGGAAATTTGCTGTCCAGATACAAAGTTTTGGTGGTAGGCCATAGGCCGGAAGTTTATTAAGCAGCGCTGCGTGCCAGAACTGGTCGAATGCTTTGGATATGTCTAGAGCAACAATCTGGGATTCACCGTGTTGTTCCATAGACTTGTTCCAAGAATGGGTGACAAAGGAAAGGAGGTCGGCAGTCGATCTGCGCTGACGGAATCCATACTGCCTGTCGTGGATTAGACTGTGTTTTTCAAGGAATTTTAGTAGTTCGGTGTTTATATACTTTTCCATCACTTTAGAGATGACTGAAAGGAGAGAAATAGGCCTGTAGTTGCTAGGAACCGCTTTGGATCCTTTCTTGGGGATGGGTTGTACTCGAGCAGTTTTCCAGTTACTAGGGAATATGCCTTTGTTGTAAGATATCTGAAACAGACGAGTCAGGACAGGAGCAAGTTCTGGTGCGCATTTTTTGAGAACAATTGCTGGGATCTCGTCAAGGCCAGAGGCTTTCCTAGTATTAAGAGAAGAGAGCATCTTTCGTACCTTTTTAGTTTTGAAAATGATATCAGTCATTTTATGCGCGACATTGGGGACTGTTGGTGGTTGAACATTTGGAGGTGGGTTGAGAGTAGATTTTCCGGCGAACAACGAAGCAAAAAGTTCAGCCTTGCCCAGGGCGGTAGAAACAATTTCATCACCTGAGACAAGAGGTGGGAACGTGCTCTTGCAGAAATTATTCCCAATAGACTTAGCAAGAGTCCAGAAGGGTTTGCCGCCGTTGGAGCTTGAGAGGACTTTGTTTTTGATGTGGTTATTAAACGAGTTTTTTGCCTCAGAAAGAATGCGGACATAGCGGTTTCTTGCGTCGTTGAATGCTTGACGATTTTCTTGACTGGGATTGTGTAGAAGCGTTTTGTGAGCTTTGACCTTTTCAAGTCTGGCCTTGTCACAGGATTTAGAGAACCAGGGCTTTTGAGTGGCTGAAGAGGTTTTCTGTGTACGTGGAATAAATATTTCCATGCCAGCTTGGATAATTTCGGTGACGTTTTGTGAGATATCAGAGGGGTCAGGATGAGAGAAGCAGACAGACGCCCATGGAAATGAGGAAAAATAATCCCGCATTTCGTCCCAGTTTGCGGAGTTGTAGTGCCAAACGATACGTGGGTGTGATGACTGTGTGACCTCGGGTTGCATTGCACAGGAAGCAGTGACCATGGCGTGGTCTGAGCGACCAAGGGGGGCGGTGACTGATATCTTATAGCATTCAGGATTTGTAGTAAGAAGGAGATCCAAGGGATTTGAGCTGTGTGTTGGGATACGAGGAAAGTAAGTAGGTTGCTGAACCATATTGGCCAAAGAATTGCTGACTGCAAAGGCCTCTGCTGCTCTCCCTTGTGGATCGGTTTTTGAAGATCCTAGCCATTCCTTATTATGGACATTGAAGTCGCCAAGAATAGTGACCTCGGAGGAAGGATATTCAGAAATCAGATAGTCGGTTTTTTCAGAAAGGTAGTCAAAGAGCTGGACAAAGTTGTTGTCAGAAGGTGACCGGTAAATGCAACAGATGAATTTAGTTGCAGCTCTGAGAGAGAGTTTTATCCATAGTATGTCTTTTCTTCCAGCTTCTAAATTGGGAAGTCTGGTGCAGGGTAGATTGCTACGGACGTATGTGCACACGCCTCCATGCAATCTAAAGGCAGTAAGGAGCTCATACCCCGGGAAATTAAGGAGATTAGTGGCTGTTTTGGCACTGATTTGGGTTTCGGTGAGGAAGAGGAGTTGGGGCCTGTTAGCCTGGAGGAAATGGTGGACGGAGTTCAGGTTAGAATTTAGGCCACATATATTCGAAAAGGATATGTTAAATCTTGATGTTGGCGCCCCCTGTACACCCCTCTCCCGGAGATCCGAATGGAGGGGTATTTTGCCTCCGGAATATTTTATACAAGGAGGAGCCATCATCATTTTTGCTTATAAGGGAAACCGACTCATACACCAGAACCGGAAACGTCCGTTGGGACTTCACCGGCCCCTTGATGTATGGGGTGGTACCTCCTCGGGCGTGAAAAAATCCTTTACTATTACATAAAGGAAAATTCCACTACCACCTGCTATGGATTGGATTGGATCAATGTCTACCCCTTTAAAAATAAGATTAATAAAGGGACTATCAATTGTCCAGTAGTTATGATTTTCGACATAGTAGGAGGATACAAAACATTTTCATCATTTTGCATCCATGCCTATTGCTATAGTTAAGCTAAAAATGAGTTAATTATTATTATTATCTTCACTTCTTCGGTATCAGTTGTGCATGAAATTGAACTTTTCCCCCAAAATGTAGGAAAAGCTTTCATACACTGATGTTCAATTAAAACTAGAATTTGAGTTATTGGAGTTGAGAATGTAAGTCTGACATAGAACTTTATCAGTTTTATTGTCATAATTTGAAATTAACGAAACCTTTTGTTTAATTAATAATTTAGATTTGTGCCGTTAAAAATCTTGGATTGTAGGAAATTCTATTTTTGATATTAAAGTAGTCTTAAAACCAAATAACAGGTTTTTATTTCTGAGTATAGAAAGAAACCCTACCCAGAGTTCATTTTAACACATAATTTAAAATAATTGCGACATATTTCGTCACAGGTATACGCTAAGGCCGAATATATAGTAAAATTTTTATGAATTGGTCCCAAATGCTCAGTCATTGTGTTCCGAACAAATATCAAGCAAGACCTCCATTGAGGGTCGTTAAGCAGAATATTTTCTTTCAATATAACAGACGGTAATTATTTGAATACACGTCCTGTCGCTCTGACGTTGCCTAATTAAAAAAATGTACCTAAATAAATATTTACTCAAGTATTCATAAGTGAAAAAAAAGTTAAGATGAGTATTATTAACATTCTAAATATTAGACAAAAATAAGAGAATGAGTCATACAACCTCACCCCTCTTACAATCTTCAGTTTATTGTCTCTAATATCGCGCGCTGTTTGCACACCAATTGGATAATCATTGGCAATCCTATTCGCAGATTCACCTTTCTCCAGCTTTTCGATGGTTTCAAATTTTTGTTTCATGGTTAAAACGTTTCTTTTCCGTTTCAGAAAAATGCTGTATGTATACTGTATTTAATAGAGAATAGACTGTGAACAGAATAACTCGCTTTGCGATTGGAAATCAACTGACGAATTTATTCTCGAAGTAATTTTGGTACCCTTCATAAATTGAAAATAAAGTGCATAGAGGATGTTTAACAGCTGTCTTCTTCAAGAAAATTTTATCTTGTTCCTTTCTATCATGTAGATGGTGCCTCCTATGCAATTTTGAATGAGATCAAAAGTAAAAAGATAGGGGCAATTAAAATTTATGACCGTAAGATAAACATTCCCCGATTTGGATATTTCTCACAGGTTCTAAAGAATTTTATAGTTTTATTTTTGGTCAATTTCTCAGGATGGATAATCTGCAAACTTGCTAATCCGCACCCGAATAATCGAGAATATACTGTATTTTGTTTTCAAGAAAATTACTTTAAAAAACTATTCTAAATTATGCATGTTTAAACAGAAAAGCATGGGACACGAATTATATTGAAATGGCCACGCCCCACACATTTCTGTTTAGTCATGCATAATGAAATATTTTTTTTAAAGTAATTTTCTTGAAGACAATTTTTTTTCTTTTTAGCGTGAATTTTAAAGAAAAGCATGTTTTAAAAAACATTTCTTTTATTTATTACTGATAAACAAGTTTGTGGTATTAATAGATAATTATTATTAGAGAATCTATAATTTACGAGATTTGAAAATCGATCAAAATTGAAAATAAATTAAAAAAAGAAACGGTTGACACTAATCTGGGGCATATGCATTCTATATAACCAAAATTCCATACTGTACATATTTTTACATAGTAAAATTTTATTGTATAATGTAAACTTCAAAACATACCTGACTCTTTGATATGAATTCTTGCTAGACCAGAAAGTAACTCTAAAGCAGCCAGTGAAACGTTCAAGTCAGTTTTCCATGACGAAATCAGCCGGTGACATACTAAATAAGTTGCCCGAACAAACAAGGCATGTGCAGAATCTAAAATAGAGATATTGCTTTTACAAAATGACTGCAAGAAAATAAGTTTGGGTTTAGCAATTTGAAATGATTTTTTGATTTAAAACACGTTTTTAATAGTTTCAACTCTATTAATATTATATTATACATACTACATTAATATGCTTAAGGCATTTCTCTCACCGAATATACATTTTAACTGCACGTTATCTAGCGAGAAAGTTGTTAAAACGATTACTAAAACTGAGAGTACTGGATGACGTCTTACAATGGAAACTTAAAATAAGATAGTGACTAAACATGAACTGAGTTTTAAATTAATTCCAGACGTTATGTAAACGCTGTAATTAGTCTGAAAAAGCTTGCAAATCTTGACATTTCATTAAAAATTAATTAGACATTTGTGGCAAAATCTTATGTTACGTGATTTATATAACCGGTGCTCGATTTCAAACAAATTGTCCCCTCGAAAATTCGTCGACTTGCATGTGCACTTAAAATATCAGAATAAAAAATATCTTAACGGATGTAGAATTTCCTAGATTCTGTAAATCTCGCGCAACCACATGTTTGATCTTAGGGCAAGATATAAGCCCCAAAAGAATACTTTTTTAAAGAAAAAATCCACTTTATGCTCTTGTTTAGATCTTTTTTTTTCCTCCGAGCCCTCGAAATTAGTTTTGCCCTGATAAAATTCGTCACTTAACGTTTAAGGTGAGCCGTTTGCTCGTACGACCCTCAGTTCTCCCACCACAAAACACCAAAAACCATTTCTCTCCTTGTGCCTCCCCCTCCCCCCGAACACCGCCGTTTGCACCACAAATTCTGCCTCAGATGTTCTCGCTGCACGTGTTTTTGAAATAATCAAATTACATCCACCTGTTTTCATTTAATTCAAATTTAAAATAACTTTCACAAAAAAGAAAAAAAAACGATGCGTATTTCAATCCTGCTTTAGTAATATAGACAGATGTACTCAATTTCTAACAATGAATTTTATCATAATGAAAATATGTATCTTTCCATAATTTTGCTGTTAATAAATAACTGTAGCTATGATGTTGAAACTTGTTCGGCTTTACTAACTCAGAAATTGGTTTTAAACTAATACATACATATCGTCCTGAAAGACATGATAAAACAAACATTTGAGTTCAGTTGTAAATTACGGGGATTGACTCCCTATTTCTAAACTTTTTTTTCTTCATTCGTTATAATTTGAGGGAATATTTTGTTGGTAAAGTGTCATAATATACATTACATACCTAAAACTTGGGATGAATCACAGGAATCTGGCAAACCAAAATGCTCAGGTGATGCAGAAGGTTCATAACTGCTAGCCATGCTCACGGTACTGGCAGTGTCCGACGCTACATAAGCCACAAAACACAAGCAATACAAACGTGTAGCCAAAACAAACAAAATAAAAATACAACATAAACATAAAATTCTTGCCTCACATTCCTATATACAAACTATATTCACAAGTTACAAACACTAATAAGTTAATTAAAATACTAGGGTTGCCTTTTATATTTCAGGATTGGGACAGCCTAGTGATGCCATCGACCAACTAACGTTGTTATTGTAAAATTGACATTTTTGACGTTATATTTACTCAAAACGTTTTGACGTACGAGTGCTATGTGTTGTTTACAGTAACGTTCATATCAGTCAAAACAAGTAAAAATTTAAAAACATACAAAACCAATGTCATTAAGGATAACTAAAAAATGCATATCACCACTGCCACCATTTGTTAAACATGGTATCGTGTAAATTATGGATAACTCAAAAACTACGGGTCTCATCTTGATCAAATTTATATGGAACGACACGAGAAGCACCCGCTTTCAAATAAAAAAAGAATCATCAAAATCGGTTCACCCAGAAAAAAATTCTGAGGAAACATACATAAAAAAAAATAATTAAAAAAATACAGTCGAATTGAGAACCTCCTTCGTTTTTTGACGTCGGTTAAAAATGGAATTAAATCGTGAACAGTTTCGAACAATTATTTTTTACAACCTCCAACGTGGATTAGCTCAACAATAGATCATCGATGAAATTAATTCGACTTTTGGGGATGAAGCACCATCCAGGACCAGTATTTATCGATGGTTTACCGAATTCAATCGTGGTCGTATTTAACTCAAGGAAGAGTTTCGTGAAGGTCGTCCAAAATCGGTTGTTGTTCAGCAAAGCATTGATGTGGTGCATAAACTGATAGTGTAAGATCATCATGTGACTTATCGTGAGATTGAGGTATCCTTGGGACCTACACCCAACGTTGCATTAACGTTTCGCCGCAAAAAAAATTGTTCGCGTTAGGTCCCACATAATTTGAAAATCACTCAAAAACAAACTTGTGTCAGTCGCAAGAAATGCTAAAAAAATTTGATCACAGTGCTTCAAAACATGTGTATCACACCGTGGCAGTTGACGAATTGTGGTGGATCTATACGTATGAGCCCGAAAGTAAGCAGCAGTTGACTGTATGGGTCTTCCAAGGCGAGCCAAATCCAACAACAGTCATACTCGAAGCAAATGGTCGCCAGTGTTTTGTGAGAAACTGGAGATAACTCAAACGTACCATTGGTGCAACGTAGAACGATCAATTCTGAATGGTACACAACCATTTGCCTGCCGCAAGTCTTCGGAGATATAAGGAAAACCAACCGCTAAAGATTGGATCATTGTCAATATGATAATGCAAGTTCTTACACATCGGCTAAAAACTAGTGACTTTTGAGCACTAAAAACGTCGATTTGATGAGTCATCCACTGGATAGTCCTGACTTGGCACCTAATGGCTTCTTTTATTCCCGAACATCAAAAATAGATTGCAATGTCAACGTTCTTTGAACCCTGATGAAGCAGTTGAAGTGTTTAAAATGGATGGTTTGGAGACACCTCAATTGGAGTGCAAGAAAGTACTTTAGAAATTGGTTCACACACATGCAAAAGTGTATTGATGTTCATGGAGAATTTTTGAAAACAATAAAGCCGTTGTTGATGATAAATATTTGTTTTTGTTCTCTAATGCCAAAATATAGAAGGCAACCCTCGTAAAACCTAACACATACAGAATAAATATGTAAAATGAATCAATAATCCATTAATTGTTGTTGCCCTTACTTGGTGAAACCGTTTCATACAAAATACAGAGGTAGAGACTTCTTCTCTGGCTTTTCAAGTGCTCTTTTCTTCTCTGCAACCAGTTTTGCCTTTTACAGCATCATCAGGGAAAACCAGTAGCAGGAAAGAAAACATGCACTTGTGAAGCTGGACAAGAGGTCTCTACATCTGTATTTAGTATAAATCAATAAATTTATGAACTTTGGTACTTCCCTGAATTATGTGATTCACTGTTTATGACAGTGACTAACCTTGCAGTAAAGAGTCTGTCAAAGATTAGTGAGAAGATAGGAAACGCCCATAAGCTATCTGTACATAAGAGCGCCCAGCTTTTGGGTTGACTCTAGTTACATTTGACATGTCTATAGCGCTCTAGTCACTTAAAAATGACAGAAACAGAGATGGTAAATTTTAAACTCTTAATAGAAGTTTACACTCTACCGACTGTAAAAATATTTTCCCACTATTATTATGAGCAACAATAATAAAATTTAAATTTTAAACACAAAATGGTGATGTTGAATTATTTATTATTATGTTATTTTCTTATAATCATTCATGACAAGTATTTTTCAGTTTTGGTTATTATTGACAACTTTCCTGCCCTCCAGTCGAGCTGCCCAATGATGCCAGATTTCAAAAATTCAATTGCTTCTACAGAGCATAAATTCACAACAGGGACGTTATCTCAGCCACGACTGATAGGGATGAAGTCTTGAGTCAGCGACTTACTTTTCAATAAAGTTTTGAGGTGTTCGCTCTGAATTTCTTTTTCTCTCTTAGGGCTCGTCCGCGTCTTTGCCGCCCCGTTAGCACCGCAGCCTATGGCGTAATGTGCATGCCCTTTGTCTTTTCTACTCCACGCATTCCAAAATCACTGTGCCTTGAACTAGTCTGCACAGCAATTGGTAGGGTGAATTTTTATATTGCTCTGTCTCCGGTCTAGGCTGTCCGTAGATCAGTTGTGTTCTGCAGCCCAAAGCTTTACACTCGCACAAGATATGCTGGGCTGATTCCTCCCCCTCGTCGCAGAGTCTGCATGTCAAGACCCCCTCAAACCACCCCATTGTATGCACGTGTTTCTTGACAGTCATGTGTCCCGTCAAGAGTCCTGTTATGTCCTCTGCTAAGATTTAGCAGCTCCACAGCTCTCTTTGGACTGGGTTGCCCAATTAAGGATTTCCCGTGTTAGAGCCCCTGGACAGTCTGCCCAGTATGCCTTATGCTCTTCCCTGACCCAGGACTTGATGGTTCCCCTTGCCGTGCCTTTCGATACGCCCAGGACCAGTTCTGGTCCCATAAATGGTTCTACTGATCCTCTCTTCGCGAGACTGTCAGCTTCTTCATTGCCTTTGACCCCCGAGTGACCTGGCACCCAGATGAGGGTGACCTCATTCTGCCCAGCCAGGTCGCTCATCTCGTCTCTGCATTCACTTACCAGTCTGGAATTTACCAGTGGGCCACTTAGGGTCTTAAGGGCTGCCTGCCGGGCTCGCAAAGTCTGACCTCATTTCAGGCATGGGCTCCATCATGATCTCCTGAATTTTGCAGTGGCCCCTGCAGCCTGGGTTGGTCTTCAGTCTACCATTGCAGGCTAGTCAGTATAGTCCTAGTCTGGCCTCCCTCATGATAACTATGTGTAGAGGGGGCAGATCCAGCAACACCTCGATGCCGGCTGTTGGGGTTGAAGTCATGGCCCCTGTGATGCTGAGGCAAGCCATCCTTTGGATTTTGCCTAGTTTTTGTTTGGCACTAGATTGTGTCACCTTAGCCACCACACCAATGCCGTGTATGTTAACAATGGTCTGACCACCCTTTTGTACCGCCAGTGGGCCATACTAGGTCTTAATCCCCACGTTTTTCCATATAGCTGCCTAGTGACGGCTAGGGTCATAACTGCCTTGCACAGTATTTTTTTAACGTGACCATTCCAGGTTAGCTTGGAGTCCAATACGACCCCAAGATATTTTACCTCCCTGGCCATTGGGATGTTTATACCATATAGAGTGAGAGTTCTGTGGCCCCCGCACTTCCTCCTCCTTGTAAACGGTATGACGGTTGCTTTCTCAGGGCTTACCCTGAGCACTTGGCCAACCATCCACCTTTGCACCACTTTCAGTGCTGTCTGCATGCGCTCCCACACGGACTGTGTAACGTTCCCTCGGACTATGATGACAATGTCGTCTGCATAGCCCTGTACCTCGCTCTGAATTACTTCAATGATTTTGATGACAATGTTTTGAAGTACTACAATTTTTTCTTCAAGACAACAATTTCTCCGCTCCCATGCCTAGGCTCTCTGTTTACACTGTTTAATGATGTACTGCAATAATTATGCTCTTTTACAATATTGCCAATCGTTGCTGAAACATCTGTAGGTACTATTCATTGGCACAGCTCCTGCTTTCAGAAGATTCCTTGAGTTATGTTTTTTTTCAATTGGTCACAGGAAAAATGTTTGCTGCATACTTGATAATAGGATTTGAGGTAATCGTCACCCCGCAATAGGTCCTTTTTGTTAACTACCTCAATCCACTGCTTAGCTCTGCAAATAAAATTGTATTTTTTATCCCAATTCTGATAACTCTAGGGACTTTGGTAATAGTTGTAATAAACTCTTAATGTTTACTTACAGCAAACGATCTTTTCGCAATCTGAAGGACGCTACATTTCTGTTGTTGTATTTATTAAGATGAATTACTTAAGCAATATGAACCACAGCTTATTTTTAATTTGCACAAATAACAAAATTACTACTTTTTTCCCCTTAGGGCTCGTCCGCGTCTTTGCTGCCCCGATAGCACTGCAGCCTTTGGCTTATTGTGCATGCCCTTTGTCTTTTCTACCCCACCCATTCCAAAATCACTGTGCCTTGAACTAGTCTACACAGCAATTGGTAGGGTGAATCTTTATATTGCTCTGTCTACGGTCTAGGCTGTCCGTAGATCAGTTGTCTTTTGCAATCCAGGACTCTACACTCGCACAAGATGTGCTGGGCTGATTCCTCCCCCTCGCTGTAGAGTCTGCATGCCAGGTCCCCCTCGAACCACAATTACTACTTATTCTTACACAATTAATCACAATAATTCAAGGCAGATGGGTAGGTAAGCTATAAGATCATATAACAAGTTTGCACTTCGACGCGGAAACTCACACAAAATTAGACAGCTGCATGAACGGTAACAAGGGCGTCTAGGATTGTGACAGTAGTAAACATCTAAAGCAATACATGGCGTTTATATCAACATGGTTGTCGTGTTTCCTATCTTCTACTCACTAATCTTTGGAGTCTGTCAAACTCCATTTGCTAGCAGATGGAGTACCTGTCACCTATACCTATATATGATGACCTATATATTTTTAGTTAGGAGGGTTTTGTACTTGACTTAAAATCTGACTTGCTCCTTTTCAAGTTAAAGTTAATCAAATGCGTACAATTTCAACGGGTAATGTGTAAGTTGAAGAAGTTGGACTCATAGTTCCACTGTACAGAAAACATAAGCACAGCCTAGTTTTTGCTATAACCTTTTACAACTAATTCCTCATAAGTATTTAATGGTTTTCAAAAACTTGAGCTTACAAAAATTTCAAATTTATATATTCTGTGGGCATGAACTTTATACATAAAATGAAGCATTAAAATACAAAACAAAACAGACTTAGAATTATTATTCTTAATTTATTAGTATAAAACTAACTGCAGTGTATAATGTAATGAGTAAAGAAAAGAAAAAATGGAACTGCATGTCAAGACGAAAACTTATAAAATGTTAAAAATGTGTTACAAAAAAAGCTGGTGTAGGTTTAGATAAATCAAACTTCTTGTTTCTGAAAATGTTTGAGATAAGAATATAAAATCATGTCACAATAGCAACGGTTACAATGTTGTCATGTTTTTCAAAAATTCATATTGTTTAACATCCCTCAACTTAAATGCTACAGTCGAACAAAAAAAAAACGTAAAAGTATTTATACTTTTTATTCTACTATTAGAATGGATTCGTCACTGGAAAGACAATGGACATAACTCCAAAATTTATGATTGGGTGTTAAATGCATCATACATTATATATAGTCTTGTGAAACCACATGAACTGACAAGACTGTCATATATCTGCATAACTATTGTGATGATATTGCAAATCGGTATACAGGTGTATCTTTTGTTTGAACAATGACTAAAAAGGCAAAATGGCGTATGTTTTACTTTTTTTATTTCAACAACACGCCACGAGGGCTTACAGCCTAAATACTATCGTACCGTGGGTGTCGACAAGGAGGAAAGAGTCAACTTGTTAACTCTGGACTTGAAGGTTTGGAGGTTCGGGGAAGAACGTAAAACATGTGCCGGCAAGGAATTCCACAACTTGGAAGTCCTCGGGACAAAAGAGCGAGCATAACAAGATGTTCTAAGTCTGGTGACCTGGACAGTAAAAGGGTGCATTCGCTCTGTTCACCTGGTAGATCTGTTGGGGGCAGCAGGTGGGGGAACTATGGAGGAAAGCTCCTCTGAGCAATGCCCGTGCAGATATCTATAAAAGAGAGAGGTCACCAACGGCACGTCGGTGGGCAAGGGATGGCAGCCTTTGGGTGAGGGTAGGGTCACCGATGAGACATATAGCTCTCTTCTAAATGGAGTCCAGGATAGCGAGTGTAGAAGCGGCAGCAGCACCCCAGATGTGGGAGCAGTATTCGAGGTTTGGTCTTATTTGTGAAGTATATAAGGTATAGAGATTAGCTGGTGAAAAGTATTTGCGAGTCCGGAAGAGGAAACCTAATTTCTTAGCAGCCGCTTCTGCAATTGATGTGACATGTTGGTGCCAATTGAGATTTCGATCCACAAAAATGCCAACAAGTGAAAATGACTCATTACTTTGAATAACTTGGTTGTTTATTGTGATGGGTCTAATGAGGTCTATGAGAAAGAAAGCAGGATTGTGATTTGGTGGGGTTGATTGTACAAGATTTCTACTTCCCCAGTCTAATATTTTTTGGAGATCCACGGAGATAGAACCCTCCATGAGTCTGCGATCCTCATCTAATTGGGCTAAAGAGACAGGCTTAGAATATTGTGTATTTGAGCGGAGGGTGCTGTCGTCCGCGTAACTGTGAACTGGGTTGGATGTGCTAGAGAGGAGGTCATTGATGTGGAGAAGAAACAAAGTAGGGGCCAAAGCTCAGTGCTATCGGGGCGGCAAAGCTGCGGACGAGCCCTGAGGGAGAAAAAAAAGGGGGGGGCCAAAGCTGAACCTTGAGGAACTCCTGCATTCATTGGATACAGTTTAGAGGAATAGCCATCCACGACAACAGAAATGCTCCGGTTGGTGAGGAAATTTACTGTCCACATACAGAGTTTTGGTGGTAGGCCATAGGCCGGTAGTCTATTAAGCAGCGCTGCGTGCCAGACCTGGTCGAATGCTTTGGATATGTCTAGAGCAACAATCTGGGATTCACCATGTAGTTCCATAGACTTGTTCCAAGAATGGGTGACAAGGGAAAGAAGGTCGGCAGTTGATCTGTGCTGACGGAATCCATACTGCCTGTCGTGGATTAGACTGCGTTTTCCAAGAAATTTTAGTAATTCGTTGTTTATATACTTTTCCATCACTTTAGAGACGACTGAAAGGAGAGAAATAAGCCTGTAGATGCTAGGAAGCGCTTTGGATCCTTTCTTGGGGACGGGTTGTACTCGAGCAGTTTTCCAGTTACTAGGGAATATGCCTCTATTGTAAGATGTCTGAAACAAACGAGTCAGGACAGGAGCAAGTTCTGGTGCGCATTTTTTGAGAACAATTGCTGGGATCTCGTCAAGGCCAGAGGCTTTCCTGGTATTAAGAGAAGAGAGCATCTTTCGTACCTTTTTAGTTTTGAAAATGATATCCGTCATTTCATGCGTGACATTGGGAGCTGTTGGTGGTTGAACATTTGGAGGTGGGTTGAGAGTAGAATTGCCGGCGAACAACGAGGCAAAAAGTTCAGCCTTACCCAGAGCGGTAGAAACAATTTCATCCCCTGAGACAAGAGGTGGGAACGTGCTCTTGCAGAAATTATTCCCAATAGATTTAGCAAGAGTCCAGAAGGGTTTGCTGCCGCTGGAGCTTAGGAGGCTTTTGTTTTTGATGTGGTTATTAAACAAGTTTTTTGCCTCAGGAACAATGCGGACATAGCGGTTTCTTGCGTCGTTAAATGCTTGACGGTTTTCTTGACTGGGATTGTGTAGAAGCTTTTTGTGAGCTTTGACCTTTTCAAGTCTGGCCTTGTCACAGGATTTAGAGAACCAGGGCTTTTGAGTGGCTGCAGAGGTTTTCTGTGTACGTGGAATAAATAATTCCATGCCAGCTTGGATAATTTCGCTGTCGTTTTGTGAGATATCAGAGGGGTCAGGATGAGAGAAGCAGACAGACGCCCATGGAAATGAGGAAAAGTAATATCGCATTTAGTCCCAGTTCGTGGAGTTGTAGTTTTTTTCCTTCTGCCCTCTTTTATGATACATTTTATATTTATAACATATACAGGTGCAGGATTTTGACCCTATACATGATTGAGTAAAGGCACAAATTTGGTTAAAGTAGACAAAAGTTGCACAATTACCAGTGCATGTATTCGAGCGATAACTCAAAAAATACTAAACTGATTTCAATCAATCTTGGCAAAAATCTTGTTTGGGCGAAAACCGAGGTCGAGTTCATTAATCAGCCTTTATGCTCAAGTGCCCTTTAATTCATGCGTTATATTTTTGGCTTAGATTTAAATCACTAGTTACCGTCTCCAAAATTGAAATAGTTTTTTTTCTGACCGGGGGCACTCCTTTTTGCCAATGGATAGAGTTTTTGGGAGAGTAGAAAAAATACTCAGGCCTAACACAACCATAATCTCTTGGAAAGAATATGAACAGATATATGAGGAAATCGGGGAAGCGAAAAGGTCTGAAACACATTGAACATCAAACAATTCAAGACATTCCTCAAGAAGATCAAAGGAATATCAGAATTCAAGCGAATCATTTTGTAGAAATTTGATATCACAGTGAAATATTGCGGGTACTATGGGTACCCAAACTTTCGCTTCACCACAGGCATGAAATATTCGAAAAGCTGCTAAAAAAACACAGCTAATGACAAAGACCTCACATTATAAGAAATCAGTTTAGACTGTGGCCTACCGGACAAAAAGAATTTGTCATGAAGACACCTTTTGGAGCAACGATTTGGTTTTACTTGAGAAGAGATGGAATTACCAGAAATCACAAATGATACAAAAATGTATTATGTGGACCTGTTGTTGCTGAAGAAGGAAATGAAGAGCAACAACTTTGTGATTACCTTGAAGAGGAAATCGCGGTCCATGCTTAGTTTTTTCAAATATTAGATTTTCTGAAAATAAAAATTATTTAAAATACTTGTGTTGTTACTATTACTATTATCATGAGCAATATTAAATGCGTTAATAATGTATGTGATTTTGGAAAACTTTTGAATAAACCCCGCTAAAATTTGAGTTGCATGAAAAAGCCGATAAATACAATAATTTTTCTTTTTTAAAAGAAGTTTTGTGTATTCAATTTTACTGAATTCTCGGGATCGCATAGATCAACCTGTAGCACATGTTTTCTCAAAAAATTACTGAAAAATATCCCAGTGATTGCATATAACACGTTTTCAACAATTTACTCAGAACAACAGAAAGTGAATTTATCGGTTTTTGTGTGATTGCTCCTCAATTATACTCCCTACCTTGAACATAACCTATCAAAAAGCTTAATTTATGTACAAATGAATAATAAAACAAGCATTAAAATGTCACATGTGCAAAAGCAAAATGTGTCTTGAAACTGTCAAACTTTTAAATTACTACAGGAAACTAACAAACTGTGCCTTACCAGAACTTAACAGGTTGGATGAAGTTTCAGTCGGAGGTTGTGTAACTTGTTCGACTTTCTCGTAGATTGCAGAATCCTGAACACACAAGAAAAGACCACCTAACAACATGTGAGTGTTTTGTGGATCTGTTTCTATTTGCAACGCGTTCATCACTAGATTCATGAGACGGGGCTTCAGCTGACTGAAGGTAATCGGTCTATCGAGTGAACCTAAAAGTAAAGAATAACTAACAAAAGAATCGTTGACAGACAGATAGATTTTATTTATCTTTAAAAACAGCATTGTAAAACAAGTCAAATATATATATATATATATATATATATATATATATATATATATATATATATATACAGGGTGGACCCCCACATACGTCACAGGCTCTCACGTCTATATTTTTCATTATTTCGAATGTATTTCAAACGAAGATCATTTCATATGATATTAGGGTTCCCTACACCCAAGTGCAGCAGTTCTGGCACTATTCACACTTTTATTATTGTTTTTGCATAAATAAGAATTTTTCGTACTTAACAACAAATTTAATTTGCTTTGTTTTAAATTCAATCTGGAAGCTAATCCAAGATAAACAAATCACAAAAATAAGAACAAAAAAACCAAGACTAATAATAATAAACATGGTTCTACAAATGTTCAAAGGGCCGCTTGACATTGAGCAACATTTGCAGCAATATTGTATTGAAAACATTCTGTATGTGTTGTTTCATGTCATCTTGTGTGGTCGGAGGCATTTCAACCCAACTTTGAGCACGAGAAAATTGGCCACTGTTTCAAACATCAAAAGAAGAACTATTTAGCGAATATTGAAGCATCATAAATTTCATCCGTATAAAATTCATCTTACACAGCAACTGAATGAAGATGATTTTGATTGGCGGCTGCACGAATAGCTGATAACGCTGTTCAGTATCTGTTTTTCAGATGAGTGTATGTTTTTATTAAACTCTACAGTCAATCGTCATAATTGTCGTTATTGGGCAGATAATAATTCAAGAAATTTTCACGAAGTCCACACTCAAACTCCACAGAAATTGAATGTCTGGACTGGCATTTTTGGAGACCGTTTAATCGGACCAATTTTTCTTGATGGCAATTTGAGTGGCAAAACGTATTTGGAGTTACTAGAAGATATCGTTTACCCTCTACTAATTGACATTGTTGAAAATGATGATCGCTACCAAGAAAATTAATTAGTGTTTCAACAAGATGGAGTTCCTCCGCATTTTTCACGTGTTAGGGAGTTTTTGAACAGAGAATTTCCAGAGCAATGGATTGGGCATAGAGGTGCTATTGAGTGCCCCCCTAGATCACCGGATTTAACTCCTTTAGACTTCTTTCTATGGAGCCATTTAAAGAGTAGATTTTACACAACAGAACCGGAGTCTCTGGAAGAATTACGACGATGCATTGTTGAAGAATGCCGTCTAATAACTCCACAAATGCTCCAGAATGTCAGAGTTAGTTTTGAACAAAATTTGTACTTTTGTATGGAAGCTGGTGGTCAAAAATTTGAACACTTACTTAACTGAATAAACATTTTTCAACGCTTGTTTTTTTTTAAGTTTTTTTTAACGAAAAATTGACTAATTAGTGTATTTCTTATCAAAATGAATGAAATATGTTCTTGCAACCCAAACTGTGAATAATTTTTAAACGAGTTGATAAAATTTCCAAAAAAATTTGTGTGCTCAATTCAGAAAAGAAAGAGCTTTCAAATGATGTAACACTCGACCCATGTTCCCTATTTAAAATATAAGGGTTGTTATTACCACCCTTAAGAGGTTGATGTGACAAAGTTGAGTTTTTAGTCAAAACATGTCCCCCTCAATATTAAAGTGGACGTGTTTCAGCGTTTGTTAAAAAAAAAAATCTCTGGACGCAAATCGGTCTGTTTCGTTTTCAATGTGCCACCTATATATATATATATATATATATATATATATATATATATATATATATATGTATATGTATATATATATATATATATATATATATATATATATATATATATATATATATATATATATATATATATATATATATATATAAGGTAACAAATACTAAAATGTAAAAACAATAAGCATACACACCAAAACAATCTGACATAAAAGTAACAAATAAAATTGTAAGCTTTATAAGTCAACATGTATAAAATTTATAAATAAGCAGGTAGTAAAAACAATGTGAAAAAGCAAAACAAAACAATAAAATGTTGTTGTTGTTAGTTTGTTTGGCTTCGGATCGTCAGGTCCATTAACCACACACAATAAAATGTGAACATCTAATATACACAAAATATAAATAAAGCTCCCATGAGTAAACAAAATTATAGGTTATAAAATTCACACATGCAGTTATTTTGCCGCCAACAAATACACAACTTCTTTTTAAAACTTCTCAAAGTTTATATTTTTAAAGACAATTAAAAGATGATTATAGAAACTATTTGTTTCATGCATATTTTGCTGAGCTTAAAATATGAGAGTTTGTGGTAATTGTAAAATTGTTCAGAAGCTAAGTATTATTGAAGGTCTTATTAGTTATTTTTATAAATACATTTAAATAAATTTTCATCAACTATCAGAATCAATGGAATATTACAAACAATTCACCTGTGTTAATAAGCTCCTTAATTGGAATATTCTGAAAATGAAGAGGCAAAACCAGAATTGACAGCAACAGATGAATCGATGCTCTTCTCAGATCAACTTTAGAAATATTAGCATTCAGCTTCAAATCTTTATCAGGCAGTACAATTTCCAACGCTGATATGAACGCAGGTACCAATACTCTAACACCATCCAAATCAAGCCTGAAGAGATCAGATGAATTCATTAAAATAGCAACCATGGATTCACCACATTCTCTGTTAGGAGAAATCTTCAAACCTTGCAGCACTGACAAATAGAATCTTGCCAAATACACAGAAAGTATCTCTTCTCCGGTCTTTTTAGCACACAATATCCTGCATAAAGTTCCTAATGCTTCTGCACGGCCACTTTCATACTTGTCAATAGTTAAACTTGAGGGCAGTTCAGGTAAATCACCCATGGATCCTGGTTGAGAATAACTCAGTGAGTTTTTGCCATCGACAATTATTGAGCTGGGCCTCTTCTGGTCAGACTGAGGTCCTAAACAAAAATATAAAGTTACAAATTTAAACAAATGTATTAAACAGGTCGTCTCCAAATCAATATAATATTTTTCAGTTTCTGGTTAAATATCAATAGGAGGTTAACTTTAAAAGCCAATAAAAATATCTATGTATAAAACAGTGGTCGCCAACCCATCGATCGTGAACTATCAGTAGCTTGCATGGTAATTCCGATAGCTCACACTACTTTTTCATAACAATAAATAAAAGCAGTCAAAATCATTGTGGCTCCCTCAAGTAGAATTATAAAAAATGTTCAGAACGCAGCAAGTGCATTATAGTAGTGAATTTTCATAAGAATTGTACACTATAAGGTATATTATTAAAACTAATTCTTTAAATTTTAATGGACCTGCGACACTGGTTTTAGAGGTCCCACTTAGCGATTATTTAAATACGTTTCTATTTTCAATGGAGCTAGAAAATTATAGTTTGGTAGAAATATATGTAAGTACTAGAGGTGTGCGATGCTTCGAAATTCCGAACCGAACCCGAACTCGAACCGAACCTTCGGTTCGAAAATATGTTCGCACTAGCGATGTTGAAGTAGTTCGAAATTCGAAATATCTAATCCTTAAAAATAGTTCGAAGTACATTGCTCAAAAATACTTCGAAATTCAACTTTACAGGCATTGAATGTTGCCAAAGGTAGCGAATTTGCGGCCCCTTTAACTCGGTAGCGGCGCTTTAAACTCGTTATCGGTCTCATTGAGTCGATAGCGTAATTTCAGGAGATTTCACTCATGCATATTTTTGACAGTAGGTGGGACACATTGAGACACGAGGGAGCCATTGAGCAATCACATAATTATTTTTCTTGTATATCCTAGCCTCCCAACAGGTATTTCAGTAACAACATTATGATGGTGGTGTTCGAAGGCGATCGGTAACTCAAATTTTCAGAATTTGAGGATAATTGCTCACTTTGAACCCTTCTCTATCTGTTTGTTAAAACTGCCTAGCCAATACTAAACAACAACATATTTATAATTGAGCTTATCTATAGATCTAGAAATCTAAAAAAGTTTAAAATCTTTTTTGTTTTTGTGTTTTTGATTTAACTTTGACCCATCTGCACAGAGATCAGCACCGGATGGCATTTTCACCCAAACAACCTGCAAATTTGTCGAACCTTTCCTTTTTGTAAAAAGAGTGGGAATCTTTTCGTGGCATATCGTTCGGCCGACAGATTAAAGTCGACACTACAATAGGGGGGGATTCGACCGAGATTACCGCTTTTTTCAGTATTTGTCTGGCCGACTTGAAGCCTAATATTGATCTCTGCTTCATATTTAGTTGCAAAACATGACATATAAGCGAAATTGAAAAAAAAAGCCAATTTATATGCGCACGGGGCAATACGCACTCTTTATATGTTTAAAATGGCTTACATAATAAATTTATTTGTGTAAAAAAATATGTTGAGTTACTAGATACAAATAAACATACTTATTATATTAATTGATTGTTATGTATGTAAATATGTATGAAACTCAATCCTGACTCACTTTAATGAAAAGGTCATTTTCTAATTTTAAAAAATCTATTGATATAAGATTTATTCCATATTTTAATTACAAAAATGTAATTTAAAGAGCCATATATTATTAAGCATTTATTTTCAAGAAAGTTATCTTTGATGGCATCTACTTTTTTACATTTTATAATGCATAGCTGCACAATTGTTTGAAAATTTATGGTTGCGAGGGCAGAAGGTTAAGTACTTCTTTTTTTATAAATGTATATAGGCAATGAAGAAAAATTCATTGGAGATTGAATATGTGGTCATGCCATTAAAGTTATTTGTGTAAAAAAAATTGTCGAGTTAGATATAACTAAATATACTTATGGATAAATCATTGTTTTTGAAGAAGATATAAATACATATCAAATATTGAATGTTACAATATTCCTAAATTTTGTATTTAAGGAAATGATATACAAACACTGAAGAATTTTGGGTAGTTCGATGTTCGATTTTGAATTTCTAAGAAGTTCGAAGTTCGACTGTGAACCTTAGACATACTATTTCAGAGGTTCGAAGTTCGAGACAACATATTACCTTACGTTCGTTCATAGTTCGAACAAAACATGGGTTCGCAACACCTCTAGTAAGTACTGCAAGTCTCTTAAAAAAATTGTGTTACAAATTTTATTAAAGTCAAAAAAATTTTCTAGAAAAAAATTAATTATTTACAAAGGGAATGTACCTGCCAAATCATAAATATGGCAGGTATTTTTCCTTTTAATTGCTTGGATGATTTAGTCAACCCAATTGAACTAGTTTTTGCAAACAAAACAACAAAAAATGTTTTTTAAAACAAACTTGCAGTTATCTGCGAAGCTCATTATGTTATTTTTCTTTAATCTAGTACCCAAGCTGCGTTTACATAGGTGTTACTATGGTTCAAGATTGAAGATTCTAGCTTAATGTGAAATTGAGATCGTATTTCAAATATTTTTACAAAAACTCTCTACCATAATGTGTTTGCTGCACCCAGACCTTTTTCAACACTTCTTTACTGTTACTGTATCCACACTTTTTGAAAATGATGAAATATTGTAGCTCTCTATGTAAGATTGACAAACAAGACAACCTAAATTTAATTTTTGGAAAAATATTTTAAACAAATGAAATGGAGTAACAATTTAAACATAAATTGAAAATCTTTGTTCGCTGCTTTGTCGCAAAGGTTCCCCTTCCCCTTCTGCATACATAAAATCACCCTCAATCTATTAACAAGAACAATGTAAACAAGAAAAGTTTCTTGGGAACAACCCATAAGAAAGTCACGGGACCTGCGGTAAATATAGGGGTTCTGGGCGGGTATAAACACAATTTTAAGGAGGTATGACTGCAAAATGGGATAAGGGCAGCTTATAGAGGTCCAACTAAGCTGTTTTTTTCGCAGCTTTCGCTCACACTTACTTTTTATCTTCTTCCCCGCCCAACACCCCTATTCACTCCTGGTCCCGTAACTTTCTTGGGGGCTGTTTGCAAGAAATATGTCTTGTGGTTTGTGCATCCAGAAGGAGATTTAAGCATGTTTCTGAATTTTTTTTCTAAAAAGTCCCTGTGTGCTAATCTACAAATTTACCGAACATTTAATTTTTATTTACAAAAAGAATGTACCTGCCAAATTATAAACGTGGCAGGTATTTTTCCTTATTAGTCGCTTGGATGATCCGTTTTAGTCTACTCAATCGAAACAGTTTCTGCAAACGAAATAACCAAAATAGTTTTCTCAAACAAATTTATCGTTACCTGTGAAGCTCATTGTGTTATTTTTAAAATTTAATACCCACGCTGCTTTTATATAGATTTTAGTAAGTATCAAAACTGAAGATTCTAGTTTCATGGGAAATTGAATTATCACCATTTGGAATATTTTTACGAAAATTCTCTCGCATTGCTGCACCTAAACCCTTTTCAACATTTATTTACTATTGCTGTATCCATACTTTTTAAAAATGAAATAAATAAATATAAACAATACAAAATTTTGAAATTAAGATTTTAATCATTTACTCAACATCTGTTTATTTGTATAATTTAAACTACTGCATGATATTATGTAGTTTTATTTACCTCAAATTTTCCATATACGACATGAAGAGTAAATAATAATGAAAATTCACTAAAAACAGAAAGTAAACAATAAGTACCTTATGCCAAGATTCTAAGGTGTTAGCTAAATCTTATTATTTGTTTGTGGCGTCTGTAAACAAAGAAGAAGAAGAAAATCTCGAGTTCCCCCCTGTCAGTATGCAAAATAACAAATGAAGATTACAAATAGCAAACTGGCGTTGTCAGATTTAACTAGGAGAGGGCGTTGGGTTTTAAATACCTTGAAAAATGGAAAGCTTAACATTTTAACATAATACAACGTTGTTCTAGATTCCCTTTAAACAAATTGAATGACTTTCATTTAAAAAAAATATTTATTATTATTATTATTTATTACTACTATATTTTCCGGATATCTTCAAATTCAGATGACAATTTTGACAAATGGCAACCCTGCTGTTTTTTTATTGTGACATATTTTTGTAGCCTGTTCGTTTGAAGTTTGATTTGGAGCATTTGTTGGCACTAGCAGCGTTACCCTGATATATCTGTCTGACCTTGTCTAACATTATAGGCACCCATTCAGTGGTAATTTCAGGTTATATCGTAAATTATTTAATTTTTATTTGGTTATATCTCAGAATTAACTGAACCGATTAAGTACAAATTTGGTAGAGAGGACCACTGATACGATATCTACGTGCGTGTAAAGTTTTAGCTTCACACTTCTACTAATTTAAAACATATTGCATTTTCAAACAGTTTTTCACATTTTTTTCTGAAAGTATGTGAGTGTCAAAACTGTCTAACGAACTCATCCAAGCTATTAACAAAATGAAGGAAATTGCCAAATTTTGTTTCGATTGGTGAAGAAATTTTCCAAAAATGTTACCATCGATACCTATTAGTGAATTTTCTTAATGAAAACTCACTAATACTATTACAGATTACTACCTGATCAACGCAACCCTGACATCTAAAATCCGCTAAAGTCACGACTCTATAAACTGCTAGACTAGACTGCCAAGAACGTTTTCTAACAAGCCACCATGCGCCGAGTGTTTAAGGACGTGCTGTGCTGCTTTCAGCAAGATATATATAGACCTACGTTACAATTGAACTCTTTTTGTGGAAAAAATTAATAAAATACACTTTTCAAGAATAATCAGTACCAGCTTGGCTCATTCTAACCTTTAATTTAAGACACTTAACCTTAAAGCAATTTACTTTCACCTACCTTTCTTTATAACTAAAGGATAAATTACTTTCCGTACAGTGCAGCCCCTCCAACTCAAATATAGCCACTGTGATATGCATCATAAGGTAAGAACATGTATATCAGAAACTTTTTTGCACTATTTGACTACACATGTTTAGGTAGCTCACTCGCTATTGAAAAATTATTACAATAGTATATCACATTGAAAAGGTTGACGACCACTGGTGATGTACTTACTCTGTGGTAAGTCACATCCGATAAAAGCTGCTTCAAATAACCATTCTCCAAATAAATGCAAGATGCTGTTACACTTCGGCCTCTCAGGTGCAAGGGGAGCCTTAATTTCGCTTCCCAATGAAGTCAAAGCTATAAATATTAAAATAATTTAAAATCAGCAATTTAACTAATCATTTAATAATATTACATGACAAACTAGAAGCAGAAGAAGGGCCAGAAGCTGGTGTTGAAGATGGTGGAACTGCAGAACTTCTGCTGGTAGTCAATGCAATTAATGAAGACTTTGGAATGCCTAGAGAACATAGATGTTATAGGATTAAATCCTATGTTAAATGGTAAAGTGTTACAAATACATAAAAGTACTAAGGTAAGCACCAAAATTCTTTCCACAGGTCCACAGGGTTTTTTCCACAGAGGTCCAAAATAGGATCAGGCACATTCAACACGATGCTGGCGCCTAGCTGCTGAAACATATGTGGGAACCCACCTCACACTAACTTTATTTTTTTATTTTTTTATTTATTTATTTATTCATACACCATCCAACAGCTTAAAAGCCAAATTAAGGATGGGCCAATACACAAAACATAATAACTAACAACAATCAAGCTAACAATACAAAAAAAGAGTGACAAATTAGATCGCTTTGAAAAACATTTTTATCTCTGATATGTTACATGAGAAGATATCTAGGCGGTCTTGCAGTACAGAGTAAACATTGCACATCTGGTAAATTGGAGACGATCGCAGCAATCGTGTACGAGCAGTCGGGAGATAGAATGTGCCTGGAAAACGTGCTGCAATACGAGGCACATTGAAATTAAGTTGCTGAAGCAGACTAGGGCAGTCGAACAGACTTAACCAGTTTATATAAAAATATAATGAAACTGCACTGCCTGCACATCGACAGACTCTGCAGACTAAAGCGAAGAAGTAAATTTTCCTGAGGAAAACCAATAGACGGATATCGACCATCCTCACGAAAGCTAAGAAATTCAGAAGATATTTTTTAAACTTTGTGAAATTTCTTAGGGAGATTCAATGCTTTTAGCAGGTCTCTGAAAATTGACTGATTTATTCATGCCTAAATGCTCGTGGAGGATTCAACAAATGCTTGTATCTGAAAGCCCCAACATTTTTGGTAATTCTTTCACTTTCAAGCGCCAATCCTCATCTGCTGGCGGCTGCTCTGGCGCCTAGTCGTGGACGGTCTACTAGGAAGACTCTCGGGAGGGGAGTACAAGGTACAGGGCTTTGCGTACGACATTGTCATCATAGTCCCAGTAAAGCTTACACAGTCAGTGTGGGAGCGTATACAGACTGCACTGAAAGTGGTGGAAGGGTGGACGGTTGATCAAGGGCTCGGGGTGAGCCCCGAGAAAGCAACCGTTGTGCCGTTTACGAGGAGGAGGAAGTGTGAAAGCCACAGAACTCTCAGTCTATACGGTAGGAGCGTTCCAATGGCCAGGGAGGTAAAATATCTTGGGGTCGTATTGGACTCTAAGCTAACCTGGAATGGTCACGCTGAAAAAAATACTGCGTAAGGCAGTTATGACCCTAGCCGTCACTAGGCCCACTGGCACCTAGCAAGGCCCACTGGCTGTATGCAAGGGTGGTCAGACCACCGTTAACATGCGCGGCACTGGTCTGGTGGCCTAAGGTGACACAATCCAGTGCCAAACAAAAACTAGGCAAGATCCGAAGGATGGCTTGCTAGGCATCACAGGGGCCATGGCTTCAACCCCAACAGCCGCCCTGGAGGTGTTGCTGGATCTGCCCCCCCTAAACTTAGTTATCATGGGGAAGACCAGGCTAGGACTATACAGACTAGTCTGCAATGATAAGACTGAAGAAAGAACCCAGGTTGCAGGGGCCAATGCAAAATTCAGGAGATCGTGAAGGAGCCCATGCTTGAAATGAGGTCAGACTTCGCGAGCCTGCGAATCTGCAGGGAAAACAATTTTACAGTGGAAATCCCCGACCGCGAGGCATGGCGGGGGGAGACGCCGGGCCTACCACAGGACGCGCTCGTCTGGTTCACGGACGGATCCAGCGGGGAGCGAGGGACGGGGGCGGGCGTTTATTCTGAAGGACTGAGGGTAAGTCACAGTATTTCCCTCGGAGCTCATGCAACGGTCTTTCAAGCCGAAATGTAATCCATTCTGCACTGTGTGCGAGAGAAACATAGGAGAGGCTACATCAACAAGCGGATCCTCATAGCCACAGTAGCCAAGCAGCCCTTAAGGCCCTAAGTAGCCCACAGGTAAATTCCAGGCTGGTAAGTGAATGCAGAAACGAGACGAGCGACCTGGCTGGGCAGAATGAGATCACCTTCATCTGGGTGCCGGGTCACTCGGGGGTCAAAGGCAATGAAGAAGCTGACAGTCTCGCGAAGAGAGGGTCAGCAGACCCATTTATGGAACCAGAACCGGTCCTGGCCCTGACGAAAAGAACTGCCAGGGGATCAATTAAGGCCTGGGTCAGAAACGAACACAAGGTGTACTGGGCAAACTGTCCAAGGCTCAGACATGGGAAGTCAGTAATTGAGGAACCCAGTTCAAAGAGAGCTGTGGAGCTGCAAAATCTTAGCAAAGGACAGCTCAGGAACATAACAGGACTCTTGACGGGACACATGAGCGTCAAGAAACACCTGCATAAAATGGGGCGGTTCGAGGGGGACCTGGCATGCAGACTCTGCAGCGAGGGGGAGGAATCAACCCAGCACATCTTGTGCGAGTGTAAAGCTCTGGACCGCAAAAGACAACTGATCTACCGACAGCTTAGACCGGGGACAAAGCAATATAAAACTTCACCCCTACCAATTGCTGTGCAGACTAGTTCAAGGCACAATGATTTTGGAGTGGGTGGAGTAGAAAAGACAAAGGGCATACACAATCAGGAAAAGGCTGTGGTGCTATCGGGGCGGCAACGACGCGGACGAGACCTAAGAAAAAAAGCGCCAATCACTTAATATGTGCGCCTCAACAAGGGTAATCTTGTTGTCCACCACCAATTCCATCGTCCTTCCTGTTCTTGCATCTCTTCCATGGATTCCTGCCCCAATCGAAACCGTTTTGACCAATTGTTTACTACAGGATGAGAATTTTCCTTGTATATGCCATCCAGTCAATCTTTAACGCTTTGTGGTGAAAGACTTCCTCGATTAAGGAATTTAAAACAGCTCTATACACAATTTTCGTGACTTCTGACATTGTGATGAACAAGTGTCAGTTATGAGAAAAGTAATTGACATAAAATCCATTTTTGTTTTTTCTAAGGCCAATAAGACTTGAACCAATATCTTACTAAAGTTTGCCAGGCTGTGATACCCTGGAATAATGTCAGGCCGGAAAATTTTGGCGCTTACCTCGTATATTTGATTTCATTGCTTTCAGTGATTTAAATTTCTTAATTTGTTATATCAACATGGTCGTAATGACTGCATAAAATACTACCACATCAACCTTCTTCTATAGGTTTATTTATAATGTTATAGTTTTATTAATAATGTAGATCTTTATGCAACTAAAGCAGTAACAGAAAAGAAAAAAAAGACATAGCTAGTCGGTTCCTTATCAGTAGAGTTAAGAAATCGAACTAAAAGCAAATTGTAGGGATCATAAATTGTTCACTATCAAAATCAGTTAGTAGACGGTAGTAGAGTTCATTCTTAAACCTCGCATAACAATTAAACTTTAATTTTTCATTCCTTCAATTTGCTTTTGTTTAAAAAAAAATGTAACTGAAACTCATCACAAAAAAGCATGCAACAGGATTATTTTTTTTTTCATTTACTTTTATATAAGAAAAATATCTAAAAAACCAGTTTAAATAACTGTCTCATTTAGTATCCTGCATTTATGTGAATGATCTTTTTCGTGTCAGTTTTGTAAGTATTTCTGGTTACTAAGGATTTTTCATGCTTTTTCCAAAGTGCACAAAATTTACAAGAAAAAATCACAAATACACAATTAGACAGGTAAGCTGAAAACCATTTAGGTCGCCTAAACAAGGACGGACAATACTAAGCCAATTGACATTTGAGTGTATAAACCAAATTAGAAATGTTAGAGGGAGTGTTTGTAATAAAAGCCCGAGGTTTATCAATTTAGTGGTGTATTAATCACTTTCACTAATAACAAATAACAATAACAGCTATACTTGGAAACAATTGTCTTAAGTCATGCTTATCTCTCTTCAGTCGTCAACTAACGATTGCTTGCTGTAACGCTACCACTACTGCTACGCAGCACAGGGGCGCTAGATTTAAACATATGTTCTTGCTGACACCCCCCCCCCCAAACTCTTCTAAGAACACGTGGAAAGTTCGGGACATCTTCCATCTTCTTCTTCTTAGGTCTACCTAGTAGCGTCGTGGTTTCACCTGCAGTTTCTAAATAAGGAGTGAGATCGCTGGCATTGAATCTGCCAAAACTTTGGTTTGTGTTTTCGCAGTGAGCCACCTTATACTTGGTGGACAAAACAACCATGAAAACGACGTAGGATTCCACGTTGGGCGCCAATGTAGAGAGCTTTTTTTTGTAATACAGCCCTGAGGTTCAACAATTTAGTGATGTATTAATCACTTGCACTAATAACAAATAACAATAACAATTATACTTTGAAATGATTGTCTGAAGTCATTCTCATTTTCTCTTCTGTCTGGAATTAACAACTGTTGTAGCGCTACCACTACTGCCACGCAGCACGGAGATGTTAAATTTAAACATACGTTCTTGCTACAATGTTTATCTGAGAAGTTTACTTTAACTGGACAGTCAGGTGAGAATTCCCTGTCTTTATCTCACCAACCTATTTTCCCTACTATATCGCGACAATCTTGGCTACACTAACATACATTATTCTATACATTGCAAGCATTGACTGTCTATACACCTCTCTAATTGTATATCCGTGAATGAAACCTAGTTTTTAACTAGTGTGCAGTTAAAGGAGTTTGTGAATGCTATGATGAAAACTAATGATAAATAATACAGCAATAGGTAAATAGTAAACTACAACAACCTGGACATTAACATAATATAGTAAGAGTTTCAGTTACAGCATAAAAGTATAAGAGAGTAAGTCAAACCCTTAGTGACAGAAGATGGTGCAACACTGAAACTCTTGGCAAGCCTGCGCTGAGTCGGTGGTGTAGGGGAGTGTGTAGAAGTTGTAGTGGTAGAAGTGATTTCCTTGCTCTTGTCTGATGAACTACTACCTGTTACTATAGTCTCCCACCAAACGGACTGTGCTATACCTGAACCAAGATACATACTAAAGATATATATATATATATATATATATATATATATATATATATATATATATATATATATATATATATATATATATATATATACACAGAGTGTCAAAGATCCAAATCAATTAACTTCATAAGAAAGTACAGAAATATCATAAACAAACAGTTATGAGTAACATAACATATTATTTTATTTTAACCCAGAGATAGAGATATACTGTGCATAATTTATTTTTCCCAAATACATATACTAGGGGTGTGCGGACCCATGTTTTTTCTTCGAATCGAACTATGAACGAACCCGAGCAAACATGTTAGCTTGAACTGCCAACTTCGGAAATAGTATGTCAATGAATTACTGTCAAGCTTCGAACTTTTTAAAATTTAAAATCGAACCCACTGAAATTCTTCAATATGTATATACGAAGCGTGTTTTGAAAGTAAGTACCGTTTTGAAATTCCACCACCGTGAGCGCTGTTTCCAACTTACAATACTTTACATTCGCATATTTCAAACGAATCATCATTTTACAATTTATTTAAATTTTGTCAGTGTTACGATAAATGTCTACCAAACTTTAAACTCTAAAGCAAAGCATGGGCCCCATAAAAAATAACAAGTTAAACAAAAATAAAATATCATCCTATCCTAGTTTCTAGTAAGCGATTTGATCAAAATTGTAGTTAATATACAAACCAAGAAAAGCATCGACTTGTCCAGCTATTCCTTTGATTGCCTTTAAGAAAATGAGTGGTAAAGATTGAAGACATGGATGCTGACAGGGGTCCATAATGCCATCTGTGCTTATGGCAAACTGTAAAAACTTTTGTGTCTGACTAATAACCTGTAAAATATTTTAAAAGAAACAGTGCAGATATACCTTGAAGAAAACAAATACTGTGGTATAATTAATTATTATTTTAACCATCATTACCTCAGGTTTAGTCAAACTAACAGGATTACCAATTGTATTCAAAAATCTATACCAACTCTGTGCTATGCAATCGTTTGACATTCCCTGTGGAACCAAATCATCTTCACCTAAAATTAAATAAAATGTATTATACAAGCTGCTCATAAATACCCACAGCTCAATTTTTATTAACCTAGAAACGTGAAATTTGGCACATGATATAGTGTTTATAAAGGCAACTTATCCACCAAATTTCATCTCAATAACTTTCACTTACTTTAGACACAAAATGTTCCAGATAAAAATTTGCATTTCTTTGAAAGACTGGTCTGACTCGTGTAGCCACTCAACCTGTCCAAGCTATTTACAAAATAAAAATATATGCCAAATTTTATCACAATCGGTGAATAATTTTCTGAGATAACGTAAAGTTGTTAGCCTATTTGTAGAAATTGTTCCATGCTAAATATAGATGTAGAAAGTACTTCTCTGGTTTCACAATTGTTAATTTTGTCCTCTGTAATCGGTTCCGCCGCTTTACAGCATCGTCAAACCATTTTCTCCTGTCTAATGATGCTGTAAAGTGCAAAACTAGAGGTGTGTGAAGCGTCCATATTTCGAACCGAACCTGAATTCGAACCAAACCTTTGGTTCGAAAATATGTACACGTCGGCGATGTTAAAGTAGTTCGAAGTTACTTGTTCAAAAACACTTCAATATTAAACATTACAGGCGTTGAAAGCTGTCAAAGATGGCAAAGTTGTAACCCAGTAGCGGCCCCGTCAAGTCGGTAGTGGTGCTTTAAACTCTGTATCGGTCACATTGAGTCAGTAGCGTAATTTGAGGAGATTTCACTAATGCATATTTTTGACAGTTAGTGGGATACACTGAGACCTGAAAGAGCCATTTAACAATCACAGATTTACTTTTTATATTGCATCCTAGGATCCCAACGCCTCTTTGGTTACACCATTATGATGGCAATGTTCGAAAGCAATCAGTAATGTAATTTTTCAGAATGTATGTCGATAATTGCAAATTGCCTTCTGGAAATACTAGGTTAAACATGCTGTATTTCCTATGAGACAAAATAGAATTAAATAGTCTCAATCGGTACACATAATTTTGGTTAGTTTGAAGTTTGTTCAGAGAACAGTAAACGTTGGCAGAAGGGCCGTAATACGCATAGAAACATAATTGTTAAAAACACTAAAATAATAAGTAAAATTAGTTTAGTATCATTCTTTACACAAAGGAATGTAAATATTGCAAATAATTAGAGGTCAGAATTGTATCGATTGGCATTGAAAATATCACATTTAGTCTGTAAACAGTAAAGAAAGTAAATTCGCAACGTACAAGGTACGCAGGAACGCTGAAGTCGGCAAATTGGAAGGTGGCAAACAAATTAAGAAACTATAAGTAGTATTGTTGGTAAACATGAAGGGAGTGTCAAAATGAAATCAGTTAAATAAGTTCTTACAATGTGAGACTAGTGAATTAAGTTCTTACGATGTACACAGTTAATTTAGATGGCTTAAGATGTAAAGACGCGACACTTGTGATTCACGATGTAAACAGTCCACGTTTAAATTCATTCAGTTTGTTAATAGTATTATTGTTGTTTTTGTGTGTTATTAAATTTATAATTAAACCGTTACCGATGTCTACATACATCTAGTTTGACGAGTTTATTCCTCAAATTATCCTCCGCTTCCTGAACAAAGTTCGATTTTAAAATTTTAAGAAGTTCGAGTGTGAACCTTAGACATACTATCTCAGTGGTTCAAAGTTCAAAGCAACAATTTGCTTGCGTTCGTGCATAGTTCGGTTTAAGAAAGACATGGGTTTGCACACCTCTAGACAAAACCAGTTACAAAAAAGAAAATGAATAATTGTGAAACCAGAGAAGTACTCATTACAACTATATTTAATGTAAAATCTTGAAGTTGTGAATTTTTTCTAAAAAGATTTGCTAACAAAAGGAAACTTCATTAAACTTCTTACCGCTTGATTGTATCTTTGTCTACAATTTTTTATTTAGATTTCTATTTAACTACTTGACTGTTTATCCAATTGCATATTTACATTAGAAACCTGTTATATGCCGTAAATTTTAAAATTACTTACCAATTTTCAATTCTGGAAAATTCGGTCCATACATGAAAGCAAGTACTTTTGATGTTAAAGTTAGGTTAACTCTGTTCCACTGTTCTATAAGTGCAACTCGATGTCTCCAATTCATACAACATTCTCTTAATGTTTTCCATAAAGGTGGCGACGGAAAGCATTGGGAACACGCAAGTAACCATATCTGCAAAAACAGTAATTTTAAATTCATTAATTTTGTTACCCTTACTTGGCAAAACTGTGTTTTCACCACTTGTGATCTTTTGGTTGTATGGGCTTATTAGTGTTTATTTATCAATTGTCATTTGACACTCACAAAACAAAGTATATGATGTGAGGCGCAATCACCTCAGCCTATAACACCAACCGCCCCCTGAAAATGAGGGCGTCCACCAGGAATGGCCCTTGGTGGAACGAGGACCTCAGGCAAAGGAGGACGCAGGTTATAAGCTGTTCAACACTGCCAAAAGGGGGCATGGGGGATGAATATAGACATGCCCTAACGACCTATAATAAAAGACAGGGACGCCAGGAAGGCGTCGTGGAGGAGGCACTGCGAGTAAATGAAGAACACATGTGAGAGTGCTCGACTACACAAGATCCTGTCCAAGGGCACTTATACCAACATAGGCTCCCTTAAAACATCCACGGGAGGCTTTACAAGCTCGGGGAAGGAAACTATGGAAGTTTTACTACAGACGCACTTCCCCGGCTGCAACATAATAAACCAATCACCTCCGGACTGGAAACATTCAGAAATAGAGGCGCCCTACAGGCGGGCATTTTTAGTAGACTGGACAGTCGCTAAAGAGGTGGTTACTTGGAGCAAAATCAGATGGGCCATTAATAGCTTCAAGCCATTCAAATCCCCGGGATTTGATGGAATAATGCCTATCATGTTCCAACAGGGTATAGACATACTGGCACCGACGCTTACCCCCATTATGAGGGCCAGCCTGGCTCTGGGGTAGGTTCCGAGGGCATGGAAACTGGCCATGCTTGTATTCGTTCCTAAACCTGGGCGTCCAACAGACCAGGCAAAGTCCCTGAGGCCAATAAGTCTCATGTCCTTCTTACTAAAAACAATGAATAAACTGCTCGACCTGGACATTAGGGGTGGTGTACTGGAAGCATATCCTCTACACTGCGGACAATACACTACAGAGCAAGAGTCTCAACAGAAACAGCACTGCACCAACTAGTGCTGAAACTGGAGAATACGCTGTAGAACAGGGAGGTGTCGTTGAGGGGCTTTCCTAGGCATAGAGTAGGCCTTCAGCAACACCTCAGTCGGATGGGTACTGGCAGCTGTCAGGGAGCGGGGAATAGAGGACCTAATCTGACCTGACCTGTTGCACGTGGATCGGTTCCATGCTCAGGGATAGGGCGGTGTTTACCTCATCCGCGGGGGGACTCTGCTGGCGGGGGGCGCGGCGTTTTGTCTCCCCTGCTCTGGTGCCTAGTCGTGGACGACCTGCTAAAGAGGTTCTCAGGAGGGGGGTACGAGGTACAGTGCTATGCGGACGACATTGTCATCATAGTCCGAGGAAAGGATAAACAGTCAGTGTGGTAGCGCATGCAGGCAGCACTGAAAGTGGTGAAAAGGTGGACGGTTAGCCAAGGGCTCGGGGTGAACCCCAGAAAGCTGTCATACCATTTACGAGGAAAGGGAAGTGGAAGGCTACACCAACAAGCGGATCCTCATAGCCACAGACAGCCCTTAAGGCACTAAGTAGCCCACGGGTAAATTCCAGGCTGGTTAGTGAATGCCAAGATGAGATGAACAAGCTAGGCAGAATGAGGTCACCCTCATTTGGGTGCCGGGTCACTTGGGTGTCAAAGGCAATGAAGAAGGTGACAGTCTCGCAAAGAGAGGATCAGCAGAACCATTTATGAGACCAGAACTGGTCCTGGGCGTATCGAAAGGCAATTTCAACCCTACTTAAACACTTTAATGATGGTCAATGACAAATACCTGCAATTAAACAGGTTTCAAAGTCAGCTGTGAAAAGAAACTCTCAAAAACACGCTCCTAGCCAAGAGATGACTAGCCAATGGATAGGAAAAGGCTGGCGAGTCTCTAGAACATAAAATTTTGAAGCACATTGTGCTTCTTGCAAATAGAATGCAGTCAGATGCTGATTTAAAAGAGGATTTTGAATAGGTTGGCTGTAAGGTGGCTACCATAGCAGTCAGGGAAATCCTTACAAAATTGGTTAAGCAGTAGAATGCAGGTCAAAAATAAAACATTAACCCCCAAAATTACCCAAGATATGCTGAAATGCACCAAATTGTATGAAAACTTAGGTGAAGAAGACTGGAATGCTGTATGTTAGCTATTATCCTATTTTCCCTCAGTAATTTATCAGAACTAACAGTTTTTCATTATCTGGACGTCTGTTTCTGTGATGTGTCACAATTCAGATATTAACTGGGAAGTCCAAGTATGTCGAAAATAAAACTGATGAAAGATATCACCCTGCTTGCATTGTTAGGACACCCTGACTGCATTGTTATAACACTAAAACACCCAAAACCAGTCACAACCTGCTCTGTCATTAACACAAAAACACCCAAAATCAGTAACAGTGTGCTCTATCAATAGTTTCAAATGCCTGGGCAGGCTTTATGTTATCCAGAGAACCATAAATCAAGATCAGTACAAACAAGTTTCAAAGGATAGACTTCTTCCCCCAGTTAAGTGATTGGTTCCCTTCAGAGCATGAAATCATACATACACAAAAACTATGTGTTCAGGCAATGGAAAAGAAAAATATCGCTGCCCTGGCTGAAAGGTAGTAAAAAGAGGTGTCCCACAAGGGTCTGTTTTAGACCTAATCCTGTTTATTTTCTACTTAAATGATTTGCCAAAGATTATTTACTGGTTATAAGGAACAAACTAATGAAAAGCTAATATGTTATATTTCTATATCAGTTGATAGTTTGGATAATCAATATACAACTTAAAAATGCATATAAATAGAATTATTACAAAATATGGTATCATCTTCTGAAACTCAATTAGAAATTAGAAGAATCTTTCAATTACAAAAACCTTGTGGACCATTTATATGTATAACATCCACAATAGCATCTTCTCATTTACAAATAAATGTTGAGACACAGCATATCATAAAAAAAAACTCTGGGTGCAGCAAGTGCGTTATGGAAGTGAATTTTCATTAAAATGTTTTTAATTACAAATATATCGCTCTAATGCGAGCAGGCATCAATTTGGTTACCGATATAATCTATATAGTAGGAACAATGTACCATATTTTATCAAAATAATTATTTGAAAATGTACAAAAATTTTACGAAAATAAACTTTAATGTTTCTAAGAAAACTGGTCTCCTAGCCAATGAACCTTAGGTTAATAGCAAATTGAGTTATTGAAATTTGAAACATTTAATGAACCAAAACGCCCTTGCTGCATTCATACAAAAATTTTCCGAAAATAAAGTTAAATGTTGGTTTCCTAACCAACAAAACTTACGTTAATAGCAAATTGAGTTATTGAAATTTGGAGGATTTAATGAAAATTTGCTACCAAAACACACCTACTGCGTCCAGATTTATTCTTACAAATATGCATCATATTTCGATAAAAAATGCTAAAATGCAGTAACGAATTTGTTCTACGAAAATTAGGTAAAAATTATAGACCGTTAAACCATAAACTTCACTAAACCTACATCGAAAGCATCAACTTAACTAAACCGACAGCCAAAGCATCAGAGAATGAGTCTATTTGAAATGAATTTTCTGTAAATATTTTAGTAAAATGAAGGGCAATGACGGTTGAATCTGAAACTTAAGGGTTCGCAGAACACTCTTCTTGCAACATTTTCTTTTCACAATCGGTATTTGTTTCACGTTCTTTGCCTAAACATTGCCAATTTTGACATTTTAAATTGCGAGTTTGACGTTTTGAGGATAACTACAAAATTTGTTGCTTTAGCTGCCCGTAATTTTTTGTCCTTAAACTTAGAGACCTAAATTGGTACATGGTTCACTCTTTATAATACAAATACGCTTACCAAATTTGGTTGCCCCCATTTTGTTATTTCCAGAAATATGAATTTTTTTAGAAAGAAAACACAAAATTTTCCGGGAAAACCTAGTCCGATTGTTCTGGCTAACGAACTTATCCAAGCCACTTTCAAAAGGAAGGTACTCACCAAATTTGATCAAGATCGGTCTATTATTTTTTGAGTTATCGGAATGATATATATATATAAACATGGATCTCCCCATGAGTGAATTTTTTAAAGAAAACTCACTAAAAAAGAAAATTTGAATCACCAACGACTTATGGGCCACCCTGTAATTGTAGAAATATTTTTTTAAGATGTAGCTTAAGACACCCTATAATTAATGTATACAATTTTTTTTCGTATCATGCACAATGACGGATATATTGAGCTTTAAAGATTTTTTACGAAAAGTCGACAAAAATGATACACCATTAACCGATAAACTCTATAGCTAACACTACTGCCAAAGCATCAGAGAAATGGTCTATTTGAAATGAATTTTCTGGGAATATTTTAGTAAAATGAAGGACAATGACGATTGAAACTAAGACTTCATGCTTTGTAAAACATTATTCTTGAGACATTTTCCTTTCATAGCTCATATTAGTTTCAGGTTCATTACTTAAATTTAACCAATTTTGACGTTTAAAATCGCGACTTTGACGTTTTGAGGAAAACCCAAATTTATGTTTCTTTAGATGCCTGTAACTTTTTTGTCCTTCAACCTACAGAGCTAAATTTTGGTAGGTAACTTACCTATAATGATTTAAGCCGCGTATAAAATTCGGTTGCCCTTACTTTGTTAATTCCGGAGATATAATTTTTTTTCGATTTTTTACAAAAGAAAACATAAAATTTTTCGGAAAAACCTCGGCGGATTTTCCTGGATAACGAACTTATCCAAGCCATTTGCGAAAGGAAAGTACTCACCAAGTTTTATCAAAATCGGTCCATTATTTTTTTAGTTATAGGTGTGACATAAATATATATATATATATATATATATATATATATATATATATATATATATATATATATATATATATATATATATATATATATATATATAAACATATAAAGTCTGAAACCGACCTCGGATTTGGATTCCAGGGGTCCTAAATAGCGCTCATTTGAAGAAATTTTTTCAAAATTCAAGTCGGGATCTCCCCATTGGTGAATTTTTGAAAAGAAAATTCACTAATATAAAATAAATTAGCCCTGTTACAAAGACTTTTTTATAAGGGCTGTAAAAATACTCTATAATTTCTCAATCACAAATCAATGTGATTGAATATTGCACAGTGAGCAACACTTTTTTAACACAGTTCTATTTTAGCAACCAGGCTGACTTAAACATATCTAATTCTAAAGATGTTTTCACAATGCATTTGGGCTTAATGAGTTTATTTTAACATATGACATTACAAACCTCAAAGAGAACACTCAATATCCTTTCACACAGCTGATCGGCAACATCTTCTTTTACAGTTGGTGGAGCAAGAAGAGTATCATTGATTGCTAAAAGAAAAAGCAACAAAGCCTCCCATGTTTCCCTTTCTAGGATAGTGGATTCATGTGCAATCTGCTGTAAAGTCCTTAGAACACGATGACACAATACCGCTTGACGATTAATAACATCTACACCTAAAGATACAAAGAAATATGTTTAGGAGCTGAAGTAGTTAACACGCAACACATAAATTGACTATATTAAAAACACTCGAGTATACTCTACCTAAGTCCTGGTATAAAAACGGCCAGTCTTGCAAAAAGAAGAATATTTAAGTAATTAGAATTAAAAAATATGGTAAATATGCAGAGTACCTCCCGAACACTTATTAACTTTTTTTACAGAAACATGCTCAGAACCCCCCCTGGATGCACAACCATAAGAAAAATGTCTTGTTCACACCCCCCAAGGAAGTTACGGGACCAGGAGTGAATAGGGGTGCTGGGCGGGGTAGGTAGTAAAAAGGAAGTATGAGCAGAAAATGTGAAGAAAACGACTTGAAAGCTTTCTGAATGCCACATTTCTTCATGCCGACCATGTGAAGTATATGATAGCAATAAAAATGCTAAGCATATTAAATATCAAGTTTATTTATATTAACACATCTGTAAAGTTTTTTGAACAACCTGGTACACATTTCTGTAATTATTTTCTTACAGTTTATTGACACAGAAAAAATTAAATCCACATATTCTAACTGAAATCAACCATCAAAATGTGATATTCAATTCGACAGGCAGTATGGATTCTGTCAGTGCAGATCGACTGCCGACCTCCTTTCCTTTGTCACCCATTTTTGGAACAAGTCTATGGAACTACAAGGTGAATCCCAGATTGTTGCTCTAGACATATCCAAAGCATTCGACCAGGTCTGACACGCAGCGCTGCTTAATAAACTTCTGGCCTATGGCCTACCACCAAAACTATGTACCTGGACAGCAAATTTCCTCTCCAACAGGATCATTTCTGTTGTTGTGGATGGTCATTCCTCTAAACTGTATCCAATTAATGCAGGAGTTCCTCAAGGTTCAACTTTAGCCCCTACTTTGTTTCTTCTCCACATCAATGACCTACTCTCTAGCACATCCAACCCAGTTCACAGTTACACAGAAGACAGCACCCTCCACTCAAATATACAATATTCTAAGCCTGTCTCTTTAGCCCAATTAGTTGAGGATCGCAGACTCATGGAGGGTTCTGTCTCTGTGGATCTCCAAAAAATATTAGACTGGGGAAGTAGAAATCTTGTACAATTCAACCCCACCAAATCTCAGTCTTGCTTTCTTTCTCATAAGAGATACACCAGCCCTAGACCCATCACAATGAACAACCAAGTTATTCAAAGTAATGAGTCCTTTTCTCTTGTTGGCATTTCTGTGGATTGAAATCTTAATTGGCACCAACATGTCACATCAATTGCAGAAGCGGCTGCTAAGAAATTAGGTTTCCTCTTCCGGGCTTGCAAATACTTTTCACCAGCTAATCTCTATACCTTATATACTTCACAAATAAGGCCAAACCTCGAATACTGCTCCCACATCTGTAGTGCAGCTGCCGCTTCTACACTCGCTTTCCTGGCCTCCATTCAAAAGAGAGCTATACGTCTCATCGGTGACCCTACCCTCACCCAAAGGCTGCCATCCCTTGCCCACCGACATGCCGTTGGTGACCTCTCTCTCTTTTATAGATATCTGCACGGGCAGTGCTCAGAGGAGCTTTCCTCCATAGTTCCCCCACCTGCTGCCCCCAACAGATCTACCAGGGGAACAGAGGGAATGCACCCTTTTACTGTCCAGGTCGCCAGACATAGAACATTACGCCCGCTCTTTTGTCACGAGGACTTTCAAGTTGTGGAATTCCTTGCCGGCACATGTTCTTCCTTCTCCTCCGAACCTCCAAGTCCAGAATTAACAAGTTGCCTCTTTCCTCCTTGTCAACACCCACGGTACGATAGTATTTAGGCTGTAAGCCCTCGTGGTGTGTTGTTGAAATTTAAAAAAAAAAAAGATTTTCTTATGAAGGTCAAAGAGGTAGTAGTCGCAGCAGAAATGCTACTGTTACAGAAAGGAGAGCAAAACCGTTGTCTAACAGCAACAGCTACATGGAAAGTTTGTTAATGCGAACCACCGCTGAAGATGAATCTACGCTAGATATTGAGATTGCAAATTTTTTTTTCTCAACAAATACTCCATTTCTACATGACGTCCATGTGAAATATATGAGTTTGACTGTCTTGGCTTGTAATACATTATTTATTACATATGTGTTTAAAATTCAAATAAAACATGTTTAAAATTCTGTTTAAAACAGTTTTAAACAAAACTCAAAAACACAACTCTAGTGTTTAAAACATGTTTTAAATGCCTGTATGAAACTTGCCAATCCTGTCCGCCTACCACTAGTCGCCTCAGGTCCTGTAACTTTTTTGAGGGCGGCTCCTAGGAAATTTGTCTTGTGGTTTATGCAACGAGGGTGGGTTGTATGCATGCGAGAGGGGAAGGAGAATCCCTCGACGTTTGTCGCAAGTGAAACGCTAGAGAAAGAAAAACCCGTGTTACAATATAAGTAACCCGAGTTTGTACAGCTAAAAGAGAACGTATCATAGCAAATACTGTCAACTGATTAATATACTATATAATAATAATATTTATTGCACTTACAGTACAAATGGACATGTGCAGTGAACTGTTTTTCAACTCTCAGTAAAAAAAAAAAACAGAATTTAATTCCACTAAGAGCACACAAAAAAGGGTCAGAAACACACCAAGAAAAACGCCACAGTTAAAGCTGCTGTTGAGTTAGCAAAAAGTTGATTTGCCCTATGTCACTGTCTGATTTCTTGCACTGTACACAAAAATGGGTCCCCGAAGAAAGAATATGATGCAGTTTTATGTCTTAAAGGCCCAAAACGTTTAATTAAATTATCAGGGTTGCAGCTCAGCAAGAAACAAAATATATTGATTGCCCCCTGTATACTGCAAATTTGAAAGAAATGTGTCAACCTCAGAGACAATGATTTATCAGCACATAAAGATATCCTTATCCTTACACTTTTTTCAGTATTTAATTTTCCAATCTTCAGAACACCCCACCTTGTAATTGTTCAACATAAGATCCACTTGCAACTAATTCAGTGGATGCAGGATTTTTCCAGCCTTCAGCTCATACTCATTTTCCCCAATTTTGTTAGGTTTTAACCACACAAAACAGCTCCCAATGGAACACAACAGCAACCATGACCCAATTCCACTACACTCTCTGACTACCTCACAAACCTCCTCTACTCTTCGCAAAGGAAGACCACCAATGTCATAATCAAATGACTGAATCTGACGAAGTCTGGAGAACGTGACAGTCACACACTTTTCCAAATTCAAATAAAGGTGGTTATAAGCACACCAAGCAGATAGTCGATTAATATCCCCCTGAATTAGGGATGCCTTGCAAAGAGGTGAAATCTGATCACACACAAGGCTGTCAAAAATTTTTGGAATTTCTGAGGGAAATTAAACACCTTTGTGGTGGTATCATTCCTCAAACCACCCTTATGCACTGGGCTCAGGTAACCACCCTTCCACACCCCAGGAAAGACACCAGCTGTCAGTGACAAATTAAAAATATAGTGCAACGGCTGAGTAACCATATGAATACACTTCCTCAAGAAATAAGCAGGAATACCATCCGGTCCCGAGCACATTCTAGGCTTAATTGACATAATCTTATCATATACACCAATATCAACTATCCTACTAAAACTATATGATGGAACAAAAACATCTGAATTATTAGTGTAAACAGTAGAAAAATAACTAGCAAAAAGTTCAACACAGTCTGCTCCAACTTCGCCCTCCACACCATCCAAATTCATCCTCGATGGAAACATGTTACCACCTCTGCGGTCACTGACGAACCTCCAAAATCGCCTGGGTTCAGCTCGAAGAGCTACATCCATATTTTATACATAATTCATGTAGCACCTCTGATACAGCTCCTTACACTGCTGTCGTAATTTAGCAAAACGAACATAATCTGACTCGTTACTAGAAGATCTAAATTATCTCTCTTGGATTTGATGAGACTCCTCAACTCTCCACTGAACCAGTCTGGATAACTTGAGCTCATCCGCGACCTCCAATCCAAACACTTGTCAATAACAGCGTAAAGTGCACCATACAAAACCTCAACCGCCGCATCAACTCCCAAACCAAGAAACAAATCATTCCAATCAATGGAAGCTAAATATTCATTTATCACCTGATAATCACAGTTTTTAAAGTCATAGTAATAATATACACACCGAAGACCATCCTGGTGATTTGTATACACTGGAAGATGACAAAAAGACACCGTATGGTGAACAGTATTAGGAACGAGCAAGTCGCCAGCCACCCACCAATAGTCCATGTGTTTAGAATATTCCGGGGATTCCCAAAGTCAATGTGAACCTTATGTAAATTGTAATGTTTAGGAGGGGAAAGGGTGTCATGGAACAGAACTGTACTGGGAAATTGTTTAAAAAGTGTGTAATGTGTAAAAAACTTTAAATGTGAATAACTGGGCAAATATAAGGGAACAAAAGGGGGACGGTCAACTTAACCGCAACTGGAATCTAGCAAAATGGCACACACCACAAGAAAGAGTACGTAACGTAGATTAATAATCTGGAAAAAAATTACGAAAAAACCAGAAATAACAATAATTGAGAAATGAAATTCCAAAAAATGCAACAATGTCATGTTTTGAACTGTCAAATTTCAGCAGTGTTGCCACATTGAATAAATGCACTGCCAGACATTGCTTACTGCTCTATTGGCCTGCCTAACCTGACCTGACATCCCCCCAGTATCAAGTAAATAGCTTCGAAACTGACAACAACGCCTATCATGTCAACGAAACAACAGTCATAACCTCAGCTACAAAAATATACGTTTTTGTTGCAAATCGAAACGTTTTAATTGTGTTTATCATTGAAAGGTTATTAAAAACAAAATATTTTACACTGTTTTACTTTATTAAGGTATGTACAACTGTTTTTAGGCCATATTCTATTATAATCACGTTAATATGTAGTTAAGCGGTTAAGCCGACTGTTCCCAACAAAAGGTGAGAATAGCGTCAGCATGCATGTAAGATGCCAAACTTTATCTATCAGCAGTGACTGCTCGGGAGGTCATCTGCAAATTCACCAAAAATATAGCTGAAGTTTTAACTTCTAGTTCAGAAACCAAATTTAGCAACTAAAAGCAATATCTCACCTTCACCTTTTCTTGGTATAAAAAGGTAATGCAGGTGTGCTATTATCCTTCTAGCATATATATTTGGGTCATCAATAATTGGTTGGGGTACACAAATTTTTGGCGTTGAAAGTAAAGCAGAAAGCCACTCGCAGTAAACGTTTACACAGTCTTTAATCGCATCATGTTCAGAAAGTGGCAGGGATAAACCAAAACACAAAACTTCCATACACCATTGTACCTTAAAACAGAGCAAGCAATTAACATTTTTAGTATTCAATAAGCACTTTTAAAAACCTACCTCTTTGTCATTTAATAATTGGCTAGGTTCTGCAGGTTGGGCTATTCCTAGGTTTGAAGCAAGGTGTTTAACAACTCCTAGAGTAACTTCCTTACTAGTTGTTAGGCCAAATTTTGATAGTACAGACTGGCCTTCTTCACCACAGTTTTGAACAATAAGACTTAGAGAAGTCCATTCTGAATACATCCCTTTGCTTTCGCCACTTTCCTGTAATGTTTGCAATAAAATATTAATTGCAATTACATGAAGTGATGATGACTAAAAAATGTTACCTTCAAATTCATGCGATTAAAAAGCCCTAAATTCATAAGCACGTCTATGCTTTCACAGTTTTATCAAAAATTAAACCATATACGTCTATTACGTACATCTGTTAATGAAAAAACATTCAAACACTCAATAATACAGATAAAAATATTAAACTACAATACAATTATTTTAAAAAAATTATTTCACTTAAGGTGGCAGATAACAGGCTGACATGTCATGTAACAGATTTGTCATAACAAAACAAACACTGGTAAACCTGTCACTGTCATTGTTTTCTTCTTTAATAAAAATATTGTTTATTGACATCATATATATTTAACGGCTTAATAAGATCTAGGTATTTTAAAAATTCAATATTAAATATAGAAATAAATTCGTTATAATTTCGAACGTAGTATGTATTTATTAAAGATGTTACCGCAAAACAGAGCTCTATCTGTTTTTACCTGAACTCCTAAATGATTCAAGAATTTAAATTACTTACGTAAATTTTGAATTTGCAAACGATTGTACCTAGTTGTAAAGGTTTACTTTCGGGGCGCATGTCCGATTTTTATGAAATTTTGCATATAGACGTATTTTAGGGTGTTGGTGACGAAAATCACAATAACAATTAGGGCAAATGCCAATTAATGGTGTTATTTGAAATTTTTTTGTTGGAAAATTGTAGGTTATACTCACGTTTGCGGCATGTTTTACACATTTTCGGGAGCAGTTCGTTTTACATTAAGCTAAAGAAGGGTGTATTCCACTATTATAATTTATTTTCACATAGTTAGTGCACCCCCTTACCTGTTTATGTCTCTGAAAATTACCCTTCTTTTCATCCTATAAGTTGAAATTGACATATAAAGCCAACTTAATGTCTGATGTCAATTTCAACTTATAGGATGAAAAGGATAATTTAAAGCGCCACTACCGAGTTAACGGGGCCGCAACTTCGCTACCTTTGGCAGCATTCAATGCCTGTAAAGTTAAATTTCGAAGTATTTTTGTGCAACGAACTTCGAACTATTTTGGAGAATTACATATTTCGAACCACTTCAACATCGCTAGTACGAACATATTTTCGAACCGAAGTTCGGTTCAAAATTTCGCACACCTCTAGTCAACACGTATCTGAACTACGCCGCAGCAACAAAAATAATGCTTTTCTCTGAAAAAAAAAGCCTGGACGCAGCAAGTGGGTTATGGTAGTGAATTTTCATAGAAATGATCTGGCACAAAATATTGTATTATAACTTTTTTTTCTTGCAACATAGAAATCTAAATTTTGGTGTATAGTTTACTTTTTAAATCATAAACCTACCTACCAAATTTGGTTATCATAGCTTTTATAGTTTTTGAGTTAAAAATTTTTTTCGAATGAAAACTCAAAATTTTCCCAGAAAACCTCGTCCGATTTTTCTGACTAACGAACTTATCCGAGCCATTTACAAAATCAAAATCGGCCCATTATTTTTTGAGTTATCGGTGCGATATATATATATATATATATATATATATATATATATATATATATATATATATATATATATATATATATATATATATATATATACATACATGTTCAGAAAGATTTCCGCGGTCTTTAATGTGAGACATGCTTGGTTCTCGGGTTAAATCGCGTCCAGAATTTATGGAAACTTGACGTTTCGGCTCCTGTTTTGGAGCCATTTTCAAGAGGTAAGAGAGGCTGTAGTGTCCTTACATATTTCCTTTACCTACCTTTGTCCACCACTCTAAGGAGTAGGCAGATTGAGGCCTTAGAGTGTCCTTACATATTTCCTTTACCCACCACTCTAAGGAGTAGGCAGATTGAGGCCTTAGAGTGCCCTTACATATTTCCTTTACCCATCTTTTTCCACCACTCTAAGGAGTAGGCAGATTGAGGCCTTAGATTGTCCTTAGATATTTCCTTTACCTACCTTTGTCCATCACTCTAAGGAGTAGGCAGATTTAGGCCTTAGAGTGTCCTTACATATTTCCTTTACCTCTTGAAAATGGCTCCAAATCAGGAGCCGAAACGTCGAGTTTCCATAAATTCTGGACGCGGTTTAACCCGAGAACCAACCATGTCATATATATATATATATATATATATATATATATATATATATATATATATATATATATATATATATATATATATATATAAATATATAAACATAGCAAAATTGAAACTGACCCCGGGTATGGGTTCTAGGGGCCCTAGTTCGCGCTCATTAGCAGAAATTTTTTCTACGAAAATTCACTAAAAACCCAAGACGAGATTCCAAACCAGTCAACCATTCAGAAAGTGACCGTGTCTACTTAATTCGAATTAACAGACATCAACACATATCCGAACTGCGCCACAGGGACAAAAATAATGATTTTCTCTATAAAAAAAAACCAAGACGAGATCCTAAACTGGTAAACCATCTAGAAAATTACTGTGTCTGTAGTTGCTTAATTCGAATTAACGGACATCAACACATATCCGAACTGCGTCCAGGGACAAAAATAATACTTTTCTCTGAAAAAATCCTAAACCAGTCAACCATCCAAAGAGTGGCTATGTCTGCAGTTGCTCAATTCGAATAGACCGACGTCAACACGTATCCGAACTGCGCCGCAGGGACAAAAATAATGCACTTCTCTGAAAAGAAGAGGTAGATTAGATTACAGTATGTTAAATCATATCAGGTAGGTCAGACTGGGTATGTTAAAAAATTAACAGATAATAAATAAGCTTTATTAAAACAAATAACAATTTATACATAAAAATTATCTGAACAATTTTAAATGACTACAATATAACATTAGATAAATAGAAGCAATATGATGTAGCAAAATGTTGATTGTCAGAGAAATATTATACTAACTTCTGAACGTCACAACGTCTGGGTTAGACATATTTCCAGGGTAGAAAAGAACAGAACAAGGCTGTACTCCAGACTGAATTTTATTAGGTAAAAGCCCTACGCGTTTCGGCCCATAAATCTGGCCATCATCAGGGGCTTCCTGAAACATTAAGGTGGTTGTGTCAGAAACAAAGTTTCCGGTAGGTCGGCAAGTATCACACGATACCCGCTGTTACAGAATTCTAAACAGTCTTACAAGCAAAGCCTAAAAGCAAACTATAGTCTAAACCAACATTCTGCAAAACAGATTATACTAACAAATCAAAGCTAAAAGTAAAGAAGTTAAAACGTTAAAAACATCAAATGTCCAAAGCTCAGCCGAGGCACACACAAGCAGCAAGTCAGCAATGTACAAACAGTGAAAGTCACAAAAACAGGCAGATACCCGTGTAAATTAAGATTTAAGTTGCAATGATACACTACAATGTAAGGTCTCTACACGACCAAAAAGCTGTCAAGGCAGGCTGCACAACCAGAGCTGAACCTTCAGAGAAATACTGAGTTAAACTTATGGTGCTCAATGAAAATAAAACAAAATGGCCACGATGTTAGATTTCTTGTAGAGTCCAGTTGCTGTTATATGTAAAAAACAGAACGTAAGTGTTTAGCCATTTTGTTTTATTTTCATTGAGCACCATAAGTTTAACTCAGTATTTCTCTGAAGGTTCAGCTCTGGTTGTGCAGCCTGCCTTGACAGCTTTTTGGTCGTGTAGAGACCTTACATTGTAGTGTATCATTGCAACTTAAATCTTAATTTACACGGGTATCTGCCTGTTTTTGTGACTTTCACTGTTTGTACATTGCTGACTTGCTGCTTGTGTGTGCCTCGGCTGAGCTTTGGACATTTGATGTTTTTAACGTTTTAACTTCTTTACTTTTAGCTTTGATTTGTTAGTATAATCTGTTTTGCAGAATGTTGGTTTAGACTATAGTTTGCTTTTAGACTTTGCTTGTAAGACTGTTTAGAATTCTGTAACAGCGGGTATCGTGTGATACTTGCCGACCTACCGGAAACTTTGTTTCTGACACAACCACCTTAATGTTTCAGGAAGCCCCTGATGATGGCCAGATTTATGGGCCGAAACGCGTAGGGCTTTTACCTAATAAAATTCAGTCTGGAGTACAGCCTTGTTCTGTTCTTTTCTACCCTGGAAAAATATTATACTAGTTTCAGCTATTAAATAGCATAATAATTAGTGCTGGGAATTCTTCACATTCTTATAAGCTATCAGTTATTAAAAGCAACAACTGTTTTCAAAAAAAAAGCATTAATCTTGATAAAATATATACTGAACGCGGCCAATCAGTCGATTTATTGTTAGTCAGTCAATTAAATAAACAATTTGCCTAGAGATTGATTGAGTGGATAACTGCAGTTTTCACATCAACGTATGACTGGTCAATTGGTTCACCAGTTCTCGTTCCCAGCACTAATAATAATATATACAAACAACAAATGGCCTTTGAAATCCATGAAATAGGCCGAAGAAACAAAATACATATAAATTGAAGCAAAATGGCAAGATTGGCAAAATTTTTGGTCCTTTAGGAATGTCGATCATATCAGGTACTTACCCTAGTAATAAAAATGATGTAAATTGGAAGAATCTTAGAGAATTTGATATAAATACATATCTATATAATAGTGGCGTGCGGTCCATGGAAGCAAGGGAAGCATTGCTTCCCTTAAAATAACGACCACATACCTACTTAAAAATAATTTGTATTAAACCGCGTTATTTAAAATCCATTTTGTATTTTAAATATTAAATTTCAAATTCTAAAACTAATTTATCTATTACAATAATTCATCCGGTATACATGTGTGCCTCACTTTTAGTGTCCTGTATCTATAAGTTTAAAAAAATGGATACTGTTTTATCTCCTAAAGTGAATCTATTTTGATCATAGCTAATTTCCAAGAATGGTTTGTCTCATATATAGGGCGGCACATTGAAAACGAAACAGACCGATCTGCGTCCAGAGAATTTTTTTTTATGAAACGCTGAAACATGTCAATTTTAGTATTTAGGGGGACATGTTTTGACATAAAACCCAACTTTGTCACATCAACCCCCTAAGGGTGGTGATAACAACCCTTATATTTTAAATAGGAGACATGGGTTTAGTGTTACATCATTTGAAGGCTCTTACTTTTCTGAATTCAGCAAACAAATTTTTCTGGAAGTTTTATCAACTCGTTTAAAAATTATTCACAGTTGAAGATGCAAAAACGCATTTCTCTCATTCCGATAAGAAATATGCTGATAGTCAATGTTTGTTGGTTTGTGAACAAAAAATTGACTATCAGAACATTTCTTATCGGAATGAGAGAAATGCAGTTTATTATTTCAGTTTATCGGTCGGTTTGATACTTGATAGTACTACCGAAAATTAATTTCACAATGGTGTATTCTGTAGAAGAAAGAGTTGAAATAATTACTCTTTTTTTCAAAAACGATGACTGTGCCAACCGTACTGCAAATTTGTTTAATGAACGACATCCGAACAGACATGTTAACAGAAAATACATTTTGGAGTTAGTTGCAAAGTTTCGACAAAGTGGTTCAGTAGCCAACAAAAAACGGGATCCTTAACGTGAATTTCCGATTAGAAATGAGACTACTGAGATTGAAGTTTTAGGACAAATTGCTGCAGACCCAAATTTGAGCACGAGAAAATTGGCCACTGTTTCAAACATCAAAAGAAGAACTATTCAGCGAATATTGGAGCATCATAAATTTCACCCGTATAAAATTCATCTTGTACAACAACTGAATGAAGATGATTTTGATCGGCCGCTGGAGTTTTGTGAAGTTATGACTGCACGAATAGCTGATAATGGGAACTTTCTGTTCAATATCTGTTTTTCAGACGAGTGTACGATTTTATTGAACTCTACAGTCAATCGTCATAATTGTCGTTATTGGGCAGATAATAATCCAAGAAATTTTCACGAACTGCACAGAAATTGAATGTCTGGACTGGCATTTTTAGAGACTGTTTAATCGGACCAATTTTTCTTGATGGCAATTTGAGTGGCAAAACGTATTTGGATTTACTAGAAGATATCGTTTACCCTCTACTAATTCGCATTGTTGAAAATGATGATTGCTATCAAGAAAATTAATTAGTGTTTTAACAACATTTTTCACGTGTTAGGGAGTTTATGAACATAGAGTTTCCAGGACAATGGATTGGGCGTAGAGGTGCTATTGAGTGCCCCCCTAGATCACCGGATTTAACTCCTTTAGACTTCTTTCTATGGGGCCATTTAAAGAGTCGAATTTACGCAACAGAACCGGAGCCTCTGGAAGAATTACCACGACGCATTGTTGAAGAATGCCGTCTAATAACTCCACAAATGCTCCAGAATGTCAGAGCTCGTTTTGAACAACTTTGTACTTTTGTATGGAAGCTGGTGGTCAACAATTTGAACACATACTCAACTGAACATTTTTGAAAGTTTGGTTTTGTCTTTTAGTTTTTTTTTTAACGAAAAATTGACTAATTAGTGCATTTCTTATCACAATGAATGAAATACCTTCTTGCAATTCCAACTGTGAATAATTTTTAAACGAGTTGATAAAACTTCCAAAAAAATGAGTGTGCTGAATTCAGAACAGAAAGAGCTTTCAAATGATGTAACACTCGACCCATGTTCCCTATTTAAAATATAAGGGTTGTTATCACTACCCTTAAGGGGTTGATGTGACAAAGTTAAGTTTTATGTCAAAACATGTCCCCCTCAATATTAAAATTGACCTGTTTCAGCGTTTCTTAAAAAAAATATTCTCTGGATGCAAATCGGTCTGTTTCGTTTTCAATGTGCCACCCTGTATTAGCTTTCATATTGTGATAATCTGAAACAAACTGAAACATAAATAAGTAGAATAATGAGAAGACTTTTCTTTTACAAATTATGATAATAGGTAAAATGTTCTAGGCATTCAGTTTGTTGTGTTTCTAAAGGAGAACAACTAATGGTTGAATCTGAGAGTTACCTAGTAAATGATGCTACCAGGTTCGCTGGGTTAATCGTGCCCAAATAAAGTACATAGGTTCAATATACAAATGGGATGAGTGCTTTTCTCTCTTTGGGAAATTTATCAAATGTATCCTTATACCACTGATGACTCAATATACATGTCTCCACCTGAAAACAAATCATATTTAATATTACATTATGTGAAACTCAAATGTCAAAACTGAATGTAAGAAACAAAATTTTATATTTGCAAGGTAACTAAACATTTAGTAAAGAACATTTTTAAACACGATGGAGAAAAATACATAAAGGATGTGAAAAAATATTCGTGGGAAGGACATAAGTGTTTTTAGGAAACTTAATTGAAAGTGACAGTTACAATTTTTGGTATTTGCTTGGATATTAGTATATTTATTAGTATTAGTACAGGGCTTTCATTAATTCCCGAACCCCATGTGACCGGATTCTGTCTCTCTCTCTTAGTGGAATATGATTTTATGAGTTGGCAGTCGAAAAGTAACCAAAAAAACCACTAGACTAGGGACCCTAAAGTTACTAAATCAATTGACAATTCAGTCCATTGGCGCTCAATTCCCTTTTGACGGTTATTTTGTATGTATATTGTGCATTTTCCAAGTTCGACCAGTGTTTACCTTCTTCAAATAATTTTCTATCTGTTGGACAATAAAAATAAACAGTTTTTATCAAAACTTAGCATTTTCATTGTGTTTTCACGTAAGTTAAAAGTGTAGGTATGTTAAGGTTATGTTGTTGACGATATTCGACATCGCATGGAATGAAGCCCTACCAAATCTGTTCGTCGGTAATCTGCCTAAACAGGTACATATTTGTTACATGTTACACAATACACATTCCTAAAACTGTAAATTAGAAGTTTAAATAATCGGACCTCAATTTGTTTACGTACATTACAAAACTCTGATATCTATACAAAATAAAAGTAATATATTAGTGTGTTTTTAATTTATTTTTTTAACAATCAATAACAGTAAACCATACATGAACAGACTTGCTGTTAAAAATACTAAATAATAAATACGTTTACTGTTTCAACTTATTCTAATTTTTATATTTTTTATAAAACCCCAAAGGAAATATGAGACAACACTGGCATCTTAGGGATTTCATTAATTCAGGTTGTACAACCGTGTATGCCGGGTTGCCTAACTTTAGCGGTCACGTGGGGGTTCGGGAATTAATGAAAGCGCTGAATATCTATTATATGTATGTTTCTGCAAGTAGAAACTTAGGCTTCATTCTATGTACGATGTAAGCGCCAACATTTTCCGGCCTGACCATGAAGGAAACGGCGTAAACTCACAATTAGATTTTATTTTTCAGTACAGTGCAATGTTCTTCCTATACTTGTGTCATCTTCTAAGGATTACTGCCCCATTCGAGACCATTTTGACCAATCTTTTACTACAGAATAAGACGGAAAATTTTCCAGCCGATCTTTGACGCTTTGAGGTGGAAGACCTTGTCGAGTAAGGAATTTAATAACAGCTCTATACTCAGTTTTCGTGACTTCTGATGTCGTGATGAACAAGTGTCAGTTACAAGAACACTAATTGACATAAAATCCATTTTTGTTTTTTCCAAGGCTAATAGGACTTGAACCAATGTCTTAGCAAAATTTGACAGGCCGCGATACCCTGGTTCTATGTCAGGCTGGAAAATTTTGACGCTATCTCGTATTTACACACACATAAGAATTTACACCACATAAATGATACCCTGCTGTCCAGAAGCTCTGATCAGCTTGTGCGGGGGGAGGTCACATAGAAAAGACAACAGGCACACAACCAACACACAGTGACAGAAACTGCCACCATCAGGAATTGAACTCGGGCATTCCGTGTAGCAGCGAAACACTCGTTTCACTATACCACAGGGGTGTGTTAACTAGAGGTGTGTGAAGCTTCGATATTTCGAATCGAATCTCCGGTACGAAAAAATTTTCGCGCTAGGCGATCTTAAAGTAGTTCGAAGTTTGAAAACAGTAACTCTCCACAACAGTTTGTTGCTCAAAAATACTTCGAAGTTTAACTTTAAATGCATTCAATGCTGCCAAAGGTGTCGAAATTGTAATTCGGTAGCGGCACTTTAAACACAGTATATTTCCTTATACATCCTAGCATAAACCCAATGTTACATTATGATGGCAGTGTCCGAAAGCAATCGGTAACATACATTTTCAGAATTCCTGGCGATAATTGCAGATTGCCTTCCGGAAACAGTAGACTCAATACACTTTATTTCACAATGAACCAAAACAGTTAAATATTCACAATCAGGAGACAGTTAAAATTTTAAGTTAAGTTATATACCTATCAGGTTTACTTTTAACCCCCCTCAATCTAACTGCCTGCTAAAACTGCCTAGCTAATATCAAACAACCAAATATATTTATAATTGAGCTTAGTTATGATCTAGAAATCTAAAAAAGCTTTCAATATACTTTTTTCTATTTTTGTTTCAACTTTGACCAATCTTCACAACTAACATCAGCATCAGAAGACATTTTCACCCAATCAACCTGCAAATTTTGTAAATTTTTGATTCAACTTTGACCCATCTTCACAACTAACGTCAGCATCAGAAGTCATTTTCACCCAATCAACCTGCAAATTTTGTCAATTTTTGATTCAACTTTGACCCATATTCACAACTAACATCAACATCAGAAGTCATTTTCACCCAATCAACCTGCAAATTTTGTAAATTTTTGATTCAACTTTGACCCATCTTCACAACTAACATCAGCATCAGAAGTCATTTTCACCCAATCAACCTGCAAATTTTGTAAATTTTTGCTTTTTGTAAAAACAATGGGGTTGTTCTAGTACCAAATGTTCTATGCTACTGTATACCTAAATTTTGTATTTACAAAAATGATATATGAACATTGAAGAATTTTTGTTACTTCGATGTTCGATTCAAAAATTTTAAGAAGTTGGAAGTTCGGCTGTGAAGCTTAGACATACTATTTCTGAGGTTCGAAGTTCGAATAAGCGTATTTGCTTGGGTTCATTCATAATTCAGTTAGAAAAAAACATGGGTTCGCACACCTCTAGAGTTAACGTATTATGGTATATTTGCTGTGCTGTATACAGAGCTCCATATGAAAAATTTCTAATATGTAATTAACATTGATTAAACTTTTTGATTTACCTGGTTACTTAAAACCCAAGCGAAAACAAACATCCAGGTAATGTTGTAGCGTAATATCACAGTTAAGGCAAAGTACATTAAAATCTCAGCTACTTGATGTGGCGAAGACAAATATTCAAACCAATCTCCTTCTGGTAATCTGTGCTCCTCAGTTACAATTTCACCTATAAGTAAAAACAAACTGTTAATTAATTTTAAAAATACAAACACTGTCACACTTGATAAGTAATATACTGACATTCAAAAAAATGTGAGCACCCAGTTGGTAAATTTTAATAAAATGTATGCATAATGTGTGTTTAATCACTAATTTATTGCAAACAATAAACAACAAAAAAGGTTTTTTATGTTATGGTAAAAAAAATTGGTAAAAATATTTCAAATCCGATAGCTCAATAAATTTCCCATTAAGCCAGAATCTTCAATCTTGAACCTTAGTAACACCTATGTAAACGCACGTGGGTAATAAATTAAAGAAAAATAACATATTGAGCTTCGTTTTGTTTTAAAAAAACCTTTGTTGTTTATTGTTTGCAAAAACTGGATAGGTTGACTAAAACAAAACCATCCAAACAATTAATAAGGAAAAATACCTGTCATATTTATAATTTGACAGGTACATTCCCTTTGTAAATAATTAATTGTTTTCTGAAACACTTTTGTAACTTTAATAGTAGCTCCATATAAAACATAATTTTTTTCAAATAATCGCTAACTAGGACTCTAAAACTGATCTCAAAGGTCCATTCAAATTTAAAGAATTAGTTTTAATAGTATATCTTACTAACAGGGTACAATTCTTATGAAAATTCACTACTATAACGCACTTTCTGCGTCCCGAAATTTTTGTGATACTGGAACCAATAAGTATAAGTTAGTATTTGTTTCACTTGCCAGGTTATTAAAAATATTGAAGAACACGAATAACGATAAGCATGTGCTACTTACACGTTTGATCAACAAGTGTGTCAGAAACTTTAGCACCAAATCAAAAGAACACTTTTTAATAACAACTCTAACATAATATGTAGAGATATAATAATAAAGAGCTTTATAACAACAAACGTGGCTAGTCGCTAACACTTCATGTAAGGATACTTCGCAAAATAAAACCATAACCAATAATAACAATAACGACTCTTCGAATGTTTTGAGGTTAGATTCATATTTAAAAGTGAATAGATTTATGGATTATAATGCTACTGGCGCTGAAGCGTCGGAAATTAGTACTGAATTTATAGTTTTAGACCATTTCACTGAAGTAAAACTCTTATTTGGTATACCTATTCTGTAATATAGCAAAACATTTCAGTTTTAATAAATGTAAATAACACGTTGACTGTCTCATGTTTCGGCGTCGGCGATCGGCGGCTGCCGCTGTCGTTTTGTGATGACAGTTGGGCTACCCATGCAGCGGTGTCAGATTGAGTATATTAGAATTTATGATAAATCAAATGAGAAATTATTGGTAACTCAACATTTATTAATAAAAAGCCACATTTATTGGATAGATTAATTTTTTGACGAACTTTTATTTGTCATTAATAAGCACCAATATATGTTATCACCCTATGTTTTACATTTTAAGATTCAAATGAAATTTTATTAAATCTGTCAACCTGGCTCCTTTATATTTAATTGTCAGGTGACTGTTTCTATTTGAATAATCTACTCAAAATGACACACATTCACAGTCTAATCATCATTATCAACATTGAAGTGGGAAATGCTGTATGAAATTTGAACTGCTATCTGAGACTGTTGATTCATTTATAATTTTGATTTTTTAATAACTCCTGTCATCGTATGCCATTTAATTTCCAATTTGGTTAACAGCTATATTGTAATGTCTCCTATATATGTGCAAATTTTCATTCGAAACACTTCAATATTTTAAAAAAATATTGCGTTTTCAAAATTTTCTCCATTTTTTTCTAAGAAAAATTAGACGCACGGCGCCCATCTACTAACTCATCCAAGCCATTAATAAAATCAAGGTAATTGCCAAATTTGATCGAAATCGGTCAAGTATATTATGAGTTAGCGGTTGGATATATACATATATATATATATATATATATATATATATATATATATATATATATATATATATATATATATATATATATATATATATATATATATATATATACATATAAAAATTGAAACTGACCCCGGATATGGGTTCTAGAGGCCTTAATTCGCGCTCATTTGAATTTTTTTTTCAAAAGTCTTACCATCGATACCTCTCTATTGGTGAATTTTCTTAATAAAAATTCACTAAAAATGAGCTAAGTTTTATTAAGTTCCATAGAAAACTTTTTGGATAAGAAGGAAAAAGAGAAACCGACAGGATAAGTGAGAATCACAGACTACTTTTTATGCTGTGTATAAAGTTAGATTAAGTAATAATGTACATATACAGTGATGTTTTTTTTTTATGTGAATAAAATTTTTCATTCAAACTAGGAACTTACAGTTGACTTTCAACATTGATGGAAAGGGGTACAAGGGTAGTAGCCCGGTTTGTATAGTTACGTATAGGTATATACATACCTACATTTTTTTGTAGTTACTTCTTAGTTTTCATATAACGAGATCCGGTTTTTACGAGTTTTTTTGCTGGTCCCTTGACTCGCCGTTAAATCAGGATTCTGCTGTAGTAGTAATTATATGAAGCTAAAAATTTAATATTTGGTATATCTAGGTACCGTAAGTCTCTTCAAAAGAAGCATTTCATTAAAGCTCCAAAAGCTTTTCAGAAGAAAACTTAATTTATATTTTGAAACGGAGTGTCACCTGGGTGATTCTGTTTTAGTCAACCCAATCGAATCAATTTTTTTAAGAGAAAAAAAAAGTTTTTTGAAAACAATTTTCTATTAGTGAATTTTCTTACGGAAAATTCACTAATACCAACAATAAATAAATGTCTGCTGAAATTTATAATTTTAGACTCAAAGGTGACAAAGTTATTAAAACATTTTGATCCAAACATATGAAACCTCAACATTAATGTTTCTCCCGAATATTAAAGTTAGTGAAACAAAACAAAATGTTACAGACATCTGGGAATAGAATCCTGCCACCCACGTGTCACACAGTCATTCTACCACTGAACTACGGATGCTGGCTAATACTTGTGGAAGGTATAGAGACGGCAACTTGCTGCTTAAGATATTTTATAATATGTTAAAAGTAAATGTAGGTAAACACCTAATTACGTAATTCATTGAATTGTGACTCAATAGTTCGACAGTCGCTAAACCACATTCAACTGTTTCGAAATTAGCTGACGTCTCATTTTTAAGTTTAAAGATGAAGAAACAAACTAAATCATTTTCATAGAGGCGTGAACCGATTTCTTTCATTCTTTCAGATCTTCCCGTGTTCTTATAATATAACACTCACTTATGAATGATTTTGCAAAAATTAAATTTTTAGTACGCTATCTCTTAGAAAATAGCTGATTTCTAAATTATTGCGACAGTCGCTACTTTCAGCAGCCATTTTTAGAAAATAATTAAGGAATGTTATATAATACGTTTCAGTAAGTATTCAACAAGGTGTTGATTTGATACAATGCTTCATAGCTAATCATTTTATTTGTAGAGAGAATTACCTTTTCTATTTTTCCTCAAATCACCTAAAATAACTGATACGACATGCTGATGCCACCATGCCCATAAAAAGAGAAACACTGCCCAAATATCAGTGTGTGTAAGATCTGACATCTGCAGTTGAGTTTTAACTGAAACAAAAATAATCAATAAATTCACGAAGCCTCAAAACATTGTGATTCGTAATAAGATCTTCACAAACAATGTAGGTATTTGAAATTCTGAAATAAACAATCGTTTTTTTTTAAACATGAATAATTCGTCACAAAATCATTTTAAAAATCATTCTAGTGATTCAACAATATTTTCCACAGTAGTTATTGAGAATGAATGGTGCATGTCTACTAATATTTTTGTTGTGAGTATTTTTAACACTTGCAGAGGACCGCAAGTGAGGCCCTCTATCCGCTGGAGTCAAATTGGAAATGAGTTATTTTTTATCAATGTAAAATACTCACATGTACCAATTTTCAAGATAATATGTCAAGTGATATATATATATATATATATATATATATATATATATATATATATATATATATATATATATATATATATATATATATGTATATATATAGGATGGTCCACTTTATAATAGCAGAGCTTCAATAGTGTATAGCTTATCGCAAAATAATAAATAAATTGCTTTGTTTGTTTTGAAAGCCTTTATATGTTCCCATGTAGTAAATAGATTCAATCCAAAACAACTCTTAGCGAAAAGTCCAGCCTGATACTGTATTATCTGCTCTTCTACCACTCCGCTTAACCTGTTCACGTTATCTACTATCTGCAGATCATTTAATTCTCTGCAACGCTAATTAACCTCACAGTAGTTGAAGAAGGAAGAAATAAAAAAAGAGAATATAAAAAAAGAGAATGTGAAAAAAATATATGTAAATATGTTGAATTTACACGCACACACGCCTACACACACACAAAATTTTTCACAACAAACTAAAACACATACGTACAATTAAAATTTAATACTGATCTAACAGCAGTCATTAGGGATAATTTAGATGCTTTGTTAACTCAGTTTTATACCTCTTGACATGTAAAAATAAACCTCAATTAAAACTCAGGCATCATAGTTTATTCTAGTCATAAAACGTAAAATAGTTTACATGTGGTATATTGTAAAAAAAAACTAATTAACTTAATGAAAAACAGGCATCAATTTTTAGTATGTTAGATTCAAAGTTCTACTGCAATAAACATGAAGATTTTATATATAAAACGTATAGAGGTGGTGGTCCATCAAAAACAAGTTTTCATCATTAGGGCAAGAGGGAAAACACAATAATTGAATCATTCATTAAAAAAAAACAGACAAAAGAAAGATTGTAAAAAAATTGGGAAAATTATAAACCGATCTTGATGAAAAAAGGCCTTCTCGAAATTACAAGCTTTCAAATGTCCATAAGTTGATGAGCGACGAGACCACAGACAAACACACATATAAAGTTACTGTCCACAGAGAAAGACTCATATAAAGTCACAAGTCAAAACACATAATGCTCCTTGCATCGGGAGTTAGCAAGCCCCTGATCATAATCGCAAAGCGCATAGCAAAACGATGCTCCTTTTGGATTCGCTAAATGAAGCGATCTATGCTAGATCGTGTATGTTATTCCAATTGGCATTAAAATTATCGTTTCGTTATTTAACTTTGCTGTATGACTATGGTAATCAAATAATGAATGAAGGTGTATTTTGTGATTTCTTTAGTGACGGATCTTTTGGTAGAAAACAAGTTAATAGATGTATATTATGCGTTGGTATATTCAGTTGTAAATTACAATATCATACACCAGGACGGTGAAGCCGGGGGCCTCGGAGTGTTTATGTGCGTTATACATTAAATGTTTGGGGTAAGGCGACTGGAGTCGTGTCGAAAATGTTTTCAAAGCAAGTGAATTCTCACTTTCATGGTGATTGATTTGTATAAGTTGTTGTGCTACTTTCATATCTACAAAGATCAGATCACAACAGTGGGAGATTATCGCATCTATGAAACTACGTAGAGAAACCACCTAGCAGTTAATAAGTTTGCGTTTGCGTATAAAAAACACCTATGTACTTAGGGGCAAACATATACAATATGCTGTCAGAGGGTGTAAAGACTGTGGATACACTTAAACAAATTAAAAGAAATATAAAAGATCTTCTGGAGGACTGCTTTTACACAATAGATGAGTTCATGGCTCACTTGGCAGCATCTCGACGATAATGCCCGTTGTAGACAAATAACTTGGTGATGTTGTTTGGCTGCGATCGTCCTATAGTAATTTGATTAGTTTAAATAGGGGCATTTGTCTTTTTTGACTGTTTTTAATGTGTGTGTTTTGCATTTTGTTTTCTATTTTTTATAGTCTGACCAAATGTTGTATTGTAATGTTATTTGACGTGTCTCATATATATAATGTACCAACAGGTGATCAATAAACTAAGCTAAAACTAAACTAAACCATGAAACAAAAACTGAAAAACATCATTATTGATCTACTGAATTTTTTTCATTGAACCTCTATTATTTTGTAGTGTGTGTGTGTGTTCATATAGGCATATGTATATATATACACATTTTATAATGTTTGTATTATCAGTGTTTTTCTATTATCTGCCGATAAAAATAAAAAATAAATCATGGTATTTTATAGATGATTATTTAACGTTTAATATTAGTTAAGTTCATAGTTTACCCAGCGGTACTCTACCACGGGTCACCGAGTCACAGTATTTCCCTCGGAGCTCATGCAATGGTCTTTCAGGCCGAAATGTACGCAATCTTGCACTGTGCGTGAGAGAACAATAAGAGGGCTACACCAACAAGCGGATCCTCATAGCCACAGATAGCCAGGCAGCCCTTAAGGCCCTAAGTAGCCCACGGGTAAATTCCAGGAGGGTAAGTGAATGCCGAGACAAGACGAGCGACCTGGCTGGGCAGAATGAGGTCACCCTCATCTGGGTGCCGGGTCACTCGGGAGTCAAAGGCAATGAAGAAGCTGACAGTCTCGCGAAGAGAGGGTCAGCAGAACCATTTATGGGACCAGAACCGGTCCTGGGTGTGATGAAGAGCACTGCTAGGGGAGCCATTAAGTCCTGGGTCGGAAACGAACATAAGGTTTACTGAGCAGACTGTCCAGGGCTCAGACATGGGAAGTCAGTAATTGGGGTGCCCAATTCAAAGAGAGCCGTGGAGCTGCTAAATCTTAGTAGAAGACAACTCAGGAACATAACAGGACTCTTGACGGGACACATGGCCATCAAGAAACACAAAAGACAACTGATCTACGAACAGCCCAGACCGGAGACAGAGCAATATAAAACTTCACCCTACCAATTGCTGTGCAGACTAGTTCAAGGCACAGTGATTTTAGGATGGGTGGAGTAGAAAAGACAAAGGGCATTCACAATAAGCCAAAGGCTGGGGTGCTATCGGGGCGGCAATGACGTGGACGAGCCCTAAGGAAAAAAGGGGTACCCGATACATTGTTCAAATAAGTTCAAAATGTTTCGTGTTAAAATTCATGTATGTAGCGCCCTCTATAAATATTTATGTAGACGTCTATTGTTTCTAGCTTAACTTAAATAAAATGACGATTCATTCTCAGATACTGAAGAATAAGCGTGTTTTATTTCCAGAGCTATCTTCCACACTCTGCATTACTGGAGATCCGTTATTTCTTAACATACACACCCTAATTTATATTTGTTTTGTTTAGCTTCTTGTTATTAGCAATTTTCGTGTTTAGTGGCTCTAAGATTTTTATATTAATTGCCTGTTTAACTTATGTTTTAATCTCTTGTGCTCTTGTTTGTTTTTATATATGCTGCCGCTGACAAGCCATGTAATTTTGATGGCAATAAAGGTGATTATGATTATTTGGATTCATACTGCAGCTGATTGTGGTCAAGCTGGTGAATTCTGAAATGACTTAATTCTATTTTACTGAATTTATGAATGCAAAAAAATGGAAAAATTAACAAAATAAATGTAATAATTTGTATTATTCTTGCTGAAAAATTATATGATACTTACAGGAGAAATTGGCGAATTTTGGAGCTTCACACAATATTGCAATCAAACAAGCGGGATAATACACCATCCCAATAACGTAATGCGCCACATTTATGGTGCCACTTTTACTAAAAACTGATACATAATGTGTATCATAAAATCTTCTAAAACACTGAAGAGCTAGCAAAACAATTGCTACAAAGGCTGAGGCTGCTGAAGCTGAAATTGATAAAGTTAGGAATCAATACTTAAACACAGCTTTCCCAATGACAATGTTTCCACTATTATATTGTTTCAAAACAACCTTTACCTCACATTAGATTGCAATATAACAATAATACACTATGTGAAAACTGGAACCTGTGGTGAGCACTGATACGTACACTTGGAGAACTCAAATCACCACAACACATATTTCAAAAACCTTACAATCGTTTAGAGGATAAAAAATTCTGAATTCATAATTTTTCATCATCTGATGACGCTGACGTTGTCAGCGAAACGATTGTAAGGTCTTTGAAATATATGTTGTGGTGATTTGGGTTTTTCAAGTGTACTTACCAATAATACAATTTGAATAGAAATTCGTCTAGCATTAAAAAAAGTTTAAGTAATACTACATACAGACTTGGATGCACGATGTATCATAGAATGGTAGGCTGACAGCTTTTGTGCATTTTCAATACCTATGTCACAAAACAATTTTGAAAAAGAAATTTCAATAATTAAGCAAACAGCATTTAATAATGGCTACTCTGTTAAAATAATAGATCAAATGATCGAGAGAAAAGAATACAAATTAGCGATTCATTTAATTTATCCAAATATTAGAGACAAAGACAACAGATGCGTTTTGATAACTTATTTTGGAACCATTTCAGAAAACATTTCAAAAATGTTAAATACCTGTACAAATACAAAGGTATCTTTTAAATCTTACAACATGACGCGTGATTTACTATTTAACACTAAAGAAAAATCTTGTTTCCTGACAAAAGCTGGAGTTTATAAATTAGCTTGTACACATTGTAACGCAATCTACATAGGTCAAACTTCTAGAAATTTTAACACCCGATACAAAGAACATATTTCTACATTTGGAAATAACCACGCCGACAAATCTACATTTGTAAAACATATTATTGATACAGAACATAGACCTACAGTAAATAACCGCATACAACCACTACATTTTTATGATGACAAACGTAAACTAGACTTTTTTGAAGCTTTAGAAGTCAAAAAGCACACACATACGACAATAGCTACCTTGTTTTAAACGAGCAAACTGATTTAATGAATTCCCCTTTCTTGGATATTCTTCTTTCTAATTAAATAAGTCAAAGAAAAATAAATTTAACTATTCTTTCAAAAAAGTTGTAATAAGATACTGAGTTGATGTATGTCAATAATTTCGTTGTATACAGACTGCTTTTATACTGTTGTTGTTTAGTTATTTTATTGTTATAACTGTTATCATGGTTATTATAGGCCAGTTCTATTTTTATGTTAAATATTGACATACATCACGAAAACATTTTCAATTTGATAAACATTTTTTGATCAAAACATCATATCATAACATAGCAACAGATGTTTATTTGTAGTTGTCATGATTTCATACTAATTCGATTTTAATCTGTCTGAGAATGCTGTCAAGCAGCGAAACTAGTCACAGAAACGTTGAAGAACATCCTAGAACTTCCAAAATTCATAAGGGCCACTTGCTCCAGTTAGCTTACATGCTGGCTACGTCCTTCACATACAAGAACGAAAACCAACAGTGAAGCCAGAGAAATAGTCTCCAAGTCTGTATGTAGTATGGACCAGTTCCACCAAGTAAGGGCAACAACAATCAATGAAGTTTAAGTAATATTACAGTAGTCTCATTCTTCAAATTTAAACGAGATCGGAGGTTACTCAGATGACGGGAAGTAAATCTGTGTGTATTGAGTGTTGCTAGAATTGGTTCCGTTAGATCCGAGCCATGAATTGTGTGTCCAGTTTTTTGTTAAATAAATACATAATGCATACAAATTCATTATTGTTATATTTGGAAAAGCCTCCGTGGTTATGAATGTAAGAATATGTACTTGGGTTGAATCGCGCCCACGTTGATCTAAATCTCAGGAGGCTCCAGATCTATGTGTACTTGTATTGACTTTTCTATTATGTTATTTAGCACTTGTATGCAGATATGTATTACTGGTACATATTATAAACCTGTTATCACAGGAATAAAACTGAGATCCTCAAATGAAATGAAGATCAGATGAATGAGACCCTGACATTTCCAGGCCATTAGAGATTAGATTTTATTGTGAGTGGGCTATTCCAGTCCCTCCACCGCAACCTTAGGTCTATTGTAGCTCACGTCTAATTATTTAGATTTCACCCATCAATTCCAGCTCTCTGAGGGAGTCGATCTTTTCTTAAGGGTGAGAGTTTGTTTGGCAGGTGTACTGCCATCTGAGTGAAGTCGCTTGCCCGTTTCGAAGCTCAAAGAGAGATACCCTCTCTCCGAGTTCGTCTGGACCCGACATCCGTTAGTGTTTGCCTCGAGGCGGTATCATGAAGTCCCGCTCTCGAGCAGAATCCAATCTCCAGTTGTAATCCACCCCTAGAGATCTCAGCTCCCTTCAGGCTCGTCTAAACCTGACACCTAACAGTGTTAGACTCAAGGCAGTCCCGCTCCCAAACATCACCCCAGCGAGGCCGTCCGTCCGTTTTGTAGCACACAGTATGGGCTCCAAACTCCGGGTGTCTACCACTCATCGGAGATCAGAGCGCTCGGGACGTCTGGACACACGACACGGCTCAATCCAGGGCGGTATCATCTGGAACCCCGCTCCCAAGAAACAACCAAGCAAGGCCAATTGTCAGTCTCTGAGGCCACAGTGGAGGCATCAAACTCCGGGTGCATATCACTCCTCAGAGATATCCGCCTCCTCCCAGCCTCATCTGCAACAGACCCCCACCAGTATTTCATTGACTCGAGGCGGTATCATGAAGTCCCGCCCTCGAGCAGCATCCTAGGCGGGGTCGTTAGCCTGTATCGATGCTCACAGAGTAGGCCCAAGTCTCTAGGTGTAATCCACCTCTAGAGACCACAGCCACCTCCGGGTTCGTCCAGACGCAACACCTGCCAGCGTTAGCTTAAATTTCACCCAACAAATCGAGCCTCTGACAGGAGACGACACCTGCGAGGTGAAACTTTGTTTGACAGATGTACTGCCATCTGAGCGAAGTCGCTTACCCATCTCAAAGCTCAAAGAGAGATAACCTCTCTCCGAGTTAGTCTGGACCATACATCCGTCCAGGCCACTCGAGTACATTTTTCATAATACTCGAAATAAAAAACACATACATGAATACTATTTTTATGAACAAAATAAATAAAAACTAAGAACAAAAAATTTACATAATCAAAAACATAAGTATGCTTAACTCAGATTTTTGAGAAGAAAATTTGCAATTTTTTCATGGAATAACTTGACTTTCATAAATGGCCGACAAACTTAGCCTCCGGAAAGAATTTTCCAGTGTGATGGAACTAACCAGAAGACTCTTGGGGGAGTAGAAGCTTCAAAAACCATGTTGTTCGTACATATAAATTTGAATCAATCTCGGAAATGGGTTCCAAAAGCTCAGATTCGCGCCCGTAAATTTTTTTTGAAGATTGGAAAGTCGTCACTTCTCTAAAAGCGAAATTTTATTTATGAAAATTCGCTGAAAAAAACGCAACCAGGATACTGTTTACATGCGCCATATAGAAATGCCCAATATTTTGCAACTTTCAACAAGATAATAAAGATTAAAATAGAATAAACACATTCACAGCACAGCTCTACCTGGCCAATACCTAAAACGCATTTTGCATTTTATGCATTCAAGGAAAAGCATTCCAAATGACATGTACATATGAGACATGTTTGAGATAGATGATATTTATATCGGCGCATGATGTGACATATGCTGCATTCACTGACGGATTTAATTGATATATGTACCAAAGGTAAGCGGCATTGTTATCAGAAAACTATTTACATGAGAAAATTCATATAATATATATGAAATCAAAATAAGGACGCATCTGCTAGTGATGAAATTTTACAAACATATAATTTCCAGGTCTACTGAAAGGTTTCCATGACATTTGAGTAAAATCACAAATTTCACAGACTTTTCCCTGACATTTTAGGGGGTATTTCACATTCCCTGATTTGTCCAGGTTTTTCCGGTTTTCCAGGTTGCTGGGTACCCTGTATAAAACTAGTAATATATTTATTGATAATTGTAGATGGCATCATTCAACAAAGAAGTTTTGAATATGTGCTTTTCCAAGATGTAATTTTCACCAGATGCAAAAAGCCCTACGAATTTTTTCAGAATGGCATTGATCACTAGAATTTTGACATACCAATTTCTTCGTTCAATCCTAAATTTCAAGTGTTGATATAAAATAAAGGTAAAACAGTCTGGACGCAGCAAGTGCATTATGGTAGCGAATTTTCATTAAAATGTTTTTAATGGCAAATATGTCTTGTTTTTAAAAGCACATTTGGTTGGCAGTATAACCTATATAGTAGTAACAACGTACGATATTTCACTAAAATAGCTTTGTTGTTTCAAAAAGTCCAAACATTTTCCGAAAATAAACTTAAAATTTTGGGTTTTCTTTCGGAAAATTTTTGTATCTCCGAAAATAACAGAGATATGACCACCAAATTTGGCACATACGTTTTTATTATCAAACTTACCCTACATGCCAAAATTCAGACTAAGTTAAAAGAAAAGTTATAGGCATTTAAAGAAAAACATTTGGGTACCACTGGTGATCAGAGGAAAGCACAAGCACAACATAATTTGTTTGATTAACAAAACCAATTGAATATTACATACAACGGTTAAGTTTTCTTGATGCAAAAAGGTCAAGAAGTAGCAGAAAAACTATTTTGAAAAATTTTATAATTTTTTATCTTAAAACATCAAAATCGCGATTTGAAACGTCAAAATTTGCAATTCTCAGACAAATAATCTGACACAAATACGGATTATGTAGAAGAAATGTAATAAGTGTGTTTTACAAAGCTTTAAGTTTCAGCTTCAACCATTATTGTCCTTCATTTTACTAAAATATTTTCGGAAAATCCATTTCAAATACCTATTTCTGATTCTTTGGCAGTAGTTTCAGCTACAGAGTTTATGGTTTAATAGTCTATATTTTAGCAAATTTTCTTAGAACAAATTCGTTACTGAGAACACTGTGACGTATGAATTTTGAAAAGATTTATTCAAATGAGCGCGAACTAGAACCCCTAAAACCCATATACGGGGTCACTTTTAGTTTTCGTCTGTTTACACATATGCAGGGTGACGAATTCCTATGGTAAAGCTCAATATATCCGTTATTATACAAGATATGAGAAAAAATTGTGTAGGTTAATTATAGGGTGGCTCGAGCTGCATCTTATGAACCTATTTTGACAATCACAGGGTGGCCTATATAAGTCCTTGGTGATACACACTTTCTTTTTTTAATAGAACACCCCTTATGTTATTGCATTTTTGCATTTCCCATCGAATTGTAATGCATGTTTGAAAGGAAAAAAAATTTATCGTTCATCGTTTTTTTGTTATTTCAATTGTTCTTTTCACGTTTTTGGCACATATCACAAAATGTGATACGGCGTTTTTACCAATAGATAGCCGAGCCCCATGAAAATGACGCATTCAGAGAGCTTTTTGTTTGTATTACTCGTCGAAAAAATCAGCTGCCGTATACGGGCGCTCTCAAGTAGTGGCCGAGTTTGAAATTTTTTCGTAGAAATGTTTTTAATGTTTCCGTGGAAATCATTTTTTGTAAGATTTTTGTGATATGTTGGTAAATAATAAATGTTTGGTAAGTTATTGTAAAAAAAAAGTTGTCGAATTTTTGTAAAAAATGTGATTTAGTGTAACATTACTCAAGACAATTTCTGTAAAAAAAATGGTGAATTTTTGTAAAATAAATTTTTACATATGTTCATAACTTTCTTTTTTATATTTTGGTCATTTTGTAAATAATTATATTTGGCTACTTTAATGAAATATAGTACAATATTAGTACCATATAGGTTATATTGCAAACCAAATGTCGTTCTCTTAAAAACAAGACATATTTGCCATTAAAAACATTTTTACGAAAATTCGCTACCATAACGCACCTGCTGCGTCCAGACGTTTTTATTTTGACTTAGAGATCTGAGTTTCGGTAAGTAGAGTAAGTTTAATGGTGGAAACCTATATGCCAAATTTGGTTGTCATAGCTCTGTTACTTTCTGAGATACAGAAATTTTCCGGAAGAAAACTCAATATATATATATATATATATATATATATATATATATATATATATATATATATATATATCTCGGCCCATCAGTTTTTGAGTATCGTTACGATATATATATATATATATATATATATATATATATATATATATATATATATATATATATATATATATATATATATATATATATATATATATATACAGATCTCCCCATTAGTGAATTTTTTGTTTTACGAAAAATTCGGTAACCAGCACAATGTAAATGAAAATTAACTTAAATTAAAAACACATCTACTGAGCAACAGGTGTTTTGAAATATACTAATAATAATAAGTTTATTAAATTGCTAATTGTACAATGTAAAGCAAGCCTGAAACATGTCGTCAGTAGGAAAAAACAAAAGCATATATGCAACCAAAAACAATATAAAATCAAGCAGGTTATTAAAAGCATCGATACAAATAAAAAATTTATGTCATGAATTATGGAAAAAAAGGAGATTTTGTAAAAGCTATATAACTTATATAAGCAATAGTAACTTGTCATTTGTCAATACTTGATAAAATAAGTAAATAAGTAAAAATTTGCTTCAATCAGAAGTTCTAAATCACAAATCTCATACAGAGGGAAAGCATTTTTCATTTCTATACTAAATAAGGCTGACCTAAAATTTAAAAAGTTAGTTTTGATTTACATGTTAATTGACAAAATATGAGTTAACAAAAGGTCATTCTGTTGAGAAAATACACTCCGTCAAAGGAGCACTCTAAATAAGTTTTCTCAAATTAAAGAAAAATGAAAAATTACGTTTTTCTAACAAAACGTATCCCACAAAAATTGCTGTGTCCCATTCCTATAGTTAAAAAGGGGAAAATAATAAATAGCAAACACTATTTGTAACTCCCAAAATTCAAGACAAAAGGAAAAACTTAAATTTACATTGACTTATTCTATAGAGGGGTATATTTTCTTAATACTTATTGAAATACATTTTTCTTCTTTTCCGCGGCCTTGCCGCCCCGATAGCACTGCAACTTTTGGTTGATTGTGCATACCCTTATTCTTACTCCACCCATTCCAAAATCACTGTGCCTTGAACTAGTCTGCACAGCGATTGGTAGGGTGAAGTTTTATATTGCTCTGTCTCCGGTCTAGACTGACCGTAGATCAGTTGTCTTTTGCGGTCCAGAGCTTTACACTCGCACAAGATGTGCTGGGCTGATTCCTCCCCCTCGCCGCAGAGTCTGCATGCGAGGTCCCCTTCGAACCGCCCCATTTTATGCAGGTGTTTCTGGACGGCCATGTGTCCCGTCAAGAGACCTGTTGTGTTTCTGAGCTGTCCTCTGCTAAGATTTAGCAGCTCCACAGCTCTGTTTAACTGGGTCCGTCAATTATTGACTACCCATGTCTGAGCCCTGGACAGTCCGCCCAGTACACCTTGTGTTGGTTTCTGACACAGGACTTAATGGCTCCCCTGGGAGAGCTCTTTGTCACGCCCAGAGCCGGTTCTGGTCCCATAAATGGTTCTGCTGACCCTCTCTTCGCGAGACTGTCAGCTTCTTCATTGCCTTTGACCCCCTAGTGACCCGGCACCCAGATGAGGGTCACCTCATTCTGCCCAGCCAGGTCGCTCGTCTCGTCTCGGCTGTCACTCACCAGCCAGCAATTTACCCGTGGGCTAGTTAGTGCCTTAAGGGCTGCCTGGCTGTCTGTGGCTATGAGGATCCGCTTGTTGGTGTAGCCCCTCTTATTGTTCTCCTGCACACAGTGCAGGATGGCGTACATTTCGGCCTGAAACACCGTTGCATGGGCTCCGAGGGAAATACTATGACTTACCCTCAGTCCTTCCGAGTAAACACCTGCCCCCGTCCCACGCTCCCCGCCGGATCCGTCCGTGAACCAGACGAGCGCGACCCGTGGTATGCCTGGCGTCTCCTCCCGCCATGCCTTGCGGTCGGGGATTTCCACTGTAAAGTTCTTTTCCCCGCACATTCGCGAAGTCTGACCTCATTTCAAGTATGGGCTCCTTCACGATCTCCTGAATTTTGCAGTGGCCCCTGAAGCCTGGGTTGATCTTCATTGCAGGCTAGTCTGTATAGTCCTAGCCTGGCCTCCCCCATAATAACTAAGTGTAGGGGAGGCAGATCCAGCAACACCTCCATGGCGGCTGTTGGGGTTGAAGACATGGCCCCTGTGATGCCTAGGCAAGCCATCCTTTGGATCTTGCCTAGTTTTTGTTTGAGACTGAATTGTGTCACCTTAGGCCACCAGACCAGTGAGTGCCGCGTATGCTAATGATGGTCTGACCACCCTTGTGTACAGCCAGTAGGCCATACTAGGTCTTAGTCTCCACGTTTTTCCATATAGCCGCCTAGTGACGGCTAAGGTCATGACTGCCTTACGCAGTATTTTTCCAATGTGACCATTCCAGGTTAGCTTAGAGTCCAATACGACCCCAAGATATTTTACCTCTCTGGCCATTGGAATGCTCCTACCGTATAGTGAGAATTCTGTGGTTGTTGCACTTCCTCCTCCTCGTAAACGGCACGACGGTTGCTTTCTCAGGGCTCACCCCGAGCACTTGATCAACCGTCCATGCTTCCACCACTTTCAGTGCAGTCTGCATGCACTTATTCAAAAACTTACTTTTACAAAAAACTCAATTACTTATATTATTCACCAAAAAACTTTCATGTACTTATTAGGTTTTTAGAACAAAATTTTGAAATACCTACATATAGAGTACATTATTGTGGTCAAAGTAGAAATTTCATAGTTTTAGTCCTTCAGTTTATAGAACTAAAAAATCTGAATATACATATCTACTTAAGAAAAAACTATAAAATATAAAAACTTTTAAAATAAATAATATCCTTTTGCAACAAACTGTAAATACTTTAAAGCAAAATACCACATCTGCTGGTTACGCGAAAGCAAAAAAGGCTGAAATTAATTATGAGCATAAATAATTATCCTGTACGGGGTTATTACTTGCCATTGCCTACACACAAAGTTATAATTAATTGAATGGCATACATGAATATACTGAGATGGTGAAGAATTATATAGGTAAATTAGGTATAACTATAATTGAGTAATTATAAATTTCATAATATTCTTTACATATACCTACTTGAAGCAAATCGATTACTTCCACAAACTCCATCAAGTAACTTGATAAACCATTCAGGTACTTCACAATTAAATATGTAAACAGCAAAAACCAGTCCAAGTCCCAAGATAAAAATGACTGTGGCAACTTCATAGAACTGTTTAAAAGAGGATTTTTTGACTTCAAATTTTTTCAGGAAACTTGACTTCTCATGCGATGCAAACTTTCCATACCTGAAGCTTTGCCTAATTAACAGGGGTAAATATTTCTCAAATGTGTTCATCAAACTTGACAATATTATCATGGTGGAAGTCAATAAGGAAAAAAATAGCCTAACATAATTTAAGTTTAGCAACATTCTGCGACACGTTCTGCATCAAACCACATCTAACACTGCTGCGACTGCAAACTAAACAGGAACTATTTATACATAGAAAGTTATAAACGCAAGAGAAAGTAGTGCAAAGTACACGCCTGCTGAAGATAATAACTTTGTAGCTGACGTCTGGCATGCACATAAATAGCTTAATGTGTTAAAAAATTTATAGAAAACTATCAAAATATTTTATCATCCTTTTATCAAACATTATTAAGTACAGCTGGGTATACCCTATAAGTACAATTTATTTGAGCATATACATAATTCTAGAATTGATAAAACAATGACTGAATTATGTCGGGGTAGCAAACAATAAACAGATTAATTAACTGAAAAATATACATGACGACAACAGGTATTTAGGGTTTTCACTGTTTTCCTGTACTCAAATTATAAATAAAATTATAAATTTAAATTATACGTATGGCAGTTTATCGATTTGCATTTGACACTTCAACTCAATGTCAAATGAATTATGAATTGTCATCAGCTAAGTAGTTCAAACGTTCAAACTACAGTGACTTGATAGAGACAGTGTGGACATGGGCGATTCGGCCGCCATGTTTTCTCCACATTTAACATTGCGCTTATGGAAGAATAGTCAAAAATTGCAAATAATAATGAATTGGTGCATTTTAGAAGAAAACTGTATAGAACCTTTTCTGCAGAGAATTATTTTTTGCTCATAACAGACTAGTCGTAATGTTTCCTGGTCAGATAGAACACATTACAATTTGCTTTAAAATAATTTTTCTAGTCAATGGATCTGTAGAAACTGTTTATGTTATGAGTTTGGCTACATTGTCGACAGACCGATTTGATGAAGTGACGTTGACGTATTGTCATCAATTGTAAACAAATTTGTATTTAATTAACACCAGAACAATTTGGTAATGAATAATTATATGAATCATTCAACATTACAAAATCATAGTTTATGATCTTTATACAAATAATAATCATTAACAAATTCAAGGAAGAGTAAGAAAATGCAAAAATAATTATAAAACTTTATTCGATGGTCATAAAGGAGTACTCATTAGTTTTGCTAGCATGTAATTTTTTTGAAATTAGCCTTTTACTTACTATTTTAGCCTGAACACCACAAACCTGTTCACATTTTTTTTCAGGTTATGACAGGGTAAAATAAAAATATGCATTACATCTGAACAGTCACTTAACATTTTCTCAACAAAGAATAATTTCAACCTTATATTTTGTGTTTGGACAAAAGAAAACAACTGCCGGAAAATAATTTCCAGTCTTGAAAAAAGTTGAACGTCTTTAACTAAAGTGCTAATTGATTACTGAACAAGCTAAAATAACTTAAAAACTCCTGTACCCACCACTTCGTACAGGTAAATAATGAATGTAATCAAAATCAAACACTTTGTGTTTGGAGAAGTCGGCGGATTTTTTATCACATCAGATCGGTCTGTCGGCAATGCAGCCAACCTTATAACATAAACAGTTTCTATAGATCCATTGACTAGGAAATTTATTTTATAACAATTTTAATGATTCGTATCTAAATAGGAAACATTGCGACTAGTCTATTAGGAGCAAAAAATAATTCTCTACCGAAAATGTTCTATACAGTTTTCTTCTAAAATGCACCAATTCATTATTATTTGCAATTCTTTACTATTCTTCCATAAGCGCAATGTTAAATGTGGAGAAAACATGGCGGCCGAATCGCCCAAAATGATACCACCTAATGGCCACACTGTCTCTATCAAGTCACTGTAGTTCAAACTACTGATATGAATAAAAGGGTAATATTTTCAAATTCAGTTTCAGTGACTCTAATAAATATTTTAATAACATAGTGTACTAATACGCAAATGAAATTCAGTATTGCTTAATATTATTGGTACCAACTCGTTAACTTCTCATCATAAATGTTAGATTCCTAGGCATTTTTTTCATAGAGAATAAATACTTATAACATGGTCAATATACTCAGTGTACTGGATGGTGTATTAAAAATAAATATGACGAAAACAAGAGTAATGAATATAAATGAGAATAGAACTCCAAATATATATATATATATATATATATATATATATATATATATATATATATATATATATATATATATATATATATATATAATGGATGTTAATTGCACTTGTTGATATTACCTGGGATGGTGATATTGAATCCATAGGTAAACACTTGATATACTTTCACTAACTGAATAAACTATAAGATACATTTAACTGTAATACAATTACAACAGTACATGAGTACATAGCAGATAACTGACCGAGCGTGGAGGACGTGTGTTCACTGTAGCGGTTGGTAGAGAAGACAGAGATCTCTCTGGTGTTTCTTCGTTGCTGTAGATCTTGACAGCTGGCTGTCGCAGAACATAACGTAACGTTTAACTGTCAAGAGTATTTATGCAGAAACACAGAGTAGTGTTGACGGAAACACTGCGGTCGGAACCACCGCCACATATATATATATATATATATATATATATATATATATATATATATATATATATATATATATATATATATATACAAACTATAAACTGGGCCATTCGCAACGCAACGGACACAGAATGTATGCGTGTAGAAAACCTCAAAACATGCCGCTATTTTTTATATAAAATTTTTCTCTGACGCACATGTTTGGTGAGATATTGATCTCTGCAGATTCTTTAATAATTACAAGAAACAGCTGTATTGTAGCAATGTCTAACATAGAACAACCAAATTTGGTAGATGGTTTTCCTTTATCAACGTCGTTATTTGACAAAAATTTAAAGTGGATATAAACTCAAGAAGGGGTGAATTTGGGGTGGGTCACAGTCTAAATGACATGTTTTTTTAACCGTAACCTAATCAATAGCTAAAGTCCATTAATTTTATAGCAAATTAAATTCTGTACCTTTTTCTCCCCTTGTAAATTTTTCGACAAATCACCCGTTTTTTTTAATTGAGATTTTTAGAGTTGAAATCAAAACAAAATTATTCCCGTTGAAGACTTTATTAAACATTAGCATATCTGAAATTTAACAAAACGCTATTAAACATTAATACATTAAAAAAAATAAAGAAACACCAAAGATATTGTTCAAAATAACTTCCATTTTCTCTCACACATAATTGCACCACTGCACCCTACGTCGAAAATTAAAATCGACTGTGTTAATTAATGGATGTCACTCAAATAATGGTCCACTTATTATTGATGCGACTTCACAAACCTTTCTCAGTTCGAACTGGTGTCAAATACACAGATTATTTTAAAGTACACCCAGTTTATTTTAAATAATATCGTAATATTATTTAAAATGGGCTAATATAAATTAGTTTCGTAATTCGCATTTCGCGAGTGTATCAACCTAGCTTTAGCAGGTATTTAAAAGAGAAGTTCGTTTGAAAATGTGTACTGATAGAAACACGAACAAAAGTTTACTAGAAGTGAGAGAAGAAAGGCGACTAAAAGAAATTGAGAAACGAGGAAAATTTGCTTAACATATTTTGAGACATAATAACTTTGACATTATCTGAAAGGTGCATACTTGGAAAAAAGATAAGAGGTAGAGTAAAAAAAAACTTCTGTGTTCTACAACATAATAATTATAATAAACGTCTTTGTTTATTTGGTTGTTGTTTGAGGCAGGTAGTGATGGTTGCGAAGATAAGGCGACATTCTGTTGTTATGATATTATCATTACATAAAGTTGTGGAAAATTTGACTATATTTGAAAAATCAGTTTATCTAGCAGGCTATAGTACGTTAAAAACTTTAAAGTTTTTTTAGTTTATCTAACAAGCTACAGGACGCTAAGAATTTAAAGTTTTTTAGTTAGTATAGAAACTCCATATTATTACCAAAAGTTCATTCCAGTTTAAAACTACAGGACTATGCTCATAATATAAATGCGAAATACCGTCTTTTGCGAATTGCGAAACTGATTCCTATTGGCCCATTTTAAATAGAATTACGATATTCTTTAAAATAAACCAATAGGGTTAGTTGTCTCTGCGATTTCGCAATTCGCGAGTATGTATCAGCCAAGCTTTTGTACATTTACTTATTTACCTATATTTGTTGCATTCCAGATCATCAATATTTCTTTGATTTTGATATAAACAGGAAAAAATGGAAGCGCAACTTAACTTAGTTTTGTAAAACTGAACCCATTCCAATAAATAGATAATTATTTTAATTTTAAAATGAAGGAAAATTAAAATTCTAAGGTAATAGATATAGAGAATTATCCATTGTCTATAGGGTTATGTCAATGTCATTGGTCTTGTAAGTCACCTTCCAAATTTGAAATTTAAACTATTATAATTTCTTAATTTAGAAGGCACATTTTTGTGTTTCAGTATTTGAGTCTTGAGTAAGGATTTACGTCATACACAGATAAGATACAAGTAGTATTAGATAATTATAAATACACATATCAACATTTTACAGTGAACAGGTTACCTTGAACATAGCTTTAAAAATAATTTTTAGCTATAGTTTTAGGGCACACTCTATAAGATTCTGTGATACAAGTAGTGATTAACTCAATAATATGGCAAACCTTCAAAAGCTGACTAAAGAAGAAATTAAAAAGTTCTTGAATTCTTTTGATACAGTACTCTTGGACTGTGATGGAGTGTTATGGCTGGAGGATGGACCAATTAGTGGTTCAGTAGAAGCAGTAGCTGCTTTAAGACAGATTGGTAAAAGAATATTTTTCGTGACAAATAATTCTACCAAAATACGTGATGATTTTGTAAATAAAGCTAACCGATTTAATTACAATGTAAAGAAGGTAGGTTACAAGTTTTTAATTCGATGAGTATTTTATTGATATACTTAATAAATTGGTGCTTCTTTAAAGGAAGAAATTATATCAACAGCGTATTTGACTGCCATGTACTTAAGTAATATGGGTTTTAAGAAAACAGTTTATGTAATAGGTTCCAGAGGCCTTTCAAAAGAATTGGATGCTGTTGGTATTAGAAACTTTGGTATTGGTGTAAGTTACCATAATTTGTAGTTGCATGTTTGCTACTTACAACATAAAATTGCCAGTTTAGTTTATAATCTAATTTATTTTGTAAAGTTGCTAAACTTGAAACTACTTTAGTAAGTAAGACAAAGAAGCTTTTCTTAAACATATAGGGGGAAACTCGCGTCTAGGGACAGATCTCAACTTTTCGATCCCTGGCCCCCGCATGCGCATAGTATACTACCTGAGAGGCGCCTAAATTGAATTTAGAAAGTAATGAGTCGCATATTTTCTTTTAGTGTTATTTGATGTTTTTAGGAATAAAGAGTTGATAGGTAATGCTTATAAAACAAATGACTTTTGTTATTGTTTTATTGTTACATTACGTCAGTTTAATAAAACAGTTGAGCCGCCCCCGGGGGCGTTTCACGAATCGCCTAGAACAACAGACCGTCTTTTTCCTACCTCCTTTAACCAAGGAATCGATTGGCATCAAAAAATCTTAAAAAAACGACAATTTATTTTTTCGAAAAATTAAACATCCAGCTCACGTTCGCAACTGGGGGTGTGACGGCATCAATCTTAAAAATTCTGACCGTCTCCACATTTAATTTAATAACTTTCTTATTTATCCATATAGCGGGACGATTTTTTTCTACGACAAAGAGGAATAACCGGGCTACGTTTTCGCCGAAACAAAAGTTAAGAAATCAAATTTTGTCAATATGAAAAGAGCCGTCAAAGTCAGAAAAACCCCGAAAAAGCCTGTAGACAGCTCCGTGTTTTCTAACTTCTCCTAGAGTTTTTGAGATAGAGACCCGGGACCGCCTCAGTTTCGTAGGCAAAGGACGTAAGGTGAAGAAAATTTTACATTTTTGGCCTATTTTTTAAAAATCTGGATCCAAACTGGAATCGTAAAAAACTTGCTAAATTTGACTGCGGCTCATATTTTCTTTTTTCTTTTTTGTGTGTGAAAATTTCTCATCATTCCGCAATCCGACTTCTATCGTTCCGTTCCTCATAAGCTGGTATATCCAAAGCCGTCCAAATATTGATGATACCTTGATGGAAAGTATATTAAAAAAGTCCCAAAGTTTACCGAATGCATGACTTCTTAATTTATACTTTTTAGAAAAGTCCTTTCTACAAACAGTACATCGGTTGGCCATTTTCATTTTATAAAATATTAAAATTATTCCAAAATACCCTACAAAAGTAAACAACACGAATCGACCATAACCTCTATTCTTTTAAAGCGCGTGTAACGCGCATGCGGGCGCCAGGGATCGAAAAGTTAAAATCTGTCCCTAGACGTGAGTTAGGGGGAATGGTGCACACCTAAGTAAGGATCATATAGAAATAAAACCAATTATGTTAGTAAAATTTTGAGTGTTAATAGAAGCTTTACACTTTCATTTAGTAATATTGCATTTACCAAGAATCTAATTATAAAACTATATAGTTACAAAAATCTAAAAAATCCATTTGTACATATTCACCACCTGTTGGGGTAATGACGCACATAGGTTGACTAATGATGCACATTGGCGGGAAATTGTGTAACTACCTACCTGCAGAGGAAGTTGGTATCTTTTATGTAGTCCGCTATATCAATAATTAAAAAGACACAGGTTGGAAACATAAAAAAGTGCGTGTCTTCACAATAAAGTGGCCCAAAAAATAGAAATACTTTTAGAAGATCAATGTAAATTTTATAGGAAAATTGTATTGGCGGAAAAATGGTCTGGAGAACCTAGACCAGTTAATTGTGCATGATACCAGAAGTCATAGTATACAAACCTGTGCCACGGTTCATTCTTTCTTTGTTCTCCACATAAAACGCACATTTCATTTGAATTTTCAGTGTCATTATGTTGAATGACATAGTAGGGTTCGAGTTCATCGTCGTCATAAACATCGCTGTTGTCATTTTCAAAGGACTCTGAAGATTCAAGTGTAGATGGCCTTCTATTTTTGTCTCCCACTTTTTCTGGAAATTGCCCAATTTGTCTCCGTACGGAATCGAATCTAGCAATTTTTTTTTGCTTTTCCACTGTTACCGAAGCTAAGAGGAGAGATTGTAAAATAAGCATTTTCTTCTGTGTTTTCGGTATCGTGTTTATTATTAATTAACTCTGGTGCGGCATTTTTTGTAATTTTTCTTTTCTGCGCTTTCCTGTTTAGACTTTTAATTTCAATTTCTTCTTTACTTGAAGTCTATACCTTTAGTGAATTTTCATTAAGAAAATTCACTAATAGATCAATGGTAAGATTTTTGGAAAATTTCTTCAAATAAGCACGAATTAGGGTCCCTAGAACCCAAATCCAAGGTCAGTTGAAAAGTTTATATATATATATATATATATATATATATATATATATATATATATATATATATATATATATATATATATATATATATATGGATATGTATCCAACTGTTAACTCAAAAAATACTTCACCAATCGAAACCAAATTTGGCAATTCCCTTCATTTTAGTGAATTTTCTTAGAAAAAATTCACTAATGAGGAGATCTCGACTTTTGAATTTTGAAAAAATTTCTTCAAATGAGCGCGATTTAGGACCCCTAGAACCCATATCCGGGGTCAGTTTCAATTTTTATATGTTTATATATATATATATATATATATATATATTTATATATATTTATATATATATATATATATATATATATATATATATATATATATATATATATATATATATATATATATATATATATATATATATATATATAGGTATATATATATATATATATATAGGTATATATATATATATATATATATATATATATATATATATATATATATATATATATGTATATATATATATATATATATATATATATATATATATATATATATATATATATATATATATATATATATATATGTATCACACTGATAACTCAAAAAATAATGGGCCGATTTTGATAAAATTTGGCATGTACTTTTCTTTTGTAAATAGCTTGGATAAGTTCGTTAGTCAGGAAAATCGGACGAGGTTTTCCGGGAAAATTTTGAGTTTTCTTTCGAAAAAAATTCTTATCTCAAAGAATAATAGGCAGATTTTGATAAAATTTGGCACATACCTTCCTTTTGTAAATGGCTTTGACAAGTTCGTTAATCAGAAAAATCGGACAAGGTTTTCCGGAAATAAATCAGTTTTTATTTGAAAAAAAAATTTTTCTTAAAAAATAAAAAATCTATGATAACCAAATTTGGTAGCTAGGTTTACGATATGAAAAGTAAACTATACACCAAAATTTAGATTTCTATGTTACAAGAAAAAAAAGTTATAATAAAATATTTTGTGCCAGATCATTTCTATGAAAATTCACTACCATAACGCACTTGCTGCGTCCAGGCTTTTTTTTAATAGCTTGGATCAGTTCGTTAGACAGTTTTGACAATCAAATACTTTGAGAAACAAATGTGAAAAACGCAATATCTTTTAAATTACTAGAAGTATGAAACCAGAAGTTTACACACACGTAGATATTGTATAAGTGGTCCTCTCTACCAAATTTGAAGTTAATCAGTTCAGTAAATTTTGAGTTATAACCAAATAAAAAAATTACTATATAACCTGAAATTACCTCTGAATGGGTGCCTATAATGTTAGACAAGGTCAGACAGATATATCAGTGTTACACTGCTATTGCAAACAAATGTTCCAAATCAAACAACAAACACACAGGCTACAAAAATGTGTCATAATAAACAATCAGCGCGGTTGCCATTTGCTAAAACTCTCACCTGGATCTGAAGATATCAGAAAACTATATAGTAATAAATATAAATTTTAATGAAAGTGATTCAAGTTGTTTAAAGGCAATCTAGAACTACGTTTTATTATGTATAAATATTAAGCTTCACATTCTTCAGGGCATTAAGCTGGGGAGGAGTCGAATTCGAGGTTATCTAACCACAATTTTGTAAATTGTCAGACCTGGCCGATTTCTTTTATAATACTGGTACAATGTTTGCTTTCAAAAGGGCTAAATTTTATCATGCGACAATCTTCTTTGCAAGTATCAAAACCTGCTCACAAAATGAGAACGATACTGATAGATAAAAGCGTATTTCTGTATTTCTCATATTGTACGTTTCAAACAGGTACAGTCTCCCGCTTAAAATTAGACATACCTACGTTTGTTAAGCGTCCTAGCCTATTGAGCTTAATTTACAAGGTGCTTGTTTTCGGCGTCTACCAGATTTCAGTGTAGTCTTAGACAAAAGCTAGATTCATATACTCGCGAATTGAAAAATAGTCACGACACGTATTCCTATTGGTTTACTTAAAATAATATCCAAAAACTGTTGTTTTTTATTAGATTTTATAAATGTATTTTATTAATTTTTGTGTGCACACAGACACGAACTAAATGTCTTCTCTACTTGTAAGTTTGTGTAGCCTCAATGTTAATTGAGGCCCCCCCTTTATTATACTTACTTATCTTGTGCTTATATATGTAATATAAAAATTAAAAAGGTGTGCAATAGCAAGTGAAATTATTTACTTTAGTAGTATTCGATATTATCTGAAAAAGACATTATAGCCGATAATGTGGAATGTAATTTCGGTAAAGTTACAGTTTACTGCAAGGAGGGTTTTTAGATATTTTTTTCGGAAACATTCTGAGAACTCCCCTCGGATGCACAAGCCACAAGGCAAAGTTGTTGCAAACAACCCCTAAGAAAGTTAAGGAACCAAGAATGAATAGGGTTGCTGGGCAGGGAGGAAATCTGAGCGGAAAATGCTAAAAAAAAACATTTAGTCGGACTTTGAAAAGATCCGTTTTTCTCATTTTGCAGCAATACTTCATTTAAATCCTGTCTGCCCGGCACACCCATATTCGCACAGGTCCAGTAACTTTCTTGGGGGTTGCTCCCAGCTTTATGCCTTGAAGGTAGTTTTATGCATGCACAAGGGGAAGGAGAACCCCCCGTCTTTTTGGGTGACAGGACAGAAACCCTCTTCGTCCTGGGGGTTCTTCTTCCCCTTCTGCATGCATACAACCACCCTCAATGCATGAACCACAGGAACTTTTTTATGTTCCGCTTTCTAGTGTATTTTTTATTAGGGTATATTTCCTGTTTATAAACTGTTTTGTTTGAGTTTTGTATGCAAATTACTGTATAAATATTTATGTTAGAGGTCATGTTTTTGTTTGCCCTTCTTTACCCTATTTTTTACCATTCCTAATTAAATAGAGTAATGTTTTATGACTCTTAAGATGAGGTTAAATCACTATATTATTCTTATGAAAATTCACTAGACTAACACACTTGCTGCGTTCCGAACATTTTTTTTCTTTAGATTCTTCTCATTTGTGTTTCATTGGTTTTGGATTCATTTCTCTCTCAGCTTTTTTCTCAAAGTTGACTGGGATGTTATAAGATCTGCCAACTTCACGTATATCCCCCTGCCACAATTTCTAACTCAATTCAATGCAGTTCAGTGGCGATTTCTCCTATGAATGAATATGAGTAGGTCAATAGCAACGGGGAATGAATTCGGGTTAAGTGTGCGTTAATATTTCCGAACAACTTCAGTTTATGGAGATGTATTGATATACGATGCAGTCCCCCACCCGCATGTTTAAAATAGTGAGGAAAATACCATTGATTTTACGGCTGCCGGGAGCTGTAAAAATATCGCTCAAGACAAATGAAAGGAACGCCGGTCTAACCAACGCTGCGACAGCATTATTTACGAGCATTACGACTGTGCTTGCAGAGACCACAGTATTCTAGAATCACTATCGTTTGTCGTTTTGTCACTGTTTAATTGACAAAATATTTCACATCTATGTTTGCTAAAGACAATTTTTCAGGGTAATTTAAAATTGACATTCTGTATGCAAAAAAAGTTGTATTCCTCGCCGTCACCACAAACAGCAACTCGTTAGCGCACACCCGAACTTTTTGGTCAGGAGACACCACTGATGCAGTTGGTAGCAAATCCTCAGAGTAAGAATTTATTTGTGTTTTCCGCATATAATGTCGTGGCATCTGCAATAAAAAAATGATCTTTATAAACTAGTTAAAATTAGTTCCAATTAACGTTTGTTTGAATGCAGGGTAATCGTGAGCATTTTTGTACTCAATTACACCACAGTGATTTTTAAATTAAAATATCCGATTTTATAGCCAACATACAAATGAAATAAAAAATAACGGCATGTAACAATAGCTCAGATCGTGCGATTGTAATTTTAAAGGCTGATTTTGACGCCCTCGTGGCGCAGGTTGCTAGGTGCCAGCCTGCTAAGCGAGAGGTCTTGGGTTCGATTCCTGGGCGAGCCAAGTTGACTTTGTCTGGAAAATTTTAAAAAATATTGAATGATGGGAAATGAATGTGCTAATGGCCTGAGATGCCGCAGCCAATAATATTAAATAATAAAAATAAAGGCTGAGTTGCTTAAAACAGTTGATAAACAATGAGGTACTTACCCATGATATAATGACTTAGAAGAAGAAGAGATATGATATTGCACATATGCCCCGCCCCCTCCTATGACGTCACGTGGTGAGTAACATTATAGAAGTCCAACTACACACTTAAAACAAAGTCATTCACAATCAAAAAGTTTCTATATGTCTGTTTAATGCAGTTGAAGTTACATTCCACTTCGTCGCCTATATTGTCTTTTTCAGATAATATAGAATGCAGCAATAAATGTAATCTTTTCCATTTTTATATTAGAAAAGACGTTCGCATACATTTAGAGGGCTTTAACATTCATAAACTTGATTTGATCATGATGTCACATAATCACGGTATCATATTCTGATTTAAAAAATTACTTCCAACTGTATGCACTTAAATACTATTAAAATACGTAATTTGTTAAGAGGTTGTGATGAAATGTCAAACTCCACTGTTCGACAGCATATTATTGTTGCATGGGACTCAGTACATGACGCCATGCGCATCTAAATATATATAGTCTCATTATCATATCCTTCGTTATTTGTATCATGGTACTTACCGCCTAAAATAATACCCACGTAAATAAGAAGATAAGCACTAGCAGCAATATTATCAGCACTAACTTTACTCGTGGCTATCACAGACACTTCCACTTCTGTCAGTATACTGATAGCAAGTTCCCGAGATGTGTGTATGGGAAGGGATGCTTGTAAGTGCCATGTAATTCAAAATATCACAATGGGCACAATTACCTACTTTTTTTTTATATTTCAACAACACACCACATAGGGTTAACAGCCTAAATACTATCGTACCGTGGGTGTCGACAAGGAGGAAAGAGGCAACTTGTTAATTCTGGACTTGAAGGTTTGGAAGTTCAGAGGAGAAGGAAAAACATGTGCAGGCAAGGAATTCCACAACTTGGAAGTCCTCGGGACAAAAGAGCGGGCATAACAAGATGTTCTATGTCTGGTGACGTGGACAGCAACAAGGTGCATTCGCTCTGTTCCACCGGTAGAGCTGTTGGGGGCAGCAGGTGGAGGAACTATGGAAGAAAGCTCCTTTGAGCAGTGCCCTTGCAGATATCTATAAAAGAGAGGTCACCAACGGCACGTCGGTGGGCAAGAGATGGGTGCGGGTAGGGTCACTGATGAGACGTATAGCTCTCTTCTGAATGGAGTCCAGGATAGCGAGTGTAGAAGCGGCAGCGGCAGATGTGGGAGCAGTATTCGATGTTTGGTCTTATTTGTGAAGTATATAAGGTATAGAGATTATCTGGTGAAGAGTACTTGCGAGCCCGGAAGAGGAAACCTAATTTCGTGGCAGCCGCTTCTGCAATGGATGTGACATGTTGGTGCCAATTGAGATTTCGATCCACAGAAATGCCAACAAGTGAAAAGCACTCATTACTTTGAATAACTTGGTTGTTCATTGTGATGCGTCTGGGGCTGGTGTATCTCTTATGAGAAAGAAAGCAAGACGGAGATTTGGTGGGGTTAAATTGTACAAGATTTCTACTTCCCCAGCCTAATATTTTTTGGAGATCCACGGAGACAGAACCCTCGATGAGTCTGTGATCCTCATCTAATTAGGCTAAAGAGACAAGCTTAGAATATTTTATATTTGAGTGGAGGGTGCTGTCATCCGCGTAACTGTGAACTGGGTTGGATGTGCTAGAGAGGAGGTCATTGATGTGGAGAAGAAACAAAGTAGGGGCCAAAGCTGAACCTTGAGGAACACCTGCATTAATTGGATACAGTTTAGAGGAATGGCCATCTACAACAGAAATGCTCCGGTTGGAGAGGAAATTTGCTGTCCAGGTACAGAGTTTTGGTTGTAGGCCACAGGCGTGAACTTTATTAAGCAGCGCTGCGTGCCAGACCTGGTCGAATACCTTGGATATGTCTAGAGCGACAATCTGGGATTCACCGTGTAGTTCCATAGACTTGTTCCAAGAATGGGTGACAAAGGAAAGGAGGTCGGCAGTTGATCTGCGCTGACGGAATCCATACTGCCTGTCGTGGATTAGACTGTGTTTTTCAAGTAATTTTAGTAATTCGGTGTTTATATACTTTTCAATCACTTTAGAGACGACTGAAAGGAGATAAATAGGCCTGTAGTTGCTAGGAAGCGCTTTCGATCCTTTCTTGGGGACGGGTTGTACTCGAGCAGTTTTCCAGTTACTAGGGAATATGCCTCTATTGTAAGATGTCTGAAACATACGAGTCAGGACAGGAGCAAGTTCTGGTCCACAATTTTTGAGAACAATTGCGCACCGTTCCCCCACTTTCCCCCAATACTAATCTGATTTCATCGAGTTTTTTATGATTAACAGGGTAAAAGATTTATTATTTTTTGTAATTTTATAAGTAGTCATAATCTGCATTTACAATTTACAGTTGCCATATGTTTACAATTGGTTATAGAGAAAACAAATAATTATTTCTATTTTAGCCTGACAGTCTTGAAACTAACTTCATTGAATTGATAGATACATTAGAGCTGGATCCTGATGTAGGAGCTGTGGTTGTGGGTTTCGATGAACACTTTTCTTATGTTAAAATGTTGAAAGCAGCTTCTTATTTGAGCAAACCAAATTGCTTATTTATAGCTACAAACACTGACGAACGTTTTCCCATGAATCATATAAACGTCATAGTTCCTGGTACTGGTAGTATTGTGAGAGCTGTTGAAACATGTGCAGAAAAAAAAGCTTTTGTAATTGGTAAACCAAATGAATATATTGCAGAATGTATTATGAAACAGTTTGGGGTGGATCCAAAAAGGACACTTATGGTTGGTGATAGGTATGATCTTTTTACTTTTTCCTTTGTAGGAGCAATTTTGGGCTAAATAAAGAACATTTGAAGGGCTTATTGTAATAACGTGATATGCCACAAGTAAAAAACAAAATGTTAATGGTCTTTGAAGTTTCGAAAAAATATGTAAAATTTGCTAATATTAAATTTAACTTCACAGTATTTTTAACAAATTTATTACATACCTTTCTAACAAACGTGTCTAGAAAGAGGATGACTAAAACAACTGGTTTCGTAAAAAAATTGTTTTTTCAAAACTAATGTGGCTTATCATATTATTACCTTTCTAACAAACGTGTCTAGAAAGAGGATGACTAAAACAACTGGTTTTGTAAAAAAATTGTTTTTTCAAAGCTAATGTGGCTTATCATATTATTACCTTTCTAACAAACGTGTCTAGAAAGAGGATGACTAAAACAACTGGTTTCGTAAAAAAATATTTTTTCAAAACTAATGTGGCTTATCATATTATTACCTTTCTAACAAACGTGTCTAGAAAGAGGATGACTAAAACAACTGGTTTCGTAAAAAAATTGTTTTTTTAAAACTAATGTGGCTTATCATATTATTACCTTTCTAACAAACGTGTCTAGAAAGAGGATGACTAAAACAACTGGTTTCGTAAAAAAATTGTTTTTTTAAAACTAATGTGGCTTATCATATTATTACCTTTCTAACAAACGTGTCTAGAAAGAGGATGACTAAAACAACTGGTTTCGTAAAAAAATTGTTTTTTTAAAACTAATGTGGCTTATCATATTATTACCTTTCTAACAAACGTGTCTAGAAAGAGGATGACTAAAACAACTGGTTTTGTAAAAAAATTGTTTTTCAAAACTAATGTGGCTTATCACATTATTACCTTTCTAACAAACATGTCTAGAAAGAGGCTGACTAAAACAACTGGTTTCATAAAAAAGATTGTCTTTAAACTTAATGTGGCTTATCATATTATTACCTTTCTAACAAACGTGTCTAGAAAGTTGATGACTAAAACAACTGGTTTCGTAAAAAAATTGTTTTTCAAAACTAATGTGACTTATCACATTATTACCTTTCTAACAAACGTGTCTAGAAAGTTGATGACTAAAACAACTGGTTTCGTAAAAAAAATTGTTTTTCAAAACTAATGTGGCTTATCACATTATTACCTTTCTAACAAACGTGTCTAGAAAGAGGATGATTAAAACAACTGGTTTCGTAAAAAAAATGTTTTTCAAAACAAATATGACTTATCACATTATTACCTTTCTAACAAACGTGTCTAGAAAGAGGATGACTAAAACAACTGGTTTCGTAAAAAAATTGTTTTTTTAAAACTAATGTGGGTTATCATATTATTACCTTTCTAACAAACGTGTCTAGAAAGTTGATGACTAAAACAACTGGTTTTGTAAAATAATTGTTTTTCAAAACTAATGTGACTTATCACATTATTACCTTTCTAACAAACGTGTCTAGAAAGTTGATGACTAAAACAACTGGTTTCGTAAAAAAAATGTTTTTCAAAACTAATGTGGCTTATCACATTATTACCTTTCTAACAAACGTGTCTAGAAAGAGGATGATTAAAACAACTGGTTTCGTAAAAAAAATGTTTTTCAAAACAAATGTGACTTATCACATTATTACCTTTCTAACAAACGTGTCTAGAAAGAGGATGACTAAAACAACTGGTTTCGTAAAAAATGTTTTTCAAAACTAATGTGGCTTATCATGTTATTACCTTTCTAACAAACGTGTCTAGAAAGAGGATGATTAAAACAACTGGTTTCGTAAAAAAAAAGTTTTTCAAAACTAATGTGGCTTATCATGTTATTACCTTTCTAACAAACGTGTCTAGAAAGAGGATGACTAAAACAACTGGTTTCGTAAAAAAATTGTTTTTCAAAACTAATGTGGCTTATCATATTATTACCTTTCTAACAAACGTGTCTAGAAAGTTGATGACTAAAACAACTGGTTTCGTAAAAAAATTGTTTTTCAAAACTAATGTGGCTTATCATATTATTACCTTTCTAACAAACGTGTCTAGAAAGTTGATGACTAAAACAACTGGTTTCGTAAAAAAATTGTTTTTCAAAACTAATGTGACTTATCACATTATTACCTTTCTAACAAACGTGTCTAGAAAGTTGATGACTAAAACAACTGGTTTCGTAAAAAAATTGTTTTTCAAAACTAATGTGGCTTATCACATTATTACCTTTCTAACAAACGTGTCTAGAAAGAGGATGATTAAAACAACTGGTTTCGTAAAAAAAATGTTTTTCAAAACAAATATGACTTATCACATTATTACCTTTCTAACAAACGTGTCTAGAAAGAGGATGACTAAAACAACTGGTTTCGTAAAAAAATTGTTTTTTTAAAACTAATGTGGGTTATCATATTATTACCTTTCTAACAAACGTGTCTAGAAAGTTGATGACTAAAACAACTGGTTTTGTAAAATAATTGTTTTTCAAAACTAATGTGACTTATCACATTATTACCTTTCTAACAAACGTGTCTAGAAAGTTGATGACTAAAACAACTGGTTTCGTAAAAAAAATGTTTTTCAAAACTAATGTGGCTTATCACATTATTACCTTTCTAACAAACGTGTCTAGAAAGAGGATGATTAAAACAACTGGTTTCGTAAAAAAAATGTTTTTCAAAACAAATGTGACTTATCACATTATTACCTTTCTAACAAACGTGTCTAGAAAGAGGATGACTAAAACAACTGGTTTCGTAAAAAATGTTTTTCAAAACTAATGTGGCTTATCATGTTATTACCTTTCTAACAAACGTGTCTAGAAAGAGGATGATTAAAACAACTGGTTTCGTAAAAAAAAAGTTTTTCAAAACTAATGTGGCTTATCATGTTATTACCTTTCTAACAAACGTGTCTAGAAAGAGGATGACTAAAACAACTGGTTTCGTAAAAATTGTTTTTCAAAACTAATGTGGCTTATCACATTATTACCTTTCTAACAAACGTGCCTAGAAAGAGGATGATTAAAACAACTGGTTTCGTAAAAAAAATGTTTTTCAAAACAAATGTGACTTAGCACATTATTACCTTTCTAACAAACGTGTCTAGAAAGAGGATGACTAAAACAACTGGTTTCGTAAAAAAAATGTTTTTCAAAACAAATGTGACTTATCACATTATTACCTTTCTAACAAACGTGTCTAGAAAGAGGATGACTAAAACAACTGGTTTCGTAAAAAAAATGTTTTTCAAAACAAATGTGACTTATCACATTATTACCTTTCTAACAAACGTGTCTAGAAAGAGGATGATTAAAACAACTGGTTTCGTAAAAAAATTGTTTTTCAAAACAAATGTGACTTATCACATTATTACCTTTCTAACAAATGTGTCTAGAAAGAGGATGACTAAAACAACTGGTTTCGTAAAAAAAATGTTTTTCAAAACAAATGTGACTTATCACATTATTACCTTTCTAACAAACGTGTCTAGAAAGAGGATGATTAAAACAACTGGTTTCGTAAAAAAAATGTTTTTCAAAACAAATGTGACTTATCACATTATTACCTTTCTAACAAACGTGTCTAGAAAGAGGATGACTAAAACAACTGGTTTCGTAAAAAAAATGTTTTTCAAAACAAATGTGACTTATCACATTATTACCTTTCTAACAAACGTGTCTAGAAAGAGGATGATTAAAACAACTGGTTTCGTAAAAAAATTGTTTTTCAAAACAAATGTGACTTATCACATTATTACCTTTCTAACAAACGTGTCTAGAAAGTTGATGACTAAAACAACTGGTTTCGTAAAAAAATTGTTTTTCAAAACTAATGTGACTTATCATATTATTACCTTTCTAACAAACGTGTCTAGAAAGAGGATGATTAAAACAACTGGTTTCGTAAAAAAATGTTTTTCAAAACAAATGTGACTTATCACATTATTACCTTTCTAACAAACGTGTCTAGAAAGAGGATGACTAAAACAACTGGTTTCGTAAAAAAATATTTTTTCAAAACTAATGTGGCTTATCACATTATTACCTTTCTAACAAACGTGTCTAGAAAGAGGATGACTAAAACAACTGGTTTCGTAAAAAAAATGTTTTTCAAAACTAATGTGGCTTATCATGTTATTACCTTTCTAACAAACGTGTCTAGAAAGAGGATGACTAAAACAACTGGTTTCGTAAAAAAATATTTCAAAACTAATGTGACTTATCACATTATTACCTTTCTAACAAACGTGTCTAGAAAGAGGATGACTAAAACAACTGGTTTCGTAAAAAAAATGTTTTTCAAAACAAATGTGACTTATCACATTATTACCTTTCTAACAAACGTGTCTAGAAAGAGGATGATTAAAACAACTGGTTTCGTAAAAAAATTGTTTTTCAAAACAAATGTGACTTATCACATTATTACCTTTCTAACAAACGTGTCTAGAAAGAGGATGACTAAAACAACTGGTTTCGTAAAAAAAATGTTTTTCAAAACAAATGTGACTTATCACATTATTACCTTTCTAACAAACGTGTCTAGAAAGAGGATGATTAAAACAACTGGTTTCGTAAAAAAAAAAAAAATGTTTTTCAAAACAAATGTGACTTATCACATTATTACCTTTCTAACAAACGTGTCAGGGGTTAAGGAGTCGCGGGCCAAAGGACTCCAGGGGGCAAGCTGAGGAAGTGGAAATAACAACATAAACTCCCGATGAAGCTTTCCCCAAGACCGTCATGCGCGGTAAAAATCCGCATCCTGCACGAGGTGACCCTGCTAATAACTAAACATGACGGATCTAGACAAGGAGGTCGAACTAAACTCCCCCAATCTACGGTGTCACGTGACCCGTGCCTATGGATGGATGGCACCAGGGCGATGGTGTCGTGAACGGAACCTCTGGAGTACCAGGCAACCCTCCAGAGTAACCCGCCTTGCACCACACAGGGGGTTCTGATGGTGTGGACAGTATTTCCCCCATTCTCGTGGGAACAACATGAAGATTATAAATACATATAAAACCAAAACCAATGAGGCTCGAGGAGTGGCTCCGGCTACAGACTTGAGCCTTGAGTCTATCCCGGAAACGGAGACGAGCCAGGGTGCGGCAGCGGACTCTGGAGGTCCCACGACCGGCGTAGATACGGGGGATCAGGGGGTAGCTTCGGCCAGAGACCTGTCCCCGACACCCAAGCTGGAGGCTGGGTCCCACCGGAGGGCGGCGAGCTCCGCGGACTCCGGGGGCCCCTCCACCAGTGAGGACTCTACTGTTAGAGTAGAGGGACTGCCCCGGCAGTCCAAGCGTCTTTCCGGGGCGCAAAGAAAGAAGCTCCGGAGGGCGCAAAAAATGGCGGCCGGGACCTGGACGGTCGAGAAACCTGTAAAGGCGCAAGAGGGGAGTGCGGGTCAGAAGAGGACGCGCTCGAACTCTAGCACGCCCACTACAGACAGACGTTCCAAAAGGGCCAGGGTGCCTGTAAAGGCGCAAGAGGAGAGTGCGAGTCGGAAGACGCCGCGCTCTGGCTCTAGCACGCCTACTACAGACAGACCTCCCAAAGGAACTAAGGCCGGAACACCGGCGCAGACTGGCTCTTACAGGGAGGCTGCGGAGGGCCTCGGGATGGCGGTGATTGACAGACGCCATCCTGAGGTCACGCTAGACCAGGGGAAGGCGGACCTGATCCAGGCTGCGGTGGTAGCTGCAGTGGACTCTCTTCAGGAAGGGGAGAGCCCGCCTCAGTTCCACCGGACGCGCCTGACGGGGGGCATCCTCTGGATAACCTGTGCCGGCCCGCAGTCGCGGGACTGGTTGCGGAAAACGATCGGGGGCCTCGGTCAGATTTGGGAGGGGGCGGACTTGACAGCCGTCGAGCCCAAGGAACTCCCAAAGAGACGCAAGGTCCTCGTACGGATCCCTGACACCGTCCCGCAGGAGACGGTGATCAGCAGACTTAAGATCCAGAACCCTGAACTGGGGACGCAACACTGGTCGGTTCTAAGCAGGAAGGCAGAGGAGAAAGGACAGACGCTCGCCTTCTCGATCGACCCGACATCTTACAGAGCCCTTGAAGGAACCTCTTTCAAGGCATTCTGGGGCATGGGAAGGGTTAGCTTCCGCCCACTGGGGAAGCAATTAAGGGTTAATGGGACTTAGGTTCCTTCAGGTCAACCTCCAACACAGTAGGGCAGCCACGGCCGGACTACTAATGGCTCTGAGGAACACGGATGTGGCCCTCATCCAGGAACCGTACTCCTACAAAGGAGAGATCAAGGGACTCGGCGGAGCTAATGGAAAGCTCATCTACAGCAGGTCCAGCGAGAATCCGAGGGCCTGCATTTTTGTCAGGGAAGGGATAGAGTTTCTCCCTCTAATGAATTTCTGTTCCAGGGACCTGGAGTAGGTAATGCGGCACTTTGAGCAGACAGTGACGTCACAGGAAGTGACGTCACGGCGCCGGCGCCACGCCCTGGCGCCGGCGCCACGCCCTGGCGCCTGCCCTGGCGCCGGCGCCACGCCCTGGCGCCTGCCCTGGCGCCACGCCCTGGCGCCTGCCCTGGCGCCGGCGCCTGCCCTGGCGCCTGCCCCAGCGCCTGCCCCGGCGCCTGCCCCGGCGCCTGCCCCGGCCCCGGCGCCTAGCCACGCCCCGGCGCCAAGCCCCGGCGCCGGCGCCCAGCCACGCCCTGGGCCAGACAGTCACATCCGTGTTATTCCTAAGGTCATTGACCTGTCTAGGAAACTGTGACGTCACACGACTTGGGCCAGACAGTCACATGCAAACATTTCAAAAGTGTCTAACCTATTACTTCAAATTATTATATTTTGAAAAAAACCATTTGGAGCAGGTGAGTTTCGAACCCGGGGCATTCAGATGGGAGGCAGCGATGCTACCCGTTGAGCTAAGCAGACGCTTATTAATTTATTGTTTTAGGTTGGTATATATATACGACTACAAACAAACCATACATGTAACATAATTAAAGTTTATTATTAGACAAATGGATGATTTACAAAATAATGTTTAATATTAGAGGCTGCTGAACCAAAACGGAGGAAAATGGCGGAATGAAAGATGGAAGCCTGTGATACCTTAAGCTGACATTATAAAAATGGCGGGCTTTCGTTGATAAAGATGGTGCAAGGATGGATGAAGACTTATTTAAAGATACGTCACTCCAACCTAGCCGACAAATGAGAGTGTAGACATAAGACATAATAATTAATATGTTTAATATTAGACAGACTAGAACGTCACAATTGTTATATGGGTAGGTTCTAAAAATAACACACAGAGGTCGCTGGCAAAACAAAAGAAGGAAGTTCAGAAACAAAATAGACAACAGGTTCAACCGTGAGATGTACGATGGAACCAATACATGCACGGTGTTAAGGAGGCCAAATCAAATTGGAATATACAATAAAATGGCCACTTCCGGTCTAAACTTTAAATCCTTGTATCTTTTCAACGACAAGTGATAGAAATGAACCGACTTTAAAAATATATCGTTTCGTAACAAGGTCTACAAGAAACCGAGATAAAAAACTTTAAACCCTTATCGCGGAAGATCCGTGAGATGTACGAGAGAACCAACACATGCACGGTGTTAAGGAGGCCAAATCAAATTGGAATATACAATAAAATGACCACTTCCGGTCTAAACTTTAAATCCTTGTATCTTTTCAACGACAAGTGATAGAAATGAACTAACTTCAAAAATGTATGTTTCATAACAAGGTCTACAAGAAAATGAGATAAAAAACTTTAAACCCTTATCGCGGAAGATCCGTGAGATGTACGAGAGAACCAACACATGCACGGTGTTAAGGAGGCCAAATCAAATTGGAATATACAATAAAATGGCCACTTCCGGTCTAAACTTTAAATCCTTGTATCTTTTCAACGACAAGTGATAGAAATGAACTGACTTTAAAAATATATCGTTTCGTAACAAGGTCTACAAGAAAATGAGATAAAAAACTTTAAACCCTTATCGCGGAAGATCCGTGAGATGTACGCTGGAACCAACACATGCACGGTGTTAAGGAGGCCAAATCAAATTGGAATATACAATAAAATGACCACTTCCGGTCTAAACTTTAAATCCTTGTATCTTTTCAATGGAAAGTGATAGAAATGAACTGACTTTAAAAATGTATCGTTTCGTAACAAGCTCTACAAGAAAATGAGATAAAAAAACTTTAAACCCTTATCGCGGAAGATCCGTGAGATGTACGCTGGAACCAACACATGCACGCTGTTCAGCAAAGCAAACTCTATAAAACATATTCAATAAAAAATGTTACTTCCGGGTAGACACTTCCGGTATAGCTATTCTTAGAGCTACATACATGTGTGACACATCAAAATAATCGTCTTGTTGAACAGAAGAAATATAATATTTAAGTAAGTCAGAACAAGCTGTGTTAACACCTAAAACCAACACACTCTCTCTTGTGTAGTAGGTATAGATGGTATGGTATGGTATGGTTTATTTGGAGACTTTCACCTAATTATCGATAAGAACACTGGTTATTTTAATGCGACTAAGCTGTGTAAAAATGGTGAGAAAAGATTCAGACATTGGCTGGAAAATAAGAAAACTAAAAGAGTTGATTATCTATTACAACGGTCAGCTAAAGAAACAGTCTATGTACCAATCAATACCGATACCCTTAATATTTCAACCGAAGGTGTTCACTTAGAGTCACATCTAGGGGGCCGGAATTCCGGCCCCCTAGATGTGCTGGAAGCAACATCTCAACTAACACCTACAACCGCTACATACTTACACCTAAAACCAACACACACTCTCTTGTGTAGTAGGTATAGATGGTATGGTATGGTATGGTTTATTTGGAGACTTTCACCTAATTATCGAATGGAAACATCCTATAGAGTTTCCGGAGGATGTAGATAGCGGTTAATTAATCGTTGGAAACATCTGGTCCTAATGTGTTTTCCGAAGGATGTAGATAGTGTTCTCAGATTTTTAACAGTCAACCAACCAGAAGAATACAACCAATTAAAGTAGAGGGGGGGAAAACCTATTTAACATCAGAGTTTACGATAGCAAGTTTAGTTTAAAAGTTCTAGCTATGAAAGCTGCTTGGAATTGTTGTGCTGAAACAATGTGTGACGAAAACGATGGTCCTGATTTCCGTGAACATCATAGGAAAAAGTTATTGTTTAACAAATATCAAGATGATACTAGGATGCTAATGGAAACAACTTTCAACATCAGAAGATCTGTAAAATTAGTAACTGGTGTTAGTGCAAGAAATGAGTTCACAATACTTGTGAAATTTGTTAACCCTTTGGCTCTAGATGAAGAAAATCAATATCTAGCATTGGAAGAGTGGCAGTTTTACGATTTTATGGATAACATACATGCATTATCTGCAAAGTGGTTTAAAGATAATGAACAAACTCATGCTGTAACTCAGACGAGCTACTGTCGAATCTCTTCTGCAACGATACTAGGTGAAAAAGTTTTATGTGTTAATAATTGTTTTACACATATGGTTATGTATCTAAATGAAGACACTGTAGAAAAGCTGGTGGAGCATGAGGAAATCATTAAGGAAAGATTTGAGTATGTAAGAGAAACACAGTTTGCTTGGATATATGACTGTTTTCTTCGCGACATCGTTCAAACATTAACAGAGCTGGGTAATTCAGATGTGAGTGCCGCGCAAACCATCCGAGTGATAAAAACCCTACTCAACAACATGTCTCCAACATTCAAGTATTACATGTCAGAGTGTTTGCATTACGCTCAAGAACAAGTGCTAACCGACATCAATAACCTCATCAATGGCACCACCTCTTAAAGCAAGCTTCGTCATCCTGACAGCATTGTGTCAAAATGTGTTTTACGTCTACAAACCACCAAATGTGAAAGAAGTGCGAATCTGTTTCGATGACTGCACCAAATGGTCTGGACTAACAAGAACATATCTGCACAACGATGAAGCGATTGAAGTTTCAACATACAACATGTCCAATATTAAAACTGATATAGTACATTATAAACTTATGTTTTTGTTTGATCATGGCACCCGAGGTGAGACAGCTGACTGGAGAACTCTTGTGTTAAATGATTCTTACCTGTTCACTTCAAATTATATTTCTATGTTTATATCAACTGGTTTTCTTATGTGTCTTGCCATATTTATGCTCATGTATTTTGGTTTTAAATATTACACTGTACTTAAAGATATTTATCGTAAACATATTTGTTAATAAAAATATATAACTGAAGATGTCTGTGTTTTATTCATTAGTTAAGCACCTATAGTTAAGATGAGATACAGTGAATCGTGCTCGTTACAAGTGAAAAAAGAGTGCTTTACGTAGTGAAATTCACAAATCTAAAGTGTGTGAACCGTGGGAAGTTGAACAAGTTTATATGTTAACTCAAGCTTTTAAAAACAGAATGGCTACCTATCGTATTAGTATGGATGGTAGTGATATACGACTTGCCATGGAAAGTGTGAAGCAGAAATTGTTTCATTTGATGGAGGCTGCTTTAGCCAAACACGATACAGTTAAAATGAATCTAGAATTGTTTGGTTTGTATGTGCTCCAAAGTCGAAATAAAAAAAAAAAAAGAAATGAAGTCATTTAATACTAAAAATATAAAAATATCACAGTGGCAACTAACTTTGAAAATATATATCAAGAATTTTACTGAGGAGGTTTACACAAAAGCTTTAGAGTTTGCTGAAAGGTGATAGCGGATGGATGTTGGAAAGACTAATGTGGTTGGAAATTAATATTAATAAATGTATTTAAAAGTAGATTAAAATAAAAAAACAGATATATTTTACAACGTTTGTTTTATTATGGCATTAAGCTTACAATATAAGTAAATAATGATATACAGTTATTTATGCTACAGATACATTTTCTATTATATCCTAAAGTATGATCCATACACAAAGGAGTATCAGGCACTAACTTTGGACAGCGTTCACTGGTTTCCAGGTTGATAACATCCACTTGATAACCACAGGTTGATAGTAAATGTAACAAAAACCTTTGCTTGTTTTCACCTTTAACATAAATTCTGTCAACACGTTGGGCTATAATATGTTTTGCTATTATGTTTGGTAATTCTTCTAAATTGATATCACCACAATTATAGTCAAGGCAATGGTGTTGTGTTTGTAGAAACTTCACTTGCTTGATTATGTCTGCAGACAGTAAACGTAATGGTGTATGCGGTTTAAAAACACAATGCACTGTTTGGAAACCATTATAAATCACAAACTCTTTAGGTGTAAATTCAGGCAGACAAAAACCCTGAGTATCAACGACCACGAACCTCATCGTGAAAGTGATTGCAACATCCTTGCAGCTACATTATATAGCGTACGATGTTGGAGAGTGGGGCATACTCGATGACGCAATCATGTATAATTACACAAAAACATTTTGTGTGATTGGGAAAGTTGGTAGTACTTTCCATTTCCAATTTGATATCCACAGTAGAAGGTTTTATAGAGTCGCTATACTTGGAGCAATCAAATACAAACATGGGATATTTTAGGAAAGACTTGTAATCCAAGGTAGGCTGTGGTTCTCTGCCAACATACGAACGTTGAAATTCAATCATGTTTTTATATGCCTCGACGTAATTTGCTTGGTTAAAGTTCAGGTTCATACCCTCTGTGGGGATTTGTTTCGAATTTAAGTGAAGTCTTATATCTCGAATACCCACATGATCAAACTCGTTGATGTCTTTTCTAACGTTACTGTATCGATCTGTTTGGAATATCACAATAACAAATCTGGGTCGTTCAGTGTTTGAGGATGTCTTAATAGACCACAAGTCTTTCGTTGAATTATTTAGATTTGGTAATTCATACATCTCCCATTTTCTATATGGTATAAGGATTTTCTTATCTAGAGCAATCGACTTTAATAATTGCTGCTGTATAACTTCACTAGGGTGGATATGTTTCACCTGCAGAGCCATATACTCAATGTTAAACTTTAATGCTTTATCTGCATCTGCGGCACCAACCAAAATAAAGCAATTTCTATCATTCTGAGCTCTAGTGAGACGTAGAAGCAATTTACTGAAAAGCACTCTTTTATAGTCTTTGAAAATATTACACAAGTAGCTAAGAGGTATGCAGTAGCAAAAACGTTCATTTTTTAACATCACATTGTTTTCGGTTGGATGCCATCCCGCTGGAATCAGAGCTCTTGCTTCATCACTGTTTGCTTCCAAAAGTGTTCTAATTGATGTAACTATACCAGGATTTCTAACATGTTCAATAATCTGATTACACATTTCAACCGCAATAGAGGAAAACAAATGAGCTGCTGCATTAGACGTTACTTCTACAGTTCCAATCGTACCACTCGTCTCGATACTACCATTTATCAGTAGAACAGATGAAGACCAATCGTAAAAAATATCTTGTTGATTGATTGCAAACTCACAGGTATCATTATGGTCAAACGATCTGGTTTGAGGAGCGTATGTGTGTATTTCTTCCCCTCTGATTGACTCGTCGTGCACAGGGTCTGCGAATATATGTAGTTTGCTTAACATCGTAACCCAATGATTGTAGAAACTGTATGTTCTCCCAAGATAGAACCGCTTTCGACTCAGGTAGCGAAGATACTGAAGCTGGAGCGGTTTGATTACTACTATTTATAATCAGCATAATATGTTGGTGTCTCTTTCAACTCCAATATCACAATGATCTCCTCACCTTGAAAGTTCACAGGTACTGAATTCTGATCGATAATGTTTACATTTATATGCGAAATGATACGTGTGGTAAGAGGCATAAAAACCTTACTATATGGTTTTATATCAATCGCATAACCAGGGTCTACCATAGGAGCAAACTCATATACTGTATGTGTAGGTTTTCCATCGTGGTAAGAACCATCTACTATGTTGCATTCCAAACGAATCGTCTTTACTCGTACAATTTCTACGGGTAAATTGGAAACGTAAAGTTTACCTGTAGCAAGACGTTGTTTAGAAAATCCCAATATTGGTGCTATCGAAGCGTCGGTAGAAAAGTCTATATCATACTGACATGTAATCTCACATTTCAAAGTGTTGTTGTTGGCTTTTAGCGAAAACAGTTTTACCACATCGATGTTGTGTTCTACTGCAGGATCCAGATGTTTATCTTTAATATAACGTCGTAACAACTCATTCTGAATGTATTTCTCGATATCACTGATTTCATATGAACCATCTGGAATACTTATTTCTTGTCGAATCTTTCTACCACTCACAGCAGAAAAATAATGAAACTTATTACACCCACGTTCTATGTTTGGTATAGTGTTATATGTATGAAAGTTTGCAAGCGCGAGCGAATACTCAAAGTGTGGTTTTAATACTAACGGTGGAAATATTTCCATCGATAAAGAGGACGAAGAACCCTTCAAAGCAAACGTACGCGCCATGACTGAAACACAGATACTACTGTTTAAGTCTTTTATTTAAAAATTTTAAACATAAGTGACCACAATTATAAGTATTATACTTTTGATATACATCATGATTATACAATATAGTACAGTTTTTCAGATAATACAACAGTTCAGTTGGCGGCTTCAAGTTTCCATATGAGTCAAAGTACACGGCCGTGTCACCACGTTTCTTAACTGCAACCCAATGACTACCTGGCTCTTTGTTGGTTTGCAAATTCATGATAAATGATTCATTCTTGCGTGATCCATTCGATGGTAAAGTATCTCGCATGTATACACCTCTAAAATATGGAATTTTCATTTTACCAGCAAATTTCACAAGATCTATATTTGTTAGAGGTCTTGCTGGTAAACACTTTACACGTTTTTTGGTTTATGTAAATATAAACCGAAACCGCTTCGCTGTTTCTTCATATACAAGCCACTACCTCGGTGACCAACAGCAATAGCCTCCATCGTTTGGTTATGACGTTTTGCTTCTTCCAATTTTTGTTTGGCTGATTTAGCATCGTTCACGGCTTTAGCAATACCCGCAGCACCACCACCTAGAGCTCCCAGCGCTGATAGACCACCAAAAATTAAAGGTAGTAGTGGAAGGAAACCGCCACTTTTCGGTACTGGAATAACTCTGGGTGTCTTGACTTTCTTACGACCGCCAGCATTTTTAATTACTTTTCTCGCTACATGTAGTAAATTTTTTACAGATGGAACTTCCGCACCCACAGCTATGGCACCTTTCATTAAATTTATTATGTTTTTAAATGGTATTTTACCGCCACATTTTACTTTTTTACTGCTACGTTTACGTTTGGTTGCCGTCTTTGGGGTTAAACCCATACCAAGCTTTCTTTTAACTTTCATAGTGTTTGTAACACCCCAAGCAGCTAACTTTTCACCAAAACTTGCGTCCTTCGACTTTACTCTCTCCCAAGCTCGGTTCTCCAGCACCTCGTCAGCTCGATGTCTATCACTCAACTGTTTTGATTGAGAGTATGCGATATCGTGATCTCGACAAGCACGATCTAAAGGATTGATACCTTGATCACCTCTTGCTAAACGTTCTTTAAGTTTAGTACCCGGGCCACAAAATTGATAACCAGGAACATGCAGCTCAACAGGTAATTTGTTGATGGTAGTGTTAACAAGACCTTCACCTTGGCACACCAACATTTATACTGCTAATGAGGTATGATAAATCTAAGTATTTATATAGATGATTGCACTCGTAAAAGTTTTAGTTTAGTTAACGATGCGTATTGTTAAACACGCAAAAGCTACCCTACCAGTCACAAACATAGATGATGTTGTTACCATTCCATCACCTAAACAGCAAAGACATGGACTTCTTTTACCAAACACAGTTAGATGTTTGATATGTGGTCCAAGTGGATGTGGTAAAACAAATGTTATGCTAAGTTTGTTGTTTGAACCCAACGGTTTAAAATTTCAAAACGTATACGTATACTCAAAGTCTTTATATCAACCTAAATACAGTATGTTGAAGGAGGTGTTGGATGCTACGAAAGGTGTTGGATACTATCCATATAGTGAAAACGAGGAGATATTAGATCCTGCAGATGCAAAGAGTAATTCAATTTTTATATTTGATGATGTAGCTTGTGATAAGCAAGATAAAATAAAATCGTATTTTTGTATGGGTAGACATAAAAATATTGATAGTTTCTACTTATGTCAGACATATAGCAAAGTTCCGAAGCAATTGGTGCGTGATAATGCTAACATTATAGTTTTATTTAAACAAGATGAAACTAATCTTAAACATGTGTATGATGATCATGTAACTACCGATATGAGTTTTGAAAAGTTCAAGCTCCTTTGTGGTGAATGCTGGCAAAACAAACATGATATGGTGGTTGTCGTTAAAGATTCTGATTTAACACAAGGAAGATACCGCAAAGGGTTTGATCACTTTATATATCTCAGTTGACTGGAAAACGCTAGTATTAAGTTGTTCGACATAGAGTAAACATGTCGAAAAAATCTAAAGCTGCTCGTCACCGTAAAATAGTAGCACCACCAAATATACAACGTAAAATAGCTGATCTATCAAAGATAATTCGAAAGAAATATTTAGCTTTGAAGCTTGGCAAAACAGAGACAGATGAAACATTACATCGTTTATATAAACCCATCTTAAAACCTTTGAGTGATATATCGAAAAACACAGCATTGGCTACTGTTCAACACCAGCCGACTAAAACTACCACATCATTAGCTACTACTCAACAGAAACCTGCTACATTATTGGCTACTACTCAAACAACTGAACAGAAACCGACTAAAACTGAAGTTGATGTCAAACCAACAGCAGCAAAAGAGGAAATTCCATTCCTTAGTGATGATGAAACGTTTGAATTGGAGGCGGAGGCACCAGAACCTGAATTATGGGCTACTAAAGCTTATAGAAAATTAGATGCTGCTGCAAATACACCAAAAGCAGTGTACGAACGAATGTTAAGTTCCTATCCAATAGTTGTTAGATATTATGTTGATAAATATTTTACAGATAATCATTCCTGTGATCAAACATATGGTGTTACTTATGATAAAGCTACCAACACTTGGATGCTTGGAAACAAACCTATTAAATTTGTTGTTACTAACGTAGATTTTAAAAATAGAGAAACCTTTCAAATTGTGGTTGGTGACAGAAGATATTACGGTACTAATCATCTGTTGGAATTGATATTTTTGAGAAAACCTGGTATGAGTGCTTTGAACAATCGGGAAGCTTTACGTGACTACGCAGACATAATGGCAACTACTAGTCTTCACAGAAAAGAGAACAATCCTAAAGAAGACGTTCTACGAAACACCTCTACCAAATATCAACATGTAATAAAACCAATTTTAGAAAAACAAGAAGGTGCTAGAGCGCGATCTTCCTCGGTAACTTTAGGCCGTGGTATGCCATACATGCTACATACCAAAAAACAGAAAGAGTATGTATACTGGGATGATATAAACGAGTTGGTTGATAGACTTAGACTGTTAGTAGCTTCTCAAGCAGCTGGTAATAACGCACACAACAACGAAATTCAGTCTATTATTGAAGAACTGAAGGAAGTGGGTGTTATATAAACAGACTTGTGTGTTTTTCACCATTTTCAAAATGCCGATCGATAAATTCGGACGTTCTGCAAAGAATTTAAAACATCTAAACAGAATTATTCACAGAGAAACATTTCCGAAAACTACAAGTGGTGATTTTGATGTGCAAAACCATAAGCTGTGTAACGTGGGTGACCCTGTTGAACCTACAGATGGTGTAAGTAAAAAATTTGTCGATGTATGGATAGACGACTATCAGAAAACTAAAGTTGACTATCAGAAAACTAAAACTGATTATAAGGTGAGCAAAGATGCTGTAGCACTTCAAATTGCTATACTGCTTGACGCTGTACATAAGCCGGAGTTGGAAGCTTTAAAAAAAGACTTTGAACATAAATTTAAAAACTATGATGATTTTAAACGTGAAGTCTATAACTCATTTCCACTTAAGACTGGTGTTGATCAATCACTACAAAAGCTGCAAGAGCAATTAATGAAAAATTATATGGATCTTAAACATGAAGCCTACAGCTCGTTTCCGCTTAAAACTAACATTGATGAAACATTAATTAGTCTTAAAGAGGATATCAAGGAGTACATACATCAAACAGTGTCTCCTCTCCATAAAACGTTTACTGCTATGGCTGATACCGCTATATCTAAACTTCAAAAAGATTATATAGATCTAGCAGTTTCAAAACTTGAAGCTGACTTGAAAAATACGTTTGCTACTAAAGACGATTTAAATCAAGCAGTGATTACGATTGAAAATAAACTTAAAAAAACGTTTGTGACTAAGGAGTATATCGATGGTGCTATCGAAGGGATAAATAGAAATTTAGTTCAGGAAGCAGTGGCAGCAGTTTGGGTTATGGTGGATAAACGGATATCAAAAATGGAGTTTAGTTGGAATCAAATAAAATAAGTTCAGTGTAAAAATGTCTATCGATAAGTTCGGACGTTCTGCAAAGACTCCCAGCTTCTTAAACAAAATTGTGCACAGAGAAACATTTCCGAAAACTACAAGTGGTGATTTTGATATGCAAAACCATAAATTATGTAACGTAGGTGATCCTATCGAGCCTGCTGATGGTGTGAATAGAAAATTTGTCGATGTGTGGGCAGATGAGTATAAGAAGAATAAAAATGAAGTATCACAGAGTCTTGTCGCTATAACCCTTGAAGCTGTACATAAATCAGAACTAGCTGCTCTTAAAAGCGAGTTTGAAAACAAATTGAAAAATTTAGACAAGACGATAGCTGCTCAAGTTTTAAAAGATATTGATGTGTTAAAGAATAACAAGTTGAAAAAGAAGCTAGGTGAGATAGACAGCAAACTAAAAGATTTACATGATAAGTGGATACTTTTAAATCCAACATCGCCATGAGACGCAAAACAGTTGAACCATCTGATACCAAAAAACAAATTATTGATGAGTTATATAAACCGGCAAGAATCAATTTTAAACGTAGACGTACAATAATCAAAGGTTTAAATGATTTGTGGCAGATTGATTTAGCAGAATTTACAGACTACTACAAAGACAACTCTGGTTACAAGTATATTTTAGTGGTTATTAATTGTTTTTCAAAGTACGTGTGGACTCGCCCTCTTAAATCTAAAACTGCTGGAGAGGTGACTAAAGCTATGGCTGATATTTTATCTACTAGTACAGCGCCCTCTAACATCCAGTCTGATCTTGGTCGCGAGTTCTATAACGCTAAATTTAACGCCTTAATGAAAAAATACAACATTAATCACTACAGCACTTATAGCGTGAAGAAGGCTGCAATAGTGGAAAGAGTCATACGTACCTTAAAAGAGAAGATATATAAAAATTTCAACTTGATTGGCTCCTACAAGTGGGTTAATACACTACCTGATGTCACTGCTACTTACAACGCTACTGTTCATCGAACAACTGGTGTAAAACCTCAAGATGTTAACAAGAAAAATGAAGAAGCTATCCTGAAACAAGTTTACTCGAATCTGAAAGTGTTTAACAAAAATAAATTTAAAGTGGGTGATGTTGTACGTCTAAGTAAAGCTAAAACATTATTTGAGAAAGGTTATACACCGCGTTGGTCAACGGAGCTGTTTAAAATCACTAAAGTTCACTGCACTAATCCAACCACCTATTTAATAGAAGACATGCAAGGCAAACCAATCAGTGGTGGATTTTATGAAGAGGAGCTACAAAAGACTGCAACCCCTGATTATTATTTAGTTGAAAGAGTAATCAGAAAGAAAGGCGCCAAGTCGTATGTGAAATGGCTTGGTTTTGATAAATCTCATAACTCATGGATAACTAGCAAAGATATAAAATAATTTGTATTACAATACTTTATAATAAAACAAACGTTGTAAAATATATGCTTTTATTAAAATAAACATTGTAAAATATGTGTTTTTTTTTTTATTTCAACAACCTACTCAACACAAAGCTAAACGTAAAGTTTTCGTTATTAGCAAATTTATGACAAGTCGCTTAAATATAAGCAGTATTACAATTGATTTTCAATTTCTACAATCACTTTAGACGTTATAACACGTCTTTAAACTAAATATTTTCACAAGGAAATCTTGAAAGAGTATAGAAACTAATATTAGGAACGTTTGACTAGATAAGTACATAAAGAAGTAAATAAATAACTATATAGATAAGTACATCAGAGTTTCTGGAGGATGTAGATAGTGGTTAATTAGTTGTTGGAAACATCCTATAGAGTTTCCGGAGGATGTAGATAGCGGTTAATTAATCGTTGGAAACATCTGGTCCTAATGTGTTTTCCGGAGGATGTAGATAGTGTTCTCAGATTTTTTTATTTTTAAACAGTGTTGACACATATCCTTGTAAAAATTATTCAATAAAACGAATATATTTTTTACAATTTCTTTATTACAATTTATACATTTAAAATTTGCGATAGTTTACAATATCATTAAGTACGTGTTGGTATTTTGTAACAAATTCACATACCATGCTTAAAGTATCACTATATCTTTCTCTAGCTACGAAAAAGGCACATCTAATTAGGGAAATGTCTCTAAATTTAGCTAATTCGGTCCTTAAATCATTAGCAAACATCTTCAAATTAAAGAAACTTTTACAGCTTAGTTCTAACAATAAATCCTTAGCTACACATCCGATATCTTCTAGTATTTTAAGTGATTGAATTGACAAGTTAAAATTAATTACATATTCCTTACCACAGAGTTTCAGCTTAAAACTTACAGTTTTTCTTTGTGATTTAACAAGATAATTGGTTAAAGTATATGTTTCACTAGTTTCTATAGATTTGTTTTCCAAATTGTAAATTATCGTAGGTAATACGTTTAAAAATTCTTCAAATGTCCACACATCAAAAAACACAGGTATATTAGAGTTTTTCTGAGATAATTTAATTAACGGCAAAAAATTTAAAACTGGATTAACGCCAATGCTAAGCAGCTTCTCGCCGTTCGACGTAAGAGAAAAAGTTGTTTGACACATCAGTTCACAGTCTTCTGTTTTCAATTTTTTCTCGATGTTTTTATTATTGATTTCCACCAGCTTCTGATTGAAAATATCTTCTTGCGTAGGCTGATAGGGTGTTTGTAGGTTTGTTGGATATGCTGCATTAATTATATTTTCTATAGCCTGATTCTGCTGCTCATCAACTTCTGCTGTTGGATATAATGTACATAGTTCACTTATCATGTTTTCCAACGTTTTTGGTTCTTCTTTTGGAATAATACTTTCTATTGCATTACCCAGTAAGACGTCTTGTAGCACTTTAAGTTTTTTACCACCACTATTTTCTGCTTTAGCAGATTTTCGTTTTCTACCGTTGTTCACCATATTATACTCGGTCTGCTTCAGTTTTCAACTAAATGCTCCGTTTGAAATTATCAACTTTTATACTTATCTAATTATTATTATTACTCTTACAGCTGAGCTTTGTTGCCGTGTTGAGTTTTATTGCTTTTAACTTACTATGTGAATCAAGACGATTCATTTAATACCAAACACGTAGGACTTTAATAAACAAATTACTTGTACGCATGCTCTAGCCGCCATATTTACACACGTCATTTAAATGGTGATCTTCGTTTAAGAATAGATGCATAGATGTGAAACCGTGATCGATACACAAGGCTTTTTTTCACTTAGCACCTTTGAATAGGTTATGTGACAGTAATTAAGATGATGCACTATAAAGCTATTTTGGCTCGTCTTCACCTTTAAGATATTTCCTATACAGCTCACGTATGTTGTCTAGGAAATCGTAAAAATCCCACTCTTCCAATGCCAAATATTGGTTTTCTTCATTCAACGCCAACGGATTGACAAATTTCACAACATTTGTAAAGTCGTTTCTTGCACTGATGCCGGATGTTGTTCCCTCCACCACAAACGTCGGTTGAATGGTTCTGAGTGGTTTCCTGGTAAATTTTACAAATCTATTGCGATCACTAAATACTTTAACATATTTCGTGCTACACTGCATGATCATCCAGATATTTCTGCCAGACTTTAACAAACTTGTCTACAACAACACAATCTTTGTTCTCATATCTATCCCAATCAGCATTGGTTGGAAGACTGTCGAAATATTCGTTACAAATTGTATATAACATGTCGGTGACGTCTGTACGGTGAAGTTTTCGTGTTAGAAAATTAATGGATTTAGTACGTTCAGCATCATCATCATTTAAATTAGAACTGTGCTTTAATATATCGTTTAGGTGGTCTGCAACCTTGTGGATGTCATCACAGCTTGAAAACTCAAATTCTTTATTAAACCCTTCTCTCATCGTTTCGAGTGTTTCTTGTTTGAGTTCTTCCTCGCAGGGCGGTTCAATTTCAATGTTCGTTGTTTCGAGTGTGACCTCATCAGCATCATAATAATATTTGTATTGATTTTTTGCTTCTTCGGGTAAATATTTAAAAAATGGTTCACTTAACAGGGCCCCCGGTTGGTGTTGAATGAGTGCCACAGCAAAATATTGTGTTGAACAAAATCCACTTAAATATAAGTCACACAACTCTACCATATGTCTATTTTCATATTCTTCGGCTTCGGACTTACGCCCGTCTCGATAAGCTTGTTTTTGTATCTGTAACACTAACAGTCTAACTTTTGTGGTGTCGTTCTCACTATTCATTCTTGTTTCATCTGTATACCACTGGGCTTTTGTATAAACTAAATAGCCTCTGTGTGGACGGTTTGTTTATCGTAATAACGTATGTATTGATGTTTTGCTTCTTCGGGTAAATACTTGAAAAACGGTTCACTTAACGGGGCCCCCGGTTGGTATCGAATGAGTGCCAAAGCAAAAAATTGTGTAGAGCAGAACCCACTTAAATATATGTCACACAACTCGACTATATGTCCGGCTTCATAATTTTCTCCTTCAGAATCACGTTCGTCGATAAAGGCTTCTTCTTGTATCTTTAACACCAACTGTTTTAATTCAAATTCACAGTCTTCTTCAAACAATCTATTTTTGTGTCCATACCATAAGACACTGTTAAACGACATGGTACAACAACTAATAAGATAACCGAACTTGCTCACTTATTTATATAATAAGCTAAAATACATGGATGATGTCATCCTTTCGGTTTGTACTAGACAAGCTCAAACACGAGTAATGGGGGTGATTGAACAGATATAACACAAGATAACATTCACCAAGGTCATCAACTGACACGTTATTTACCCTAAGCGGGCCTCTCTCTTGCGTATATTAAACAGATACACAGACAAGTTCAAACACAAATAATGGGGTGATGTCATTCAACGGAAATTACACTAGATAACGACCGTACAGACAAAGCTCAAACAGGTTTGTGGAACAGGTTTGTGGATGATGTCATACTTCTAACGGCTGTATTCTAGACAAGCTCAAACACGAATACCATTTACCCATCAAGGGGCCCCCTACAGTATGTTTCTGAACTTCATGCGAAATCTAATAGTCTAATATTAAACATATTAATTATTATGTCTTATGTCTAATAACAAAAGCTTTATGAATGGTTTGTTTTAATGGGGGACGTAACTTTAAATCATTTTATCTCATTTTCTTGTAGAGCTTGTTACGAAACGATATATTTTTAAAGTCAGTTCATTTCTATCACTTTCCATTGAAAAGATACAAGGATTTAAAGTTTAGACCGGAAGTGGTCATTTTATTGTATATTCCAATTTGATTTGGCCTCCTTAACACCGTGCATGTGTTGGTTCCAGCGTACATCTCACGGATCTTCCACGATAAGGGTTTAAAGTTTTTTTATCTCATTTTCTTGTAGAGCTTGTTACGAAACGATACATTTTTGAAGTCAGTTCCTTTCTATCACTTGTCGTTGAAAAGATACAAGGATTTAAAGTTTAGACCGGAAGTGGCCATTTTATTGTATATTCCAATTTGATTTGGCCTCCTTAACACCGTGCATGTGTTGATTCTCTCGTGCATCTCACGGATCTTCCGCGATAAGGGTTTAAAGTTTTTTATCTCATTTTCTTGTAGACCTTGTTACGAAACGATATATTTTTGAAGTCAGTTCATTTCTATCACTTGTCGTTGAAAAGATACAAGGATTTAAAGTTTAGACCGGAAGTGGCCATTTTATTGTATATTCCAATTTGATTTGGCCTCCTTAACACCGTGCATGTGTTGGTTCTCTCGTACATCTCACGGATCTTCCGCGATAAGGGTTTAAAGTTTTTTATCTCATTTTCTTGTAGAGCTTGTTATGAAACATACATTTTTGAAGTTAGTTCATTTCTATCACTTTCCGCTGAAAAGATACAAGGATTTAAAGTTTAGACCGGAAGTGGCCATTTTATTGTATATTCCAATTTGATTTGGCCTCCTTAACACCGTGCATGTGTTGGTTCCAGCGTACATCTCACGGATCTTCCGCGATAAGGGTTTAAAGTTTTTTATCTCATTTTCTTGTAGACCTTGTTACGAAACGATATATTTTTAAAGTCGGTTCATTTCTATCACTTGTCGTTGAAAAGATACAAGGATTTAAAGTTTAGACCGGAAGTGGCCATTTTATTGTATATTCCAATTTGATTTGGCCTCCTTAACACCGTGCATGTATTGGTTCTCTCGTACATCTCACGGATCTTCCGCGATAAGGGTTTAAAGTTTTTTATCTCATTTTCTTGTAGACCTTGTTACGAAACGATATATTTTTAAAGTCGGTTCATTTCTATCACTTGTCGTTGAAAAGATACAAGGATTTAAAGTTTAGACCGGAAGTGGCCATTTTATTGTATATTCCAATTTGATTTGGCCTCCTTAACACCGTGCATGTGTTGGTTCCAGCGTACATCTCACGGATCTTCCGAGTCTTCGACCAATACCATTATTCTCGCTTATCAACCTTCACTCTCATTTGTCGGCAATACCATTATTCTCGCTTATCAACCTCACTCTCATTTGTCGGCTAGGTTGGGGTGACGTATCTTTAAATAATGGAGTCTTCAACCATCTTTATCAACAAAAGGCACCATCTTTAAGAACGAAAGCCGCCATTCTTTATCAGCGAAAGCCGCCATTTTTATAATGTCAGGGATGTCAGCTTAAGGTATCACAGGCTTCCATCTTTCATTCCGCCATTTTCCGCCATTTTGGTTCCTCCGTTTTGGTTCCGCCTCTAATATTAAACATTATTTTGTAAATCATCCATTTGTCTAATAATAAACTTTAATTATGTTACATGTATGGTTTGTAAGGTATCACAGGCTTCCATCTTTCATTCCGCCATTTTCCTCCGTTTTGGTTCAGCAGCCTCTAATATTAAACATTATTTTGTAAATCATCCATTTGTCTAATAATAAACTTTAATTATGTTACATGTATGGTTTGTTTGTAGTCGTATATATATATACCAACCTAAAACAATAAATTAACAAGCGTCTGCTTAGCTCAACGGGTAGCATCGTTGCCTCCCATCTGAATGCCCCGGGTTCGAAACTCACCTGCACCAAATGGTTTTTTTCAAAATATAATAATTTGAAGTAATAGGTTAGACACTTATGTGACTGTCTGGCCCAAGTCGTGTGACGTCACAGTTTCCTAGACAGGTCAATGGCCTTAGGAATAACACGGCTAAATGTAAATGTGACTGTCTGGATGTGATTGTCTGGCACAAGTCGTGTGACGTCACAGTTTCCTAGACAGGTCAATGACCTTAGGAATAACACGGATGTGACTGTCTGGCCCAGGGCGTGGCTGGGCGCCGGCGCCGGGGCTGGCGCCCGGGGCGTGGCTAGGCGCCGGGCCCGGGGCAGGCGCCGGGGCAGGCGCCGGGGCAGGCGCCAGGGCAGGCGCCAGGGCGTGGCTAGGCGCCAGGGCGTGGCTAGGCGCCAGGGCGTGGCGCCGGCGCCAGGGCGTGGCGCCGGCGCCGTGACGTCACTTCCTGTGACGTCACTGTCTGCTCAAAGTGCCGCATTACCTACTACCTGGCAACGATCAAAATCCGATGTGGAGGAGCGGATGGGCTGAGGGACATTACTGTCGCGTCAGCCTATCTGCCAGGGGACAGCACGGACCCTCCTCCACCCAACGAATTGGAGCAGCTGATGGTGGGTAGCAGAGCAGGTGGATGGCAGACCATCATCGGCATGGATGCGAATGCGCACCATGAGTTGTGGGGTAGCTCGGACACAAACTCTAGGGGTGAGGCACTTTTACAATTCTTTATGAAATTTAATTTAGACATATTGAATAGAGGTAATAAACCGACATTCGTCACAACACGGCGTGAGGAAGTTTTAGACCTAACAGTTTCCACCCAGTTTCTGGGTGACTTTGTTAAAAGCTGGGCTGTGTCTGGGGAAGTGAGTAGCTCAGACCACAGATACATCCGGTTTGAAATCGCCAAAGTCGAAAGAGAAACGGTATGGTACCGGGACCCCCGCAAGGCGGACTGGGAAGCCTACAGGGCAGACCTAGCTGTGGAACTGCGGGGGGTTGAGAGGGCCATAAGGGATTCAATAGACCTCGAGATTGCAGCAGTCCAATTGCGAGACGCAATTACCTCGGCCTATAACGCCAACTGCCCCCTGAAAATGAGGGTGTCCACCAGGAACGTCCCATGGTGGAACGAGGACCTCAGGCAAAGGAGGACGCAGGTTCGTAAGCTGTTTAACGCGGCCAAAAGGTCGGGAGCATGGGATGAATATAGACAGGCCCTATCGACCTATAACAAAAGACTGAGGGACGCCAAGAAGGAGTCGTGGAGGAGGCACTGCGAAGAAGTGGAAAACACGTCCGAGAGTGCTCGACTACACAAGATCCTGTCTAAGGGCCCTCAGACTAACATAGGCTCCCTTAGAACACCCACGGGAGGCTTTACAAGCTCGGGGGAGGAAACTATGGAAATTTTACTCCAGACGCACTTCCCCGGCTGTAACATAATAAACCAATCACCTCCGGACTGGGAACACTCAGAAATAGAGGCGCCTTATAGGCGGGCATCTAGAGTAGACTGGACAGTCGCTAAAGAGGTGGTTACCTGGAGCAAAATCAGATGGGCCATTAACAGCTTTAAGCCATACAAATCGCCGGGATTTGATGGAATAATGCCCATCATGCTCCAACAGGGGATAGATATACTGGCGCCGGTGCTTACCCTCATTATGAGGGCCAGCCTGGCTCTGGGGTACATTCCGAGGGCATGGAGACTGGCCAGGGTTGTATTTATTCCTAAACCTGGGCGTCCAACAGACCAGGCAAAGTCCCTGAGGCCAATAAGTCTCATGTCCTTCTTGCTGAAAACAGTGGAAAAACTGCTCGACCGGCACATTAGGGGCGGTGTACTGGAAGCATATCCTCTACACTGCGGACAATATGCATACAGAGCAGGATTCTCAACAGAAACAGCACTGCACCAACTGGTGCTGAAACTGGAGAATACGCTGGAGAACAAGGAGGTGGCGCTGGGGGCCTTCCTAGACATAGAGGGGGCCTTTAGCAACACCTCGTTCGGATCGGTTCTGGCAGCTGCCCGGGAGCGTGGAATAGAGGAGACCTGCTGCAGGTGGATCGGTTCCATGCTCAGGGACAGGGCGGTGTTCACCTCACTCGCGGGAGGGACTCTGCTGGCGGGGGTCGCGGCGGGGTGTCCGCAGGGGAGCGTTCTGTCTCCCTTGCTCTGGTGTCTAGTCGTGGACGGCCTGCTGGGGAGGCTCTCGGGAGGGGGGTATGAGGTACAGGGCTATGCGGACGACATTGTCATCATAGTCCGAGGAAAGGTCACACAGGCAGTGTGGGAGCGTATGCAGACTGCACTGAAAGTGGTGGAAGGGTGGACGGTTGATCAAGGGCTCGGGGTGAGCCCCGAGAAAGCAACCGTCGTGCCGTTTACGAGGAGGAGGAAGTGTGAAAGCCACAGAACTCTCACTCTATACGGTAGGAGCGTTCCAATGGCCAGGGAGGTAAAATATCTTGGGGTCGTATTGGACTCTAAGCTAACCTGGAATGGTCACATTGGAAAAATACTGCGTAAGGCAGTCATGACCTTAGCCGTCACTAGGCGGTTATATGGAAAAACGTGGGGACTAAGACCTAGTATGGCCCACTGGCTGTACACAAGGGTGGTCAGACCATCGTTAACATATGCGGCACTGGTCTGGTGGCCTAAGGTGACACAATCCAGTGCCAAACAAAAACTAGGCAAGATCCAAAGGATGGCTTGCCTAGGCATCACAGGGGCCATGTCTTCAACCCCAACAGCCGCCATGGAGGTGTTGCTGGATCTACCCCCCCTACACTTCGTTATTATGGGAGAGGCCAGGCTAGGACTATACAGACTAGCCTGCAATGGTAGACTGAAGATCAACCCAGGCTTCAGGGGCCACTGCAAAATTCAGGAGATCGTGAAGGAACCCATGCTTGAAATGAGGTCAGACTTCGCGAGCCCGCGAATGTGCAGGGAAAACAACTTCACAGTGGAAATCCCTGATCGCGGGGCATGGCGGGAGGAGACACCGGGCATACCACGGGACGCGCTCGTCTGGTTCACGGACGGATCTGGCGGGGAGCGTGGGACGGGGGCAGGTGTTTACTCGGAAGGACCGAGGGTAAGTCACAGTATTTCCCTCGGAGCCCATGCAACGGTGTTTCAGGCCGAGATGTACGCCATCCTGCACTGTGTGCGGGAGAACAAGAGGAGGGGCTACACCAACAAGCGGATCCTCATAGCCACAGACAGCCAGGCAGCCCTTAAGGCACTAAGTAGCCCACGGGTAAATTCCTGGCTGGTGAGTGAGTGCCGAGACGAGACGAGCGACCTGGCTGGGCAGAATGAGGTGACCCTCATCTGGGTGCCGGGTCACTCGGGGGTCAAAGGCAATGAAGAAGCTGACAGTCTCGCAAAGAGGGGGTCAGCAGAACCATTTATGGGACCAGAACCGGCTCTGGGCGTGTCAAAGAGCACTGCCAGGGGAGCCATTAAGTCCTGGGTCAGAAACCAACACAAGGTGTACTGGGCGGACTGTCCAGGGCTCAGACATGGGAAGTCAATAATTGACGGACCCAGTTCAAAGAGAGCTGTGGAGCTGCTAAACCTTAGCAGAGGACAGCTCAGAAACACAACAGGTCTCTTGACGGGACACATGGCCGTCAAGAAACACCTACATAAAATGGGGCGGTTCGAAGGGGACCTCGCATGCAGACTCTGCGGCGAGGGGGAGGAATCAGCCCAGCACATCTTGTGCGAGTGTATAGCTCTGGACCGGAAAAGACAACTGATCTACGGTCACTCTAGACCGGAGACAGAGCAATATAAAACTTCACCCTACCAATCGCTGTGCAGACTAGTTCAAGGCACAGTGATTTTGGAATGGGTGGAGTAAGACTAGGGGTATGCACAATCAACCAAGGGTTGCGGTGCTATCGGGGCGGCAAGGCCGCGGACGAGCCCTGAGGGAACAAAAAAAAAAAAAAAAAACAAACGTGTCTAGAAAGAGGATGACTAAAACAACTGGTTTCGTAAAAAAAATGTTTTTCAAAACAAATGTGACTTATCACATTATTACCTTTCTAACAAACGTGTCTAGAAAGAGGATGATTAAAACAACTGGTTTCGTAAAAAAATTGTTTTTCAAAACAAATGTGACTTATCACATTATTACCTTTCTAACAAACGTGTCTAGAAAGTTGATGACTAAAACAACTGGTTTCGTAAAAAAATTGTTTTTCAAAACTAATGTGACTTATCATATTATTACCTTTCTAACAAACGTGTCTAGAAAGAGGATGATTAAAACAACTGGTTTCGTAAAAAAAATGTTTTTCAAAACAAATGTGACTTATCACATTATTACCTTTCTAACAAACGTGTCTAGAAAGAGGATGACTAAAACAACTGGTTTCGTAAAAAAATATTTTTTCAAAACTAATGTGGCTTATCACATTATTACCTTTCTAACAAACGTGTCTAGAAAGAGGATGACTAAAACAACTGGTTTCGTAAAAAAAATGTTTTTCAAAACTAATGTGGCTTATCATGTTATTACCTTTCTAACAAACGTGTCTAGAAAGAGGATGACTAAAACAACTGGTTTCGTAAAAAAATATTTCAAAACTAATGTGACTTATCACATTATTACCTTTCTAACAAACGTGTCTAGAAAGAGGATGACTAAAACAACTGGTTTCGTAAAAAAAATGTTTTTCAAAACTAATGTGACTTATCATATTATTACCTTTCTAACAAACGTGTCTAGAAAGAGGATGACTAAAACAACTGGTTTCGTAAAAAAAATGTTTTTCAAAACAAATGTGACTTATCACATTATTACCTTTCTAACAAACGTGTCTAGAAAGAGGATGACTAAAACAACTGGTTTCGTAAAAAATGTTTTTCAAAACTAATGTGGCTTATCATGTTATTACCTTTCTAACAAACGTGTCTAGAAAGAGGATGACTAAAACAACTGGTTTCGTAAAAAAATATTTTTTCAAAACTAATGTGGCTTATCACATTATTACCTTTCTAACAAACGTGTCTAGAAAGAGGATGACTAAAACAACTGGTTTCGTAAAAAAAATGTTTTTCAAAACTAATGTGGCTTATCACATTATTACCTTTCTAACAAACGTGTCTAGAAAGAGGATGATTAAAACAACTGGTTTCGTAAAAAAAATGTTTTTCAAAACAAATGTGACTTATCACATTATTACCTTTCTAACAAACGTGTCTAGAAAGAGGATGACTAAAACAACTGGTTTCGTAAAAAATGTTTTTCAAAACTAATGTGGCTTATCATGTTATTACCTTTCTAACAAACGTGTCTAGAAAGAGGATGATTAAAACAACTGGTTTCGTTAAAAAATGTTTTTTCAAAACTAATGTGGCTTATCATGTTATTACCTTTCTAACAAACGTGTCTAGAAAGAGGATGATTAAAACAACTGGTTTCGTAAAAAATGTTTTTCAAAACTAATGTGGCTTATCATATTATTACCTTTCTAACAAACGTGTCTAGAAAGTTGATGACTAAAACAACTGGTTTCGTAAAAAAATTGTTTTTCAAAACTAATGTGGCTTATCATATTATTACCTTTCTAACAAACGTGTCTAGAAAGTTGATGACTAAAACAACTGGTTTCGTAAAAAAATTGTTTTTCAAAACTAATGTGACTTATCACATTATTACCTTTCTAACAAACGTGTCTAGAAAGTTGATGACTAAAACAACTGGTTTCGTAAAAAAAATTGTTTTTCAAAACTAATGTGGCTTATCACATTATTACCTTTCTAACAAACGTGTCTAGAAAGAGGATGATTAAAACAACTGGTTTCGTAAAAAAAATGTTTTTCAAAACAAATATGACTTATCACATTATTACCTTTCTAACAAACGTGTCTAGAAAGAGGATGACTAAAACAACTGGTTTCGTAAAAAAATTGTTTTTTTAAAACTAATGTGGGTTATCATATTATTACCTTTCTAACAAACGTGTCTAGAAAGTTGATGACTAAAACAACTGGTTTTGTAAAATAATTGTTTTTCAAAACTAATGTGACTTATCACATTATTACCTTTCTAACAAACGTGTCTAGAAAGTTGATGACTAAAACAACTGGTTTCGTAAAAAAAATATTTTTCAAAACTAATGTGGCTTATCACATTATTACCTTTCTAACAAACGTGTCTAGAAAGAGGATGATTAAAACAACTGGTTTCGTAAAAAAAATGTTTTTCAAAACAAATGTGACTTATCACATTATTACCTTTCTAACAAACGTGTCTAGAAAGAGGATGACTAAAACAACTGGTTTCGTAAAAAATGTTTTTCAAAACTAATGTGGCTTATCATGTTATTACCTTTCTAACAAACGTGTCTAGAAAGAGGATGATTAAAACAACTGGTTTCGTAAAAAAAAAGTTTTTCAAAACTAATGTGGCTTATCATGTTATTACCTTTCTAACAAACGTGTCTAGAAAGAGGATGACTAAAACAACTGGTTTCGTAAAAAAATTGTTTTTCAAAACTAATGTGGCTTATCATATTATTACCTTTCTAACAAACGTGTCTAGAAAGTTGATGACTAAAACAACTGGTTTCGTAAAAAAATTGTTTTTCAAAACTAATGTGGCTTATCATATTATTACCTTTCTAACAAACGTGTCTAGAAAGTTGATGACTAAAACAACTGGTTTCGTAAAAAAATTGTTTTTCAAAACTAATGTGACTTATCACATTATTACCTTTCTAACAAACGTGTCTAGAAAGTTGATGACTAAAACAACTGGTTTCGTAAAAAAATTGTTTTTCAAAACTAATGTGGCTTATCACATTATTACCTTTCTAACAAACGTGTCTAGAAAGAGGATGATTAAAACAACTGGTTTCGTAAAAAAAATGTTTTTCAAAACAAATATGACTTATCACATTATTACCTTTCTAACAAACGTGTCTAGAAAGAGGATGACTAAAACAACTGGTTTCGTAAAAAAATTGTTTTTTTAAAACTAATGTGGGTTATCATATTATTACCTTTCTAACAAACGTGTCTAGAAAGTTGATGACTAAAACAACTGGTTTTGTAAAATAATTGTTTTTCAAAACTAATGTGACTTATCACATTATTACCTTTCTAACAAACGTGTCTAGAAAGTTGATGACTAAAACAACTGGTTTCGTAAAAAAAATGTTTTTCAAAACTAATGTGGCTTATCACATTATTACCTTTCTAACAAACGTGTCTAGAAAGAGGATGATTAAAACAACTGGTTTCGTAAAAAAAATGTTTTTCAAAACAAATGTGACTTATCACATTATTACCTTTCTAACAAACGTGTCTAGAAAGAGGATGACTAAAACAACTGGTTTCGTAAAAAATGTTTTTCAAAACTAATGTGGCTTATCATGTTATTACCTTTCTAACAAACGTGTCTAGAAAGAGGATGATTAAAACAACTGGTTTCGTAAAAAAAAAGTTTTTCAAAACTAATGTGGCTTATCATGTTATTACCTTTCTAACAAACGTGTCTAGAAAGAGGATGACTAAAACAACTGGTTTCGTAAAAATTGTTTTTCAAAACTAATGTGGCTTATCACATTATTACCTTTCTAACAAACGTGCCTAGAAAGAGGATGATTAAAACAACTGGTTTCGTAAAAAAAATGTTTTTCAAAACAAATGTGACTTATCACATTATTACCTTTCTAACAAACGTGTCTAGAAAGAGGATGACTAAAACAACTGGTTTCGTAAAAAAAATGTTTTTCAAAACAAATGTGACTTATCACATTATTACCTTTCTAACAAACGTGTCTAGAAAGAGGATGACTAAAACAACTGGTTTCGTAAAAAAAATGTTTTCCAAAACAAATGTGACTTATCACATTATTACCTTTCTAACAAACGTGTCTAGAAAGAGGATGATTAAAACAACTGGTTTCGTAAAAAAATTGTTTTTCAAAACAAATGTGACTTATCACATTATTACCTTTCTAACAAACGTGTCTAGAAAGAGGATGACTAAAACAACTGGTTTCGTAAAAAAAATGTTTTTCAAAACAAATGTGACTTATCACATTATTACCTTTCTAACAAACGTGTCTAGAAAGAGGATGATTAAAACAACTGGTTTCGTAAAAAAAATGTTTTTCAAAACAAATGTGACTTATCACATTATTACCTTTCTAACAAACGTGTCTAGAAAGAGGATGACTAAAACAACTGGTTTCGTAAAAAAAATGTTTTTCAAAACAAATGTGACTTATCACATTATTACCTTTCTAACAAACGTGTCTAGAAAGAGGATGATTAAAACAACTGGTTTCGTAAAAAAATTGTTTTTCAAAACAAATGTGACTTATCACATTATTACCTTTCTAACAAACGTGTCTAGAAAGTTGATGACTAAAACAACTGGTTTCGTAAAAAAATTGTTTTTCAAAACTAATGTGACTTATCATATTATTACCTTTCTAACAAACGTGTCTAGAAAGAGGATGATTAAAACAACTGGTTTCGTAAAAAAAATGTTTTTCAAAACAAATGTGACTTATCACATTATTACCTTTCTAACAAACGTGTCTAGAAAGAGGATGACTAAAACAACTGGTTTCGTAAAAAAATATTTTTTCAAAACTAATGTGGCTTATCACATTATTACCTTTCTAACAAACGTGTCTAGAAAGAGGATGACTAAAACAACTGGTTTCGTAAAAAAAATGTTTTTCAAAACTAATGTGGCTTATCATGTTATTACCTTTCTAACAAACGTGTCTAGAAAGAGGATGACTAAAACAACTGGTTTCGTAAAAAAATATTTCAAAACTAATGTGACTTATCACATTATTACCTTTCTAACAAACGTGTCTAGAAAGAGGATGACTAAAACAACTGGTTTCGTAAAAAAAATGTTTTTCAAAACTAATGTGACTTATCATATTATTACCTTTCTAACAAACGTGTCTAGAAAGAGGATGACTAAAACAACTGGTTTCGTAAAAAAAATGTTTTTCAAAACAAATGTGACTTATCACATTATTACCTTTCTAACAAACGTGTCTAGAAAGAGGATGACTAAAACAACTGGTTTCGTAAAAAATGTTTTTCAAAACTAATGTGGCTTATCATGTTATTACCTTTCTAACAAACGTGTCTAGAAAGAGGATGACTAAAACAACTGGTTTCGTAAAAAAATATTTTTTCAAAACTAATGTGGCTTATCACATTATTACCTTTCTAACAAACGTGTCTAGAAAGAGGATGACTAAAACAACTGGTTTCGTAAAAAAAATGTTTTTCAAAACTAATGTGGCTTATCACATTATTACCTTTCTAACAAACGTGTCTAGAAAGAGGATGATTAAAACAACTGGTTTCGTAAAAAAAATGTTTTTCAAAACAAATGTGACTTATCACATTATTACCTTTCTAACAAACGTGTCTAGAAAGAGGATGACTAAAACAACTGGTTTCGTAAAAAATGTTTTTCAAAACTAATGTGGCTTATCATGTTATTACCTTTCTAACAAACGTGTCTAGAAAGAGGATGATTAAAACAACTGGTTTCGTTAAAAAATGTTTTTTCAAAACTAATGTGGCTTATCATGTTATTACCTTTCTAACAAACGTGTCTAGAAAGAGGATGATTAAAACAACTGGTTTCGTAAAAAATGTTTTTCAAAACTAATGTGGCTTATCATATTATTACCTTTCTAACAAACGTGTCTAGAAAGTTGATGACTAAAACAACTGGTTTCGTAAAAAAATTGTTTTTCAAAACTAATGTGGCTTATCATATTATTACCTTTCTAACAAACGTGTCTAGAAAGTTGATGACTAAAACAACTGGTTTCGTAAAAAAATTGTTTTTCAAAACTAATGTGACTTATCACATTATTACCTTTCTAACAAACGTGTCTAGAAAGTTGATGACTAAAACAACTGGTTTCGTAAAAAAAATTGTTTTTCAAAACTAATGTGGCTTATCACATTATTACCTTTCTAACAAACGTGTCTAGAAAGAGGATGATTAAAACAACTGGTTTCGTAAAAAAAATGTTTTTCAAAACAAATATGACTTATCACATTATTACCTTTCTAACAAACGTGTCTAGAAAGAGGATGACTAAAACAACTGGTTTCGTAAAAAAATTGTTTTTTTAAAACTAATGTGGGTTATCATATTATTACCTTTCTAACAAACGTGTCTAGAAAGTTGATGACTAAAACAACTGGTTTTGTAAAATAATTGTTTTTCAAAACTAATGTGACTTATCACATTATTACCTTTCTAACAAACGTGTCTAGAAAGTTGATGACTAAAACAACTGGTTTCGTAAAAAAAATATTTTTCAAAACTAATGTGGCTTATCACATTATTACCTTTCTAACAAACGTGTCTAGAAAGAGGATGATTAAAACAACTGGTTTCGTAAAAAAAATGTTTTTCAAAACAAATGTGACTTATCACATTATTACCTTTCTAACAAACGTGTCTAGAAAGAGGATGACTAAAACAACTGGTTTCGTAAAAAATGTTTTTCAAAACTAATGTGGCTTATCATGTTATTACCTTTCTAACAAACGTGTCTAGAAAGAGGATGATTAAAACAACTGGTTTCGTAAAAAAAAAGTTTTTCAAAACTAATGTGGCTTATCATGTTATTACCTTTCTAACAAACGTGTCTAGAAAGAGGATGACTAAAACAACTGGTTTCGTAAAAAAATTGTTTTTCAAAACTAATGTGGCTTATCATATTATTACCTTTCTAACAAACGTGTCTAGAAAGTTGATGACTAAAACAACTGGTTTCGTAAAAAAATTGTTTTTCAAAACTAATGTGGCTTATCATATTATTACCTTTCTAACAAACGTGTCTAGAAAGTTGATGACTAAAACAACTGGTTTCGTAAAAAAATTGTTTTTCAAAACTAATGTGACTTATCACATTATTACCTTTCTAACAAACGTGTCTAGAAAGTTGATGACTAAAACAACTGGTTTCGTAAAAAAATTGTTTTTCAAAACTAATGTGGCTTATCACATTATTACCTTTCTAACAAACGTGTCTAGAAAGAGGATGATTAAAACAACTGGTTTCGTAAAAAAAATGTTTTTCAAAACAAATATGACTTATCACATTATTACCTTTCTAACAAACGTGTCTAGAAAGAGGATGACTAAAACAACTGGTTTCGTAAAAAAATTGTTTTTTTAAAACTAATGTGGGTTATCATATTATTACCTTTCTAACAAACGTGTCTAGAAAGTTGATGACTAAAACAACTGGTTTTGTAAAATAATTGTTTTTCAAAACTAATGTGACTTATCACATTATTACCTTTCTAACAAACGTGTCTAGAAAGTTGATGACTAAAACAACTGGTTTCGTAAAAAAAATGTTTTTCAAAACTAATGTGGCTTATCACATTATTACCTTTCTAACAAACGTGTCTAGAAAGAGGATGATTAAAACAACTGGTTTCGTAAAAAAAATGTTTTTCAAAACAAATGTGACTTATCACATTATTACCTTTCTAACAAACGTGTCTAGAAAGAGGATGACTAAAACAACTGGTTTCGTAAAAAATGTTTTTCAAAACTAATGTGGCTTATCATGTTATTACCTTTCTAACAAACGTGTCTAGAAAGAGGATGATTAAAACAACTGGTTTCGTAAAAAAAAAGTTTTTCAAAACTAATGTGGCTTATCATGTTATTACCTTTCTAACAAACGTGTCTAGAAAGAGGATGACTAAAACAACTGGTTTCGTAAAAATTGTTTTTCAAAACTAATGTGGCTTATCACATTATTACCTTTCTAACAAACGTGCCTAGAAAGAGGATGATTAAAACAACTGGTTTCGTAAAAAAAATGTTTTTCAAAACAAATGTGACTTATCACATTATTACCTTTCTAACAAACGTGTCTAGAAAGAGGATGACTAAAACAACTGGTTTCGTAAAAAAAATGTTTTTCAAAACAAATGTGACTTATCACATTATTACCTTTCTAACAAACGTGTCTAGAAAGAGGATGACTAAAACAACTGGTTTCGTAAAAAAAATGTTTTCCAAAACAAATGTGACTTATCACATTATTACCTTTCTAACAAACGTGTCTAGAAAGAGGATGATTAAAACAACTGGTTTCGTAAAAAAATTGTTTTTCAAAACAAATGTGACTTATCACATTATTACCTTTCTAACAAACGTGTCTAGAAAGAGGATGACTAAAACAACTGGTTTCGTAAAAAAAATGTTTTTCAAAACAAATGTGACTTATCACATTATTACCTTTCTAACAAACGTGTCTAGAAAGAGGATGATTAAAACAACTGGTTTCGTAAAAAAAATGTTTTTCAAAACAAATGTGACTTATCACATTATTACCTTTCTAACAAACGTGTCTAGAAAGAGGATGACTAAAACAACTGGTTTCGTAAAAAAAATGTTTTTCAAAACAAATGTGACTTATCACATTATTACCTTTCTAACAAACGTGTCTAGAAAGAGGATGATTAAAACAACTGGTTTCGTAAAAAAATTGTTTTTCAAAACAAATGTGACTTATCACATTATTACCTTTCTAACAAACGTGTCTAGAAAGTTGATGACTAAAACAACTGGTTTCGTAAAAAAATTGTTTTTCAAAACTAATGTGACTTATCATATTATTACCTTTCTAACAAACGTGTCTAGAAAGAGGATGATTAAAACAACTGGTTTCGTAAAAAAAATGTTTTTCAAAACAAATGTGACTTATCACATTATTACCTTTCTAACAAACGTGTCTAGAAAGAGGATGACTAAAACAACTGGTTTCGTAAAAAAATATTTTTTCAAAACTAATGTGGCTTATCACATTATTACCTTTCTAACAAACGTGTCTAGAAAGAGGATGACTAAAACAACTGGTTTCGTAAAAAAAATGTTTTTCAAAACTAATGTGGCTTATCATGTTATTACCTTTCTAACAAACGTGTCTAGAAAGAGGATGACTAAAACAACTGGTTTCGTAAAAAAATATTTCAAAACTAATGTGACTTATCACATTATTACCTTTCTAACAAACGTGTCTAGAAAGAGGATGACTAAAACAACTGGTTTCGTAAAAAAAATGTTTTTCAAAACTAATGTGACTTATCATATTATTACCTTTCTAACAAACGTGTCTAGAAAGAGGATGACTAAAACAACTGGTTTCGTAAAAAAAATGTTTTTCAAAACAAATGTGACTTATCACATTATTACCTTTCTAACAAACGTGTCTAGAAAGAGGATGACTAAAACAACTGGTTTCGTAAAAAATGTTTTTCAAAACTAATGTGGCTTATCATGTTATTACCTTTCTAACAAACGTGTCTAGAAAGAGGATGACTAAAACAACTGGTTTCGTAAAAAAATATTTTTTCAAAACTAATGTGGCTTATCACATTATTACCTTTCTAACAAACGTGTCTAGAAAGAGGATGACTAAAACAACTGGTTTCGTAAAAAAAATGTTTTTCAAAACTAATGTGGCTTATCACATTATTACCTTTCTAACAAACGTGTCTAGAAAGAGGATGATTAAAACAACTGGTTTCGTAAAAAAAATGTTTTTCAAAACAAATGTGACTTATCACATTATTACCTTTCTAACAAACGTGTCTAGAAAGAGGATGACTAAAACAACTGGTTTCGTAAAAAATGTTTTTCAAAACTAATGTGGCTTATCATGTTATTACCTTTCTAACAAACGTGTCTAGAAAGAGGATGATTAAAACAACTGGTTTCGTTAAAAAATGTTTTTTCAAAACTAATGTGGCTTATCATGTTATTACCTTTCTAACAAACGTGTCTAGAAAGAGGATGATTAAAACAACTGGTTTCGTAAAAAATGTTTTTCAAAACTAATGTGGCTTATCATATTATTACCTTTCTAACAAACGTGTCTAGAAAGAGGATGATTAAAACAACTGGTTTCGTAAAAAATGTTTTTCAAAACTAATGTGGCTTATCATATTATTACCTTTCTAACAAACGTGTCTAGAAAGAGGATGAGTAAAACAACTGGTTTCGTAAAAAAATGTTTTTTCAAAACTAATGTGGCTTATCATATTATTACCTTTCTAACAAACGTGTCTAGAAAGAGGATGAGTAAAACAACTGGTTTCGTAAAAAAATGTTTTTTCAAAACTAATGTGGCTTATCATATTATTACCTTTCTAACAAACGTGTCTAAAAAGAGGATGACTAAAACAACTGGTTTAGTAAAAAAATGTTTTTTCAAAACTAATGTGGCTTATATTATTACCTTTCTAACAAACGTGTCTAGAAAGAGGATGACTAAAACAACTGGTTTAGTAAAAAAATGTTTTTTCAAAACTAATGTGGCTTATCATATTATTACCTTTCTAACAAACGTGCCTAGAAAGAGGATGACTAAAACAACTGGTTTCGTAAAAAAATGTTTTTTCAAAAATAATGTGGCTTATATTATTGCCTACAAAAAAACAAGTAAACATTTTTTTAACAAAATATGGAACTTTATGTTCATTAAATAATTTCAACATCAACATCTTCCTCGTCATCTTTGGAGGTTAAACCGTTGAAGAATGGCATATATATTGGAGGTATATATGGAAACAGAGATTGTGCGTTTTGTAGTTTCTTTTCTGAAATTTTTATGGGCTCAATGTACTTCCTTTTCAGCTCACATAATGGTGTATTTACGGGCCTACCCTTTTTTGTAATGACTTCTTTGTATTCGCCATGTACAGAGTGTTTGACAAAAAAAGATTTTGTATTTTCAGCCTTAAAATGAAAGGAATATACACTGGAGAAGTCCAAATTTTCTTTGTTGGTAGTGCGTCCACTCTTTTGTAAGTTAGCCAAAATAGGTGCAAAACTAAAAAAATCCTCTTGTTTCAACAGGATTCTTACTACTACTAGCATCTTTAATCAGCTTATACCAACACTCTGGAGACTAAATAGTAGGAGCATATTTTATGTGTCTTTTTTCTATTAACGCGAAATCTCTGTCCGAGGGCAAATGCGTGTGACCGATAACACAAAAATGGTGTGTTATAGTCTTAAACCTTTTTTCTTTAACTAACTGTAACCAAAATGCCATCAGGAGCCAATTTTTGTTTTGATCCGGACAGTTACCCGTGAATATAATAAGATCATTCACCTTACGTATGCTGTTTAAAAATTTGAACAGTACAGAAGCAACTTCATCTGCTCCACGCTTGGCCTGGTTTTCTGTCCATACATACATGTATCCCTGTGCAGCCGTGTACTCCGAGGTTATAGAGCCTGCAATAAAATGCGGGGCCAGTCGTAAGTTTGGGTATAGGCATAGCCTGTTGTAAATCAAAACTGATGACGCATATATTTGTGGTACCTTTTGATCGCTCGGTTCCAATTTTAGCCGATCTTGCATTGCCTTAGCTCTATTGCGGTGTAAATTTACTTAAATTGTTAACCGATCCACCTCTCCGACGTCTTTATTTTATTTCTCAGTATCAAGCTTAATATTTGTCTCGTCACATGTTTTACATGTGTCAGACTTTGGTAGCTTAAACCCAATATTATATTCCTTGCAAAATATTTTGGGGTAGGCACTTTCTTTTACAGGAACGACATTCGGTTGTTGACACCATTTTTTTCCCCTCAGGGCTCGTCCGCGGCCTTGCCGCCCCGATAGCACTGCAACCTTTGGTTGATTGTGCATACCCTTAGTCTTACTCCACCCATTACAAAATCACTGTGCCTTGAACTAGTCTGCACAGCGATTGGTAGGGTGAAGTTTTATATTGCTCTGTCTCCGGTCTAGACTGACCATAGATCAGTTGTCTTTTGCAGTCCAGAGCTTTACACTCGCATAAGATGTGCTGGGCTGATTCCTCCCCCTCGCCGCAGAGTCTGCATGCGAGGTCCCCTTTGAACCGCCCCATTTTATGCAGGTGTTTCTTGACGGCCATGTGTCCCGTCAAGAGACCTGTTGTGTTTCTGAGCTGTCCTCTGCTAAGATTTAGCAGCTCCACAGCTCTCTTTGAACTGGGTCCGTCAATTATTGACTTCCCATGTCTGAGCCCTGGACAGTCCGCCCAGTACACCTTGTGTTGGTTTCTGACCCAGGACTTAATGGCTCCCCTGGCAGTGGTCTTTGTAACGCCCGGAGCCGGTTCTGGTCCCATAAATGGTTCTGCTGACCCTGTCTTCGCGAGACTGTCAGCTTCTTCATTGCCTTTGACCCCCGAGTGACCCGGCACCCAGATGAGGGTCACCACATTCTGCCCAGCCAGGTCGCTCGTCCTGTCTCGGCACTCACTCACCAGCCAGGAATTTACCCGTGTTGTTGACACCATGGAATATATTACTCCTTGTACAGGCCTGAAATCGACATATCGCAGTTAAGATAGGTTTTATTTATGTTATTGGCTCTGATATTTCGGTATTGCTTCTTTATGATTCCTTACAGACTGCTTTTGGTCTGCGCTAAGTGCATTGGGTCTCTTTTCATGTTTACCATGTGTGTCTTTCGTAGAAACTACAGCTCCAGTTGTCTTCATCTTAACAATATGGTCGATTCTCCCTCGAGAAGTCCATGAACGTTCCTGAAATCAACGTTGTATATTGTGACATCTTCACCATGAACATTTACACTATATCGAGCAGTAAATTTTCTACTAGATTCTTGACGTTTTTGCTTTTTCTTGTAAGAAATTGGTTTTTTGTTTTTCAACTCGAATACAACCAAAAAGGTAACTGTTTTGGAGGTCATATGAGCCCAGATTCCAGAATTTTGTAAAAATAGTTTCATGAGTACTACTAAGTTTTTCTCTGCAGTTTTTCTGACATCTACAAGGAAAACCCAACTCGCGAGGTTCAATAATTTTCTTGCTTTTTGCTGTTGAATATGCTTATCCTAAATTGCGTTTTCTTTTTCTTTTCGCTCGTTCATAGCTTTCATATCTTTTTTGTCTCCACCGAGATGGCAGGGCCTTTTCAGGTGTTATTTCCGTTACTCTTCGTAGCTTAGTGGGTGCAGGTGAAGTATGTCCCTGGAAGTTAAACAATATTATAGCAATAACTTGCCACAGGTTGTAGAATATTCAAATGTAAACAAAATAGAAAAAACAATTTATATGTTACCCACTGACTATATAGAGGTTCATAACACGATAAAATTACTGAAAAACACTGCTTCAGTAGGTGAAGATGAAATCCTAGTCATTTTAGTTAAAAATATTGCACAACAAATAATGCATCCACTAACGCACATAATAAACTTAACCCTGTCTACAGGTGTCTTTCCAGATAAGTTAAAAACAGCAGATATAATAGCTGTATACAAGAAAGGAGACAAAAAACAGATAAAAAATTACAGGCCTATTGCTATTCTCCCAATATTTAGCAAAATATTTGAAAAAATAATATACACTAGAATAAACTCCTACTTAGAAAATAATAAATTACTCTCTGATACACAGAATGGCTTTAGGAGAAATAAATCTACAATCAGAGCAACTTATCAAGCAGTACAAGAAATTATAGAGTCCTTAAATAGATCACAAAAAACAGCTTTACTATGCTTAGACTTGAGTAAAGCATTTGATAGTGTAAAACATGATATATTATTCTCAAAGCTTAGCATGTATGGAATCAGAGGTATAGCACTAACACTGATAAAATCGTACTTGGAAAATCGATCACAAAGCATCGTTGAGAAATATAACAACAACATATATAGATCACAAAAGGAACACATAATTAAAGGTGTCCTACAAGGGTCGATTTTAGGACCACTTTTATACATTATATATACAAATGACTTACCAGAATTAGTAGATGAAAAATGAATATCGTTTGCAGACGATACGTCTATTAACTACAGAATCAACACTTACAGATAAACTGAAGAAAAATTGAATCATCTGTTAATACCATAAATTCATGGTTTTCAAATAACAACTTAATAATGAACATTGGCAAAACCAAATTAATACATTTTAACTTCAAGAAAATAAACGAGGAGTTAATTCTCACCTGTAAGTCAAATATATTAAAATCATCAGAGTTTGCAAACTTCCTTGGAATAGAAATTGACCATCGTCTTGACTGGAAGAAACATATTAACTCCATTGCCAATAACATGTCAAGATATATATTTGCACTGAGAACGCTGGCTACGATAACAAATAAAAATGTAGCTATAATGGCATATCATGCCTATATAAAAAGTAGAATACAATATGGCATCATATTTTGGGGGAAATCTACAGATGTAAGCAGATTTTTTGTACTTCAGAAGAGATGTCTCAGAAGTATACTGAACTTGGAACAAACAGCAAGCTGTAAACCATACTTCACAAGGGAAAAAATACTTACAGTCACATGTATATACATTTTGAATGCAGTAATGTTTATAAAAAAACACAGTGAACTGTTTAAGGAGTGTTTACGTACACACGAGCATAATACTAGAAATAAAGAAGATCTGAACAGCCAAAGACAAAACTTCACATATTTACAAAAAAATGTACATGCCGCCATCATAGAAATATATAACCATATACCTAATGAAATAAAAAATACAACCATTCGACACTCAAAACAAAACTGAGAAAAATATTAGAAGAGAAGGCTTACTATACTGTTGATGAGTACTTAGCTGATAAAACAATACAAGGGGAAAATATGGGAGATAATAAAATTTTCGTCCATTTTATTTTGTTTTATTTTATTTTATTTCAATTTATTATTTTATTTGAACTTATGTATTTTTTTGTTTTGTTTGTTAATTTGTTACTATTTTGACAAGTTTCACACCCATTATGGGTAATGTATACGTGTTGTATGAAACAAATAAAGCATTATTATTATATGACATGATAAGCCATGTTAAAATTTGTGATAGATTTTTGTTGGTAAAACATGATATGCCACAAAAACAAACAAAAAAAGTACATACCTCACTTGTGTCCGTGCTTTCGTCATCACTTAATGGCACAAAGTTCTTATCAATCACACTATCATCACTTGACTCATAGAATTCGCCAATTGAAATAGAACTATCACTTGAAATCGAGAGCTGCAACATTGCCGGTAGCCATTTTGATGTGGTTTATCACGTTTTAAAGTGACACATACACATAACCGCAAAAATGCAATAACTTGATCTGGTGATTGTGGAGACATCTTTGAGAGAATAGCCGAATTTTTACTACTGTGGCTTGTCATAGTAATCCTTAATGAAATAAAAGAATAATATTGATTTCTGTGAATGTGTGGCTTATCATGTTATTACAATAAGCCCTTCATTTATTAAAGATGATTACTTTGCTAATTTCTCAGTAATAGGTGAAACATTTAACAGATACATTTTTTAATTGGTTGTCAAATAATAGTTTTATGTTAATCGTATCTCTAAGCTGAATATTTGACAGATTTTCTTTACCTTGTTGACTGTTCCTAGCATAAATTATATTCAGGGGACCAAACTGTCCATAACTTCTTTTATTAAATGGAATATGACATATCTCTGGGGAACTAGCTCTGTATAGGTGTGCATTATAATTTATGGCTGAAATTTGTCCCACTTTATATTATGTAGTATGTAAGCAACAATAACAAAATATAATTATTCCTCCAGGTTGAACACCGATATCCTCTTGGGTACCCGCTGTGGGTTTCAAACACTGTTGGTACTTTCTGGTGTAACGACATTAGAAAACGTCACACACTTGAAGCATTCACATAAAAAAGAAGATAAGGACTTAATGCCAGATGTTTACCTGGAAAAGCTGGGAGATATAGTATCTTTATTAAAGTAGACATTTATTTAGTTTAATTCAATTTGTTTTATTTGCTGCTGGACAGTTTTATATTATTTATTTATTGTACGTATATCGTTCGATTTGAATAGGTACTTACACATTTTTAGGATTTGAGAATGGCTTAGCTAAATATATAAATATACAAGATTACAAGGCGCACTTGCTGTTGCTATGTCTTTTAACAATTTTGTGCAAATTATTCAAGTCCAAAAAACCCCCATGTATTCCACAAATTTTTCTATTTTTGTGCAGACGTCGATGAAAACGGAATCAGAAGAATTTGGAAATTGTTCCACACAAACTTGTACAGTACCATGTGTTGACGGACATTACACCTTACCCCAAAGATAACGTGCCGACCAACCAACTAATACTGACTCGTATAAGCGGATTTCAAATAGCTTACTGCAGATGATACAAACTGCATAGATAAAAAACTTTCAGATGGACTGCAGTAATATAGACAGACAGTACACACAGTAGGCATTTTTTTTCTCCCTCAGGGCTGGTCCGTGGCTTTGCCGCCCCGATAGCACTGCAACCTTTGGCTTATTGTGCATGCCCTTAGTCTTTTTACTCCACCCATTCCAAAATCACTGTGCCTTGAAGTAGTCTGCACAGCGATTGGTAGGGTGAAGTTTTATAATGCTGTCTCCGGTATAGACTGACCGTAAATCAGTTGTCTTTTGCGGTCCAGAGCTTTACATTCTCACAAGATGTGCTGGGATGATTCCTCCCCATCGCCGCAGAATCTGCATGCGAGGTCCACCTTGAACTGCCCCATTTTATGCAGGTGTTTCTTGACGGTCATGTGTCTCGTCAAGAGACCTGTTATGTTTCTGAGCTGTCCTCTGCTAAGATTTCGCAGCTCCACAGCTCTCTTTGAACTCGGTTCGTGAATTATTGACTTCCCATGTCTGAGCCCTGGACAGTCTGCCCAGTACACCTTGTGTTGGTTTCTGACCCAGGACTTAATGGCTTCCCCGGCAGTGCTCTTTGTCACGCCCAGACCCGGTTCTGGTCCCATAAATGGTTCTGCTGACCCTCTCTTCGCGAGACTGTCAGCCTCTTCATTGCCTTTGACCCCCGAGTGACCCGGCACCCAGATGAGGGTGACCTCATTCTGCCCAGCCAGGTCGCTCGTCTCGTCTCGGCACTCACTCACCAGCTAGGAATTTACCCGTGGGCTACTTAGGGCTTTCAGGGCCGCCTGTTGCTATAATTGCTGCACCCAGACCCTCTTCATCGCTTCTTAACTGTTGCTGTATACATACTTCCTTAAATTATAAAATATTGTAGCTCTCTATGTGAGACTGGCAAACAAGGCAACCTCAAATTCATTTTTGGAAAAATATTTTAAACAAATGAAATGGTAAAAATTTAAACATAAATTGAAAATCTTGATTCGGGGCTTCGTGACGGGAGTTCTCCCCCTTCTGCATGAACAATATAAACAAGTAAAATTTCTTAGGAACAACCCCCAAGAAAGTCGAGGGACCTGCAGTGAATCAGGGCTTTGGGCGAAGTAAACAGGATTTTAAGGAAGTATAGCTGCAAAATAGGTAAAAGATAGCTTATAGAGGTCCAGCTAAGCTGTTTCTTTTTTTTTCGAACTTTACACTTACATTTCCTTTTTATCTTCTTCCCTGCCCAGCACCCCTATTCACTCCTAATCCTGTAACTTTCTAGGGGCTGTTTGCAAGAAAATTTTCTTGTAGTATGTGCATCCAGAAAGGGTTCTAAGCATGTTCCTGAATTTTTTTTCTAAAACTCGCCCGTGTGCTAAACTGCAAATTTACCGAAAATTAAAATTTTATTTCCAAAAGGAATGTTGTACCTGCTAAATTATAAACGTGGCAGGTATTTTTCCTTATTAATCGCCTGGATGATCCATTTTAGTCAACTCAATCGAACCAGTGTCTGCAAAACAAATAACAAAAAACGTTTTTCAAAAGAAATTTGTAGTTATTTTTTCAAATCTAGTACCCAAGCTGCATTTATATGGGTTTTACTATGTATCAAAACTGAAGATTGTACTTTAATGGGAAATTGAGTAATCACTATTTGAAATATTTTTACAAAAATTTCCTAACATAATGCATTTGCTGCACCTAAACTCTTTTCCACACTTATTTACTATTACTGTATCCATACTTTTTGAAAATGAAATAAATATAAACAGTACAAAATTTTGAAATTATAATTTTAATAATTTACACTGTACATCTGATTATATATGTAATTTAAACTTCTTTATAATATTACGTAGTTTCATTTGCTTCAAATGTTCCATAAAGAGTAAACGATAAGAGTAAAGAAACCATAAGTACCCAGGTATATTAGTTTGAGGTAGGTAAAGTTCTTCTTGAAATAATTTTGTTTTAGTACCTACATGCATCGGTTAAAAACCTGAATCTGATGTACACAACCACCTTCTTATTTATTTGATTGGATGTTAGAATCATAATATACTACAGTCAGTCGACGCCCGAAGACAATTTTTAAAGTTATGTTAAAATTAAAAGTGGGTTATGTACCTATTTGTATTAACCTTTGAATATAGGTAGTTGTTTCATATTCTGAGATTATAAGGTATTAGTGGAGTCGAACTTGAGGTTATGCGCAGAACGTACACGTTTCTCTCATGACTCCTGTCAGTTAACAAATCAAATAGTGGTGTTGTCAGATTAAACTAGAGAGATGGAGATGGCTTTTAAATACCGTAAAAATAGGAAGCTTAATATTTATATGTATAATATAAATATAATAAAACGTAGTTCTAGATTGCTTTTAAACAAATTGAATCACTTTTATTAACATTGGTATTTATTCACATTTTTCTGATATCTACAGATTTAGATGAGAGTTTTCCTAAATGGCAACCCCGCTGATTGTTTATTGTGACATATTTTCGTAGCCTGTCCGTTTAACTTAATTTGAAGATTTTGTTCGCAATGGCAGCGTAACCCTGATTTATCTGTCTGACCTTGTCTAAGATTATAGGCATCCATTTAGAGGTAATTTCAGGTCATATAGTAGATTATTCAATATTTATGTAGTTATAACTCAAGATCTACTGAACCAATCGAGTTCAAATTTGGTAGGTAGGACCACTTGTACAATGTGTACGTGCCTGTCAAGTTTTAGTTCAAGATTTCTAGTAATTTAAAATTTATTGCGTTTTTTTTTTCTAAAATTATTTGAGCGTCAAAACTGTCTCACGAACTTATGCAAGCTATTAACAAAATCTCAGTTATAGCTGATTTACGAACCCGTCCGCAGTCTTAACGAAATGAAGACATGTGCCAAGTTTTGTTGAAAGCAGTTGTCTTTTTTGAGTTATCGGTTGGATACACACACAATATAAAAATTTTAACAGACCTTGGATATGAGTTCTAGGAGCCCTAATTCGTGCTTATTAAAAAAAAAAAAACGAAAGTCTCATTGCCGTTACCTCTCTATTAGTGAATCTTCTTAATGAAAATTCACTACAAATAAACACTAAGGTGGCAGTAGTAGTGAAGTACATATGAATTCACCAAGAGAACAAGCAGACCAACGTACAGTAGGATTAAGAACAAATATGAAACTCAGTGTGATTACGAGGTGCATAATATCATTTAAGATATTCCAGAACTCTGAAACATAGATCATATTCCAAGATACGATGTACCTAAAAAGACATGTATTAAATGGAATAGACAGTTTCCAGTTAGAGCAAGTATAATTTAAGTTAACCTCAAAATCATATGTGATTTGACGTTATTAAGTAGAAATTATTACCAGTACAAATGTAGTTGTGAGTTAGTAGCGGCTCGTGCCTTAATGCATTGGAGGTGCGCAAGAAAAAAAGTTCGGGACGCAGCAAGTACGTTATGATAGTAATTTTTTATTAAATGCTTCAAATTTGAATAACTCAAGTTTCTACGAACTTAGAAAGTTTCATTTTGGTGTATGGTAGGGTCTTACCCAGGGCAGCATGTCCACAAAATTTCATCAAAATAACTTTGTAATTTTCGGAGAAAAAAATTTTTTTCAAAAGAAAACTCAAAATTTGAATAACTCAATTTTCTAAAAATGTAGAAAGTTGAATTTTACTGTGTAGCAAGGTCTTTTACAAGGCAACATATCCACCAAATTTCATTAAAATACCTTTGTAATTTTCGGAGAAAAATATATATTTTTTTGAAACATCTCAAAATTTTCCCGGAAAACATCCGATTTTCCTGACTAACGAACTCATCCAAGCCATCAATAAAAGAAAGGCACTTGCCGAGTTTAATTGAAATCAGTTGCTTATTTTCTTATTTTTTGAGTTATCGGTTGGATACATATATATATATATATATATATATATATATATATATATATATATATATATATATATATATATATATATATATATAACATATAAAAATTGAAACTGACACCGGATATGGGTTCTAGGGGTCCTAGTCCGCGCCCATTTGCAAAATTTTTTTCAAAATTATTCCCTGAAAATGTATTATAAAGAAATCTACATACTAAACTTAATAATTAATAACTACTTGCCAAGTTTTCCTCTAGTTAGTTATAGTAGTTAAAAAGTCCCTTAAAAAGTAAATCTTTAAATTTAAAATATCCACTGAATTAATCACAGTATCACAATTATTTTGTCCACTTATAAAGCTACCCGAAGTAGTAACCATCATAATAATAATAATTGTGTTGTTAAATCATGTTAACAACAATGAAATGATCTAATTAAAAATCAATCCGACGCGAAGACGAAAATTACTAGGTAATAGGTACACACACACACGCTCTGCCAAAAATCCACTACAAACTGGAAGTGTGTAATTTTATAGCGCACAACAGATTGCTTATTCGGTCGTTTTCGACGAAGATCATCAAGATTCGGCGATCATTTCGCACTGAAGTATTGCATTTCGTGAGAGCGCCGAAAAATACACACCGCCGCCCGATGCTTTATATGGATATGGATGTATATAACGTCTGCAACGATTAACACTTTCTGTATTAATGGCTGCACTCTCTGCGATCCTCGATATACTAATTTTGTTTGTTGAATGCAGGAGGTAAAAAAGTAAATAAAAATTTATTAAAATATAGCATAGCAAAAATATTTTTACCACGGCAGGCGGCAGTGCGCGCGGACGGGCGCAATTACGGAGGAGCCGCCCCTGTTGTGAGTTCGTAAAAAACCTCTGTCATGTAACATTATTATCTTCGCCAGGTTTAGAGAGATTACCCTGAAAGTGGCAGCTGGGGAGACTGGGGGACGCTTTGGAGGGGAAGAGTGGGGCTATTCTTTTCACTGGTGTCTTCATTTAGAAATATTCAGCATAAGTATAAATGGGGTTTAATATTTTATGGCAATTTGATTAACAAAAAAAAAAAAAAAACACTTATGGGGTTAAATAAGATATATTTTAATAAATAACATATTTAGCTGCTTCGAGGTTGCACTCCTTGGATGATTGCTTTATGTTCTTTTATAGTTAAGTCAATTCCAGACAACATTCCTGCCATTGTGCTTTGAGGTTGCACTTGTGGTTCCAAAACCTCCCCCAAAAATTTCATCGCAACATCTGAGAAGTGTTTCATCATTTTGTAAATCTTTATCGAGTTCAATGCTACTTCGACTCTGAAAAACAGTTATAGGATTTGCCACTGATGCTTCTGAAATTTTCATTTATTCAGAATGTACTTCATTCCTACAATTAGGCACAGGTCATGTTGAAGATTCATTTGTTTTACAATCATCTATTATTTTGTTTTTCTTAGCTGTATTATCTTTTGTTGAATTTTGTTGCATATTAATTAATTTGCCTTTCTGAACCACTACACTCCTCTGGAGGTTCTTTAAATGATGGAATAGGGTATTAACTATTTCACCTCGGTTGATTGCTTTATGTTCCTTTATAGTTAAATCAATTCCAGACGACATTCCTGCCATCGTGCTTTGAGGTAGCACTTGTGATTCCATAACCTCTAACATTTCATCGCAATATCTGAGAAGTGTTTCATCATTTTGTAAGTCTTTATCAAGTTCAATGCTACTTCGACTCTGAGAAACAGTTATTGGATGTTGAAGATTCATTTGTTTTACAATCATCTATTATTTTGTTTTTCTTAGCTGTATTATCTTTTGTTGAATTTTGTTGCATATTAATTAATTTGCCTTTCTGAACCACTACACTCCTCTGGAGGTTCTTTAAATGATGGAATAGGGTATTAACTATTTCACCTCGGTTGATTGCTTTATGTTCCTTTATAGTTAAATCAATTCCAGACGACATTCCTGCCATCGTGCTTTGAGGTAGCACTTGCGATTCCATAACCTCTAACATTTCATCGCAATATCTGAGAAGTGTTTCATCATTTTGTAAGTCTTTATCAAGTTCAATGCTACTTCGACTCTGAGAAACAGTTATTGGATTTGCCACTGATGCTTCTGCAATTTCCATTAATTCAGCATTTTCTTCAGTATGTGCTTCATTACTACAGTTAGGCACAGATGATGTTGAAGATTCATTTGTTTTACCATCATCTATGATTTTGTTTTTCTTAGCTGTATTAGCTTTTGATGAATCATGTTCCATTCCTCCATTCTCTGGAGGTTCTTTATATGATGGAATAGGGTTATTAACTATTTCACTTCGGATGACTGTTTTATGTTCTTTTATAGTTAAATCAATTCCAGACAACATTCCTGCCATTGTGCTTTGAGGTTGCACTTGTGGTTCCAAAACCTCTACAATTTCATCGCAATATCTGAGAAGTGTTTCCCCATTTTGTAAATCCTTATCAAGTTGAATCCTACTTCGACTCTGAGAAACAGTTATTGGAATTACCACTAGTGCTTCTGAAATGTTCATTAATTCAGGATTTTCTTCAGTATGTGCTTCATTACTACAGTTAGGCACAGATGATGTTGGTTTACCATCATCTATGATTTTCTTTTTCTTAGCTGTATTATCTTTTGATGAATCATGTTCCATTCCTCCATTCTCTGGAGGTTCTTTATATGATGGAATAGGGTTAATAACTATTTCACTTTGGATGATTGCTTTATGTTCTTTTATAGTTAAATCAATTCCAGAAAACATGCCTGTCATTGTGCTTTGAGGTTGCACTTGTGGTTCCAAAACCTCTACATTTTCATCGCAATATCTGATAAGTGTCTCGTCATTTTGTAAATCCTTATCAAGTTGAATGCTACTTCGACTCTGAGAAACAGTTATTGGAATTACCACTGGTGCTTCTGAAATTTTCATTAATTCAGGATTTTCTTCAGTATGTACTTCATTACTACAGTTAGGCATAGATGATGTTGAAGATTCATTTGTTTTGCAATCATCTATGATTTTGTTTTTCTTAGCTGTATTATCTTTTGATGAATCATGTTCCATTCCTCCATTCTTTGGAGGTTCTTTATATTGTGGAATAGGGTCATTAACTATTTCACTTCGGATGATTGCTTTACGTTCTTTTATTGTTAAATCAATTCCACACAACATTCCTGCCACTGTGCTTTGAGGTTGCACTTGTGGTTCCAAAACCTGTACAATTTCATCGCAATATCTGAGAAGTGTTTCGTCATTTTGTAAATCCTTATCAAGTTCAATGCTACTTCGACTCTGAGAAACAGTTATTGGAATTACCACTTGTACTTCTGAAATTTTCATTAATTCAGGATTTCCTTCAGTATGTACTTCATTACTACAGTTAGGCACAGATGATGTTGAAGATTCATTCGTTTTACCATCATCTATGATTTTGTTTTTCTTAGCTGTATTATCTTTTGATGAATCATCATGTTGCATATTAATTTGACTGTCTGAATTACTACACTGCTTTGGAGGTTTTTTAAATGATGGAATAGGTTTACTAACTATTTCACCTTGGATGATTGCTTTATGTTCTTTTATACTTAAATCAATTCCACACAACATTCCTGCCATTGTGTTTTGAGGTTGCGCTTGTGGTTCCAAAACCTCTACAATTTCATCGCAATATCTGAGAAGTGTTTCGTCATCTTGTAAATCCTTATCAAGTTCAATGCTACTTCGACTCTGAGAAACAGTTATTGGAATTGTCACTGATGCTTCTGAAATTTTCATTAATTCAGGATTTTCTTCAGTATGTGCTTCATTACTACAGTTAGGCACAGATGATGTTGAAGATTCATTTGTTTTACCATCATCTATGATTTTCTTTTTCTTATCTGTATTATCTTTTGATGCATCATCATGTTGCATATTAATTTGACTGTCTGAATGACTACACTCCTCTGGAGGTTCTTTAAATGATGGAATATGGTTATTAACTATTTCACCTCCGATGATTGCTTTATGTTCTTTTATAGTTAAGTCAATTCCACACAACATTCCTGCCATTGTGCTTTGAGGTCGCACTTGTGGTTCCAAAACCTCTACAATTTCATCGCAATATCTGAGAAGTGTTTCGTCATCTTGTAAATCCTTATCAAGTTCAATGCTACTTCGACTCTGAGAAACAGTTATTGGAATTTCCACTGATGCTTCTGAAATTTTCATTAATTCAGGATTTTCTTCAGTATGTACTTCATTACTACAGTTAGGCATAGATGATGTTGAAGATTCATTTGTTTTGCCATCATCTATGATTTTGATTTTCTTAGCTGTATTAGCTTTTGATGCATCATCATGTTGCATATTAATTTGACTGTCCGAATTACTACACTCCTTTGGAGGTTTTTTAAATGATGGAATAGGTTTACTAACTATTTTACCTTGGATGATTGCTTTATGTTCTTTTATAGTTAAATCAATTCCAGAGAGCATTCCCGCCATTGACTTTGTAGGTTTTCCTTTGTCAGATCTTGGATTGCGTTTCGTCTTTCTTTGTTTTGGTTTTTGATGGAATGCAATTAAGTGTCTCCGTAAATAGAGCTGGAAAGTTATAAGCATAAATATAAATATTTTACAAACAATATCACCAAGGGGTTGACTACTTGTTAAATTTGGTATGTGGGGTGATTCACATATGATTTTAGCCATACATTTTTTTTTCTTCTAAAATTTATGCATAATACAGAAAAGCTTGATTTAACATAAGGTTTATTGTCATGAAAGAGCATAAAAATACCCTAAAACATACATAGTGGACAGAAAAGGACTTTTAAAATTAAAAAATTTTAAACTATTATCATGTGACTGTGAACGTTCTGCCAGTGGTCATGACATAGTTGGATAGTAAATAAATACCATGTTACATTTGCCTTATGGTATGATAAGTATGGTCACTTGTTTCTCAACATTGTGGTGAATTTTATTTGTTTATTGTGTTTCTTCTAGTTGAATAGTATAAGTGTGCATAATAAAATGGGAGACAAATGTTTTCAACAGGCGCAATCAGAGAATTTGCCAAGAATTGACTCATTTATGATATCATTCTTTGGTGGAAATCTAGACTTCATAAGTGCTGAAATAAAATCAGCACAAGCTTGAAGGTATGTATAAATAAATCAACAACAATTGAACACACATTTAGCCAAGTATATTATGTGGGGTCGAGGAGTCGCGGATCAAAAGACTCCAGGGGGCAAGCTGAGGAAGTGGAGACAACAACATAAGCTTTCGATGAAGCTTTTCCCAAGACCGTCATGCACGGTGAAGAGCCGCATCCTGCACGAGCTGACCCTGCTGATAACTAAACATGACAGATCTAGACCTGGAGGTCGAAATAAACTCCCTCAATTTACGGTGTCACGTGACCCGTCCCTAGTGATAGATGGCACCAGGGTAACAGTGTCGTGAACAGAACCTCTGGAGTATCGGGCAACCCTTCAGAGTAACCCACCTTGAACCACACAGGGGGTTCTGATGGTATGGACAGTATTTCCCCCATTCTCGTGGGAACAACATGAAGATCATAAATACATATAAAACCAAAACCAATGAGGCTCGAGAAGTGGCTCCAGCTACAGACTAGATCTCTCTGAGGCCTAGGGTTGAACACACTGAGACCTCACAGACGATCTCCGGCGAGATTTGGGGAGTAGGCAGATTGAGGCCCCGAAATTGAGCTACAACAACCCAACCCACCTTTGTCCACCGCTCTAAGGAGTAGGCATATTGAGGCCTTAGTGTGTCCTTACATATTTCCTTTACCCACCACTCTAAGGAGTAGATCTTTGTCCACCACTCTAAGGAGTAGGCAGATTGAGGCCTTAGAGTGTCCTTACATATTTCCTTTACCCATCGTTGTCCACCACTCTAAGGAGTAAGACCGAAGAATTTTTGGTAGTTCGATGTTCGATTTTGAATTTCTAAGAAGTTCGACTGTGAACCTTAGATATACTATTTCTGGAGTGCGAAGTTCGAGGCAACACATTTGCTTGGGTTCGTTCATAGTTCGGTTCGAACAAACATAGGTTCGCACACCTCTAATATGTATATATATATATATATATATATATATATATATATATATATATATATATATATATATATATATAAACACAGATCTCATTAGTAAATTTTTTTAAAGAAAATTCACTAAAAAAACATGCAAATTGTCTGTTGTTTTAAATGTCAAAGTATACCATTTTTTATGAAATAATGAACCACTGCAGGTAAGATAAATAGTTGAAGCATAATTACAAAACAATCAAATGATACTAAAAGTACCTAAACAGCATTAGTGAATTATTTTGTTGTTTGTTGAATAAATTAAATCAAGCAATAAGCTCTCTAATCCAGAATAAACAACCCTTTTGAAATGTTTTAGAAAACATAGGTTATAAACTTTAATTACCTCTGATTTAAACTTCTTTGAACATCCATCGTGCGAACATGGAATGTTCTGAACATTTTTATTTTTAAAATGGACTGACCGAATGTGATACATTAAATTTTTTTTGTACTCATAGTTTCTTGTACAATTTTCATGTCCACAGTGATATTTTGCTTTGCGTTCATCATCGTGAGTTAATAGATGAATTTTAAGGTTTGTCTTGTTGGAAAATACTTTCAAACAGATACTACAGGATAGTTCTGAAATTAAAAAATAAACATTAAGTATATTTGTACACGTCATTAAAATAAATACATTGCCCACCTTTTATACAAGTTTTTCTGTGTTTCAACAATTTAGTCCATCTGTCAAAAGGCTCACCACAAGAGCAGGTAAGAGATACATGTATGGATTTATGCCTTCTGTAGTGGCGGTATTTTTTAAAAGTTTGACTGCACTTGTCACATCTAGAAAAAATAATTCTATCACTGACATAAAAAATAATAATAAAATACTAGTGGACGATATTATTTTAGGTAATCCTGTGTTGAAGACACCTCTCGAGTAAACAAACAATTCGGGTAAAATCAGAATGTGAAGTGGACGCTGGACAATGTGCACTGTTGCCAGATCAGTATTAGCAAGGGTCATTTTAAATATAGAAGGAAATCGAGGGGCGAACAAATGTTTTTATAATGTAAATAAATTATAATATGGCGTCATCTACATAAATCGATATTTGACATATTTTGCGGAAAGCAGTAGGAAAACGGAAATGTAAAAAGATATTTTTTAGCCATGGTGGTCCAGGGGAAAAACGTGGGCCTCTGGACCCATGGGTACTGGGTTCAATCCCATATTACCCTCTCCTCCCTTTTGAAGTACATCAGTAACATCAACAGGGGTTGTGCCATTGTGATTGAGCAAGGTCATCTGCATGTTCCACCCTTCCCAGGGGCCGTAAAGCCGTCGGTCCCGTGCCCATGCGATGTTGGGCACGTTAAAGACCCAAATTTCCCGGGCAGTGAGGTAAATGAATCACACTTAAGTAAAGTCAATGAAGCAATTTCCGTTGTGAATTGCCGATGATAAATACAACTCTGTATGCTAATAGCAGACCGTATCCAATATATTGTTTCGAAAAGTCGCAATGTTTCATGGTAATGAAGCAATTTCTACAGACAACTGTTGATGATAAACATAACCGAGAAAATGGCTCAAAATGGGCTTCCCTTCGCTTGAGCTTATCATCAACAGTTCTCAGTAGAAATTGCTTCATTACCATGAAGCGACTTTTCGAAACAATATATTGGATACCGTTTGCTATTAACATATACAGTTGTATTTATCATGGGAAATTCGCAACGGAAATTGCTTCAGTCACTTTTCACACTCATTTAAGGTTGGAAACTAAAATATAAACAAACATTTCGAAGGGAAGCCCATTTTGTCCATTTTCTCGGTTATGTTTATCATCGACAGTTGTCAGTAGAAATTGCTTCATTACCATGAAACATTGCGACTTTTCGAAACAATATATTGGATACCGTCTGCTGTTAGCATACAGAGTTGTATTTATCATCGGCAATTCGCAACGGAAATTGCTTCATTGACTTTACTTAAGTGTGATTCATTCACCTCACTGCCCGGGATATTTGGGTCTTTAACGTGCCCAACATCGCATGGGCACGGGACCGGCGGCTTTACGCCTTCTGGAAAGGGCGGAACGTGCAGATGACTTTGCTCAATCACAATGGCACAACCTCTGTTGATGTTACTGATTTACTTAAAAAGGGAGGAGAGGGGAAATCTGGGATTGAACCCAGTTTTTTCCCCTGGACCACCATGGCTGAAAAATATCTTTTTACATTTCTGTTTTCCTACTGCTTTCCGCAAAATATGTCAAATATCGATTTATGTAGATGACGCCATATTATAATTTATTTACATTATAAAAACATTTGTTTGTTCACCCCTTGATTTCCTTCTATATTTAAAATGACCCTTGCTAATACTCATCTGGCAACAGTGCACATCGTTCAGCATCCACTTAACGTTCCGATTTCAGTCGAATTGTTTGTTTACTAGAGAGGTGTCTTCAACACAGGATTACCTTATTTTATAAAGATAGCCATTTGATTTATCGTTCCACTTTCAAAGTGTGAATCTATGACATACATGTTGCTTTATTTTGAGTGCCTCAATTTTTCAAAGCTGCCTAGATGTCAAATTTAAATAAACACATACTGGGTCCCTATATACATACTTAAATGTGGGTTCTTTAGTGTGGTCACACAGATGTTCTTGCAAACGCCATTTCTTTGGAAACTCCAGCGAACATTCAGTACACGGGAACTGAACTTTAGTATGTTTTCTTTGTAAATGCTTCTTCAAGTTTGTTGTATTAGCAAACAGCTTCCCACAACCGTTATGTGTACACTTGACAAGTTTCTTCTCATTTGCATGTGATGTTTTTTTGTGTCTAAGCAGGTGAGATGAGTTAGTATAGGACTTGGTACATTCAGGTTCGTCACATACAAAAGGCCTCTGTAATGAATGAAGCATATTAAATGATGAGACGTGTTTTCGCCATTACAATAAATTATTTTAACGAAAATTTAATGAGAGAAAATAAGTCAATTCATACCTCGCCTTTATGACGTCTAATGTGGTTGATCAGCTTCCTATTTTTTAAAAATTTGGCTTTGCATCCTCCAAAATTGCACTTATATTTCTTACGATCGCAGTCACTTTCGCTATCAAAAGAATCGGTGTATTCCATGATTTTTTAAACTACACACATGAAAAGATGAAAACGTGTAATAGTAATGGCAAGTTTTTTTGAGGTTAGTTAAGATTTGACACTTGGAGACTTAAAACCAATGACGTATAGTATGTCATTGCTTAAAACTAAAGGAGCGTCTCGCCACAGTAATCACCCGGTTACATTGATCATGCGAACTTCACTGAATATTTTAAATAACTAAATAGAAGACCTCCATGCCGCGCTGTTTACACACAATCCTCCCAACTGACCTTCCTCACCTGCTCTGACATCAGTTTGCGTAATCAAAAGTTAAAATAAGGAAAAGTACATTATGCACCACGGAACGGTAGGGTTGATTTTCCTTCCCCTTTTAGCTTTTAATTGGGCAAACTGATGTCTGGGCAGGTCAGTTGGGAGGATTGTGTGTAAACAGCATGTCAGGGAGGTTTCTTATTTCGTTAATCAAGAATTCTGCAAAGTGCGCATGATCAATGCAACTGATCATTACTGTGGCGAGATGCTCGTAAAATTAATACTTCATAGGTGAACGTCAACTTTTGACCTGCGGTTACATAGCGAAACTTTGCTCTTCTCTATAGTTAATGAGAAGTCACCAGAACCAGTGCCGACTACCGAGTGCCAAGGATCATAACATTATAAATTAGTAAACAGAAAATATATAGCGCTACAATAAGCACTAGGAGGACTGCTTTCACATTAATATTCATTCAATAGATTGAAGGATTCTGTTTGGAGAAATTTATCGCAGATTTCTTGAAAAGGATTTGCCAACACTGCGCTATAATATTTTAAAAGTTCGGGACGCAACAAGTGCGTCATGGTAGTGAATTTTCATGAAATGCTTCAAATTTGAATCTCAATTTTTTATAAACTTAGAGGTGAGGTTTTTCCCAAGGCAACATATCCACCAAATTTCATTAAAATACTTTCGTAATTTTCGGAGAAAACATTTTTTTCGAAAGAAAACTCAAAATTTTCCCGGAAAACCTTTTCCGATTTTCCTGGCAAACGAACTCATCCAAGCCATTAATAAAAGAAAGGTGCTTGCCGAGCTTCATCAAAATCGGTTAATTCTTTTTTGAGTTATCGGTTGGATACATACATACATACATATATATATATATATATATATATATATATATATATATATATATATATATATATATATATATATATATATATATATATATATATAAATTAAAACTGACCCCGGATGTGGGTTCTAGGGGTCCTAGTTCGCGCTCATTTGAAAACATTTTTGCACAGTCTCACCATCGATACCTCTCTAAAAGGTGAATTCCTTGTAATAAAAATTCACTACAACGAATTCACGACTTCTATGGTTTAGGGGTGTTTCTGTTTTGTTTTGCCACTTCTCATCTCATCTCCACCGAATGTCAAATTTCTTACGTTATGGTTATCTAATGATTTTTTATTTAATAACTGATTTTTACAGTTAAATGTTATGTTTCTAACGAAAGAAAAATATTTTATGACTGTAGCTAATTCTTAATTTGTAAATAGTAAAATGGAAGAAATAGACAGCATAATAATAGATTCTCTAAAAAACTTGAATTGGTACATTAGTTTCTGTTAGGTTTTCTACTTACAGCTTTTACATTTACATATGTTTTTCTTGTAGTGATATTGAAGATAATGTTAAGACTTTGAAACAGCTCGATGCAGATATGGTAACCGCGGCTATTTCTTCTTGTCTTCAAGCAATAACAGGCAACGTTTTCTCGAAAAAACTACCTCCCCAGATGAGTTTACGATTGAAGGCGGCTTCTAATTTGGCTGAACAGGTAAAAGAAGTTGGTTTTCGAGGTGACCTAGGATATCAAACAATTTTATATTCCAACGAAGTTGAAATGAGAAGAGTTCTTATGTTTCTCATTGAAAGATTACCGCAAGATGTTCATAAAACTGTTGAGATTGAAGAAACCAGTTATGTACATAAGTTACTAAAGCAAATAGAGGAAAAAGTTAAACAATCACTTGACCAGGTTTGGCTGCCTTCAAATGTGTTAAATCACGGTACAAGGCCTGTAGGAGATGATTATATTGTTAATAGTTTAGGTGATAGCATTCCAGTACAAACTAGAAGATTAAAAGTTATTAATTCATCAGGAAATGAAAGTTTGAATGAAGGTAATTTGTGTTTTATTTAAATGTTTGTTTGTGCCATAATATACCATTAGGCCTCATTAGAAGAGCTGATCCTCAGCCCACTTTTAATTAGAATCTGTATATCAAATCTTTTTGGTCAACGTTGAATACAGGGTACAGACAAATGAGGCCACATCAGGAGAAATGTAAAACAGTGTTTTGCCAGATCTAAAAATTTAACACTAAATTAGATTACAAAGTAAAATGTAATGTTTAGGATGTTATTATTCTATATTAAATACTTACTTCTTTTTAATTGAATGAGAATATTAGTAACTAATAATAATAGAGCTGTGGAGCTGTTAAATCTTAGCAGAGGACAGCTCAGAAACATAACAGGTCTCTTGACGGGACACATGGCCGTCAAGAAACACCTGCATAAAATGGGGCGATTCGAGGGAGATTTCACATGCAGACTCTGCTGAGAGGGGGAGGAGTCAGCCCAGCACAGCTTGTGCGGGTGTAAAGCTCTGGACCGCAAAAGACAACTGATCTATGGTCAGTCTAGACCGGATACAGAGCATTATAAAACTTCACCTTGCCAATCACTGTGCAGGCTAGTTCAAGGCACAGTGATTTTGGAATGCGTTGAGTGAAAAACTAAGGAAATGCACAATAAGCCAAAGGTTGCAGTGCTATCAGGGTGGCAATGCCGTGGACGAGCCCTGAGGGAGAGAAAAAAAGGGCATGCACAATAGGCCAAGCGCTGCAATGCTATCAGGGCGGCAAAGCCGCGGACGAGCCCTGAGGGAGAAAAAAAAATCACAGCAGAGAACGGAAAATAGAAAGTAGAGATAATGCCAAAATTGATAAGTGGGAGTTATTAATAATATTAATCATTGAAAAAGTGAACAAGTTTCTCACTGCAGAAAATATACTTGAGCACAGGTTTTATTAAATCATTATAAAAAGACCTGGGTAAAGGTGAAAGGTGCACCTTAAGCAGAGCCCTTCTTCCCAACCTCCTGACCTGCCATGACTATCAGTTTCCCTAATTGAAACACTGAGGGAAGAGAAATTACGAGGTAATATACCGGGTGATTCTTTATAATGTCGCCCCCCTTTAACTTTGTTATTTTAGGTGTCCCAAAAAAATTGAAAGTATGATTATGTAGGCGCTAAAAAATAATTTTTTTCTACGTATAAAAAATTTTGAATTTATTTTTCGATTCCTTGTAAAATTCTAAGCATAATTTATATAACATACCGTATACTTAAAATGAATAGTTTTTGAAATATTCGCATTTGAAATGTTATCATCACAAATTTTATTAAACAACTGTTACAAATCACGAAGTCCTAGGATACCACGCTAATTGAAAACAAATAACTGACAGTGACATTATGTCAATATTGTTGTAGTTGTATTGTTTAGTAAGTAAAGGTGCTGTACTCAGATAGAGAAAGAAGAGTTATTTTAAGTTATTATATTAAAAATAATTTAAATTGTCGCGCTGCCATTAAAAATATGATAGAAGATAATTCCGGTGTGCATGTCTCAACTCGAAAAATGTTCGCATCTATATATAGGAAGTTTCAAGAAACGTCAAATTTACAAAGGAGAAAAAGAACTGCTGTGAACGTAGATGAAAATGCAGAATTGAATATTTTACTTGCTACAGAAGAGAATCCAAACAATTCCATAAGAAACATTTCAAAGACATTACGAGCAACACAAGAAAATATTCAGCGAACTTCATACAGTAAAGTCCAAAGAACGTTAAGAAAATGGAATCTAAAGCCATATAAGATTAAACCCACTTACCCAAATGCAAAAAGATGATCGGGTCGCATTTTGTCAACTGATTCTAGACAAAATAAACATCAATAACAATTTTTTGAAAACAGTTCTATGGACTGACGAGTCTACCTTTTCTACTAGTGGCGTGTTTAACCGAAAAAAGACCAGATAATGGGCAAGAGAGAATCCACATTCTTATAGGGAATTTAAGTTCCAAGGGCGACAATCCGTGAATGTGTGGTGTGGTATCCTGGGCAATCAAGTTATCGGTGTGTATTTTTTTGATCCTGTTTTAAATGGAGGCCGCTATTTAGATTTCTTGGAAAACGAGTTCGAAGAATATTTAGACGATTTGCCTTTAAATATATTACAAAATATTATGTTTCAACAGGATGGAGCACCCCCTCACAACATTCGTGCTGTGCTTAATTACCTAAATGAAAGGTTTCCTGGATGGATCGGAAGAAATGCGCCAATTAAAAGGCCTGCAAACAGCCCTGATTTGACACCTATGGATGCGTTTCTTCAGGATTATATAAAAACCGTGTATACGACCACCAAATTGAAAACCTCGATCATCTTAAAGATTTGATACGGAATGAAATTATTAATTTAAATGAAAATAACCCAGAATTCATAACAGATTCATTAGAGAAAATGTGAAGAATCCTTATACAATGTGTTGAAGAAAATGGAGGCCCGGTAGAGCATCTTTATATTTAATTAGAAACTGTTTTTGTTATATTATTTATTGTTACATTTCTTGATTTGTAACAGTTGTTTTAGTTTCATAAAATTTGTGATGATGACGTTTCAAATGCGACTATTTCAAAAACTATTCATTTTAAGTATACAGTATGTTATATAAATTATGCTTAGAATTTTACGAGGAATCGAAAAATAAATTCATATATAGGATGATCCATTGAAAAAAATGAACTTTTTGGTTTTCCCTGTTTACTGATCATTTTTCAAATTTTTTTTATACGTGGAAAAAAAAGTATTTTTTAGCACCTACATAACCATACTTTCAATTTTTTTGGGACACTTAAAATAACAAAGTTAAAGGGGGGCGAAATTATAAAGAATCACCCTGTACAAAAGGATTAGGTACAAAAGTAAATTTGGTTTAAGCCCAACCATAGGATAAACAACTAATTTCTACAGTCTAATTATCTAATTGTGTTTGCTTTCAACAAATTTATTTTGGAAAATCAGATAGTATGGTAGATACTTTATTTCTTGCATTTTAGTGAATTTTCTTTAAAAAAATTCACTAATGAGGAGATCCCGACTTTTGAATTTTGAAAAAATTTCTTCAAATGAGCGCTAATTAGGCCCCCCAGAAAACATATCCGGGGTCAGTTTCAATTTTTATATGTTTATATATATATATATATATATATATATATATATATATATATATATATATATATATATATATATATATATATATATATATATATATATATATATATATATATTATATATATATATATATTTATATATATATGTATCACACCGATAACTCAAAAAATAATGGGCCGATTTTGATCAAATTTGGAGAAAAAATTCCTTTTGCAAATGGCTTGGATGAGTTCGTTAGTCAGGAAAATCTGCCCAGGTTTTCCCGGAAAATTTTGTGTTTTCTTTCGAAAAAAATTTATATCTCCGGAATTTACAAAGTAAGGGCAACCAAATTTGGTACGCAGGTTTACATCCTTATAGGTAAGTTACCTGCCAAAATTTAGCTATGTAGGTCAAAAGACAAAAAAGTTATAGGCATTTAAAAATAAATAAATTGGGGTTTTCCTCAAAACGTCAAAGTGGCGATTTAAAATGTCAAAATTGGCAACATTTAGGCAAATAACTTAAATCTAATACGGGCTATAGAAATAAAATGTCTCAAGAAGGATGTTTTACAAACCCTAAAGTTTCAACCGTCATAGTCCTTCATTTTACTAAAATATTTGCAGAAAATTCATTTCAAATAGACCCTTTCTCTGATGCTTGGCAGTAGCCTTAGCTATAGAGTTTATCATTTAATGGTATATAATTTTTGTCGAATTTTCGTAAAAAATTAATAAAGTTCAATATATCCGTTATTATACAAGATATGAAGAAAATTTGTATATATTAATTATAGGGTGTCTTGAGCTACATCTTAAAATAATATTTCTGCAATCACAGGGTGGCCCATAAGTCGTTGGTGATACAAATTTCCCTTTTTTTAATCAAACACGCCTTATGTTATTGCATTTTTGCATTTTCCATCGAAATATAATGCATTTTTGTAAGAAAATAAATTCTGGACGCAGCAAGTGCGTTATGGTAGCGAATTTTGATCAAATGTTTCATATTTGAACAGCTCAATTTGCTATTAACCTATAAGGTTTACCAAGAAACGTGTTTTTTCGGGAACATTTTAAGTTTACTTTTGGAAATTTTTGTACATTTTCACACAATAAAGTTATTTTAATGGAACATGGCACATTGTTTTTACTATATAGGTTATACTGGTAACCAAATTTGATGCCTGCTTTCTTAAAAAAACACACATATTTGTTATTAAAAAGATTTTTATGAAAATTCACTACCATAACGCACTTGCTGCGTCCAGAGTTTTTATATTATAGTAAGTTGGGACAAACTGCTTAGTTCAAGGTGAATGATTACCAAAAGTTTGACGATATAACTTTTATAGTTTATGTATTCTGTGCCATAATCCTTAAAATGTCTTTTTTCATATTTCGACAAAATATGACAAGTCAAGTGAACGCATTTGCCCGCTAAATGTGGGAAGATTATTTCTCTTGAAACATCTGCATTTTTTATTTATTTTTTCCCTCAGGGCTCGTCCGCGGCCTTGCCGCCCCGATTGCACTGCAACCTTTGGTTGATTGTGCATGCCCCTAGTCTTACTCCACCCATTCCAAAATCACTGTGCCTTGAACTAGTCTGCACAGCGATTGGTATGGTGAAGTTTTATATTGCTCTGTCTCCGGTCTAGGCTGACCGTAGATCAGTTGTCTTTTGCGGTCCAGAGCTTTACACTCGCACAAGATGTGCTGGGCTGATTCCTCCCCCTCGCCGCAGAGTCTGCATGCGAGGTCCCCCTCTAACCGCCCCATTTTATGTAGGTGTTTCTTGACGGCCATGTGTCCCGTCAAGAGACCTGTTATGGGGGCTACATAGGGCCTTAAGGGCTGCCTGGTTGTCTGTGGCTATGAGCATCCGCTTGTTGGTGTAGCCCCTCCTCTTGTTCTCCCGCACACAGTGCAGGATGGCGTACATTTCGGCCTGAAAGACTGTTGCATGGGCTCCGAGGGAAATACTATGACTTACCCTCGGTCCTTCCGAATAAACACCTGCTCCCGTCCCACGCTCCCCGCCGGATCCGTCCGTGAACCAGACGAGCGCGTCCGATGGTATGCCCGGCGTCTCCTCCCGCCATGCCTCGCGGTAGGGATATCCACTGTAAAGTTGTTTTCCCTGCAGATTCACGGGCTCGCGAAGTCTGACCTCATTTCAAGCATGGGCTCCTTCACGATCTCCTGAATTTTGCAGTAGCCCCTGAAGCCTGGGTTGATCTTCAGTCTACCATTGCAGGCTAGTCTGTATAGTCCTAGCCTGGCCTCCCTCATAATAACTAAGTGTAGGGGGGGGGCAGATCCAGCAACACCTCCACGGCGGCTGTTGGGGTTGAAGACATGGCCCCTGTGATGCCTAGGCAAGCCATCCTTTGGATCTTGCCTAGTTTTTGTTTGGCACTGGATTGTGTCACCTTAGGCCACCAGACCAGTGTCGCGTATGTTAACGATAACATTTGCATTTGCCAGTGACTGAAAAATTTAAAAAAACTGAAGTGACATTTTCTTGTTGTATCTGAAAAAGTTACATTTTTTATCAATTTGTTATAACAATATACAAAAAATTGATTCGATAATTTTTTAACCATTGTGTTTAAAAGAAAAAATGTTCAGCTTTTACCTGTATCTTAAAATAAAATGAGATTTTTGTGGATATTTGTTTTGCAGCTGCAAAGCACTACTCAATTCACGTTCTTCCTGAAGTCACAAGACAAGTAACACCAAATCAACTGTTGCCTTCATTATTATTTGGTGAGAAACAATTTAGTTGTGAATATTTTAAAAACACCTTGAAAGGACCAAGAAAAAGGGATTCAGTAACCAACATTTCACATGCCATAGAAGAGCTTCATATCAGTTCTGAAGAGAATGTAGCTGAAAAAAACGTTCAAGAAAGTCCCACAAAGGTTAAAATACAGGAGTTATTACATGAAATAGAAGAGGAAAAAGACAAGTTTAAGGAAATACAGGAAGCTCTCAGAAAGTCCGAATTACAATTGTGGCAGGTAATTTTGTTACATTTTTTTTCTTAACGTGTAGTTGACATCTCCCAACTAACGGTTATATATATATATATATATATATATATATATATATATATATATATATATATATATATATATATATATATATATATATATTTTGTTCCCTCAGGACTCGTCCGCGGCTTTGCCGCCCCGATAGCACCGCAACCCTTGGTTGATTGTGCTATATATATATATATATATATATATATATATATATATATATATATATATATATATATATATATATATATATATATATAATAGTTGCCTCGGCAATAAAAGCCATTGGCACCACCAAAAAAATAAAAATAAATCTGAACAGAAGTTATAAACATTAACACTCGTCTAACTTAGTACAACATAAATGTACAATCTTAAGTTGTAAACATTAGTAGCTTTCAAGAAATAAATTAGTCTCAACAGGTCATTGGTTCCGCACAAACTTATTTTGGTTGTGAAAATGTTTTCAACAAAAAGTTTACAAAATAATCCAACTCCTTGCATTGTTTTCAGTATGTTACTTTAACATAAATGTTATTTAAAGTCACATGAAGTTACTTTGAAATAATTTCTTAATATATGTAGAAGGGAATTGGAAGCACCGCCGGAATGCAATAAAAAGGCACTATAAAATACTTTAATTTTATTGGTGGAAACGTTTTATAAGTTGGCTGTAGAAGATTAGATTAGATTTTATTTTAAGTGAGCTATTCCAGTCCCTCCACCGCGACCTTAGGTATATTGTGGCTCACGCCTAATTATTTAGATTTCACCCATCAATTCCAGCTCCCTGAGGGAGTCGATCTTTTCTTGAGGGTGAAAGTTTGGAAGGTGTACTGCCATCTGAGTGAAGTCGCTTGCCCGTTTCGAAGCTCAAAGAGAGATAATCTCTCTCCGAGTTCGTCTGGACCTGACATCCGTCAGTGTTTGCCTCGAGGCGGTATCATGAAGTCCCGCTCTCGAGCAGCATCTAATCTCCAGTTGTAATCCACTCCTAGAGATCTCAGCTCCCCTCAGGCTCGTCTAAACCTGACACCTAACAGTGTTAGACTCGAGGCAACATCCAATCGAGTCCCGCTCCCGAGCATTACCCCAACGACGCCGTCCGTCCGTTTCGTAGCACACAGTATGGGCTCCGAACTCCGGGTGTTTACCACTCATCAAACACGACACACGCCAGGGCAGTATCATCTGGAACCCCGCTCCCGAGTAACAACCAAGCGATGCCAATTGTCAGTCTCTGAGGCCACAGTGGAGGCGCCAAACTCCGGGTGCATATAACTCCCCAGAGATAACCGCCTCCCCCCAGCCTCACCTGCACCAGACCCCCGCCAGTGTTTCATTGACTCAAGGCGGTATCATGAAGTCCCACCCTCGAGCAGCATCCAGGCGGGGTCGTTAGCCTGTATCAATGCTCACAGAGTAGGCCCAAGTCTCCAGGTGTAATCCACCTTTAGAGAGCCCAGCCACCTCCGGGTTTGTCCAGGCCCAACACCTGCCAGCGTTAGAATAAATTTCATCCAACAAATCGAGTTTCCGACAGGAGACGACACCTGCTAGGTGAAACTTTGACAGATGTACTGCCATCTGAGCGAAGTCGCTTGCCCGTCTCAAAGCTCAAAGAGAGAAAACCTCTCTCCGAGTTGGTCTGGACCAGGCATCCGTCAGTGTTTGACTCGGGGCAGTACCATGAAGTCCCGCATCCGAGCAGCTTCCAAGTTTGTCCGTTTCGAAGCTCACAGAAGGGGCCTCCACCCCTAGTTGTATTCCACCCCTAAAGATCTCAGCTCTCCTTCGGGTTCGTCTAGACCCGACACCCACGAGTGCTAGACTCGAGGCGACATCCCATCAAGCCCCGCTCCCGAGCATCGCACAAGCGAGGCCGTCCGTCCGTTTCGAAGCACACAGTGGGGGCTTCAAACTCCGGGTGTTTACCACTCATCAGAGTTGTCAACTTCCTCCGGGTCGTCTAGACACACGACACCCGCCAGCACTCAACCCAAAGAGGCACCCCTCCGAAACCCCGCTCCCGAGTAACAACCAAGCGCGGGCAACCGTCCATTTCTAAGCCCAGAGTGGAGGCCTCAAAATCCGGGTGTACATCACTCCCCAGAGATATCCGCCTCCCTCCAGGCCCACCTGGACAAGACCCCCACCGGTGTTTGATTCCAATTAGTCACCTTTTACGACAAGAAGGAGTTACCTTGGGCCTATTCTTTTAGTTAGTCCCTGTACCCACAGGGGACTGGCTGTAGAAACATTTCATAATAATTATTATGTGACTGTTTTATAAGCTATTTTATAGTTCTGCTATATAAAGAAATCAGTGTACAGCGATAATAAACAAACAAGTAAAAAAATGCTTGTCGCAGTAAAAAAAAATCAGAACGCAGCTAGTGTAGTGAATTTTCATAAGAATTGTATACTATTATTATATGGCATATTACTAAAATTAATACTTTAAACTTACACATACCTTTGTCGTGGTACGTTTGAAGGTGAAATAAAATCAATAAAAATTCAGCCAAACTACTTTACTTCTTAATCTCAGGGTTTTTATAATGGGCTCCTAGACAGAGATTACAGACAAATATTACACTTATTAATTTCACAATAATATTCAGTTGACAAACAATGGGAAAGGTGGTAAATCCGGCTTACGTAGCAGAGATGTTACCCCTTGTCCTTGCTGTTTGCAGGTCGAAACTCTAATGCCTCTTCCTCCCCCTGCTGGCAGCCACTTGCTACCTCGCGCTAGGCCGACATATACAGCGGCGTTTCACTTCACGTCACTCACTTATTATTTTATTATTTTACGCATTTCTGGAACCACTACACCTTTAAGATCGATTTTAGAGGTGCTAGACGCGCACATTTGAAGAATTCTTTCGAAAGTATTACTATCAATATCTCTATTATCAAAAAAATCTTGTGTTCTAACTCCTTTTGAGACAAATGCCTAAAACTATTTTTTATGAAGCTAGAACTAAATTTTGCTATATCGGTAGATAGTGTCAGTCTCTTTAAAAGAAACTTGTAGTACAAATTTCATTAAAGTTACAAACGGTTTCCAGAAAGAAATTTAATTCATATTTAGAAAAGTAAAGTATCTGCCAAATTATAAACGTAGCAGTTATCTTCCCTTATTAATCTCCTGAATGATTTCGTTTTAGTCAACCTAATCAAACGGTTTTTTTCAATATCAACAATAACAAAATGTCTGGTGGAAATTATAATTTCAGACTCTAAGGTGACAAAGTTATTCAGGCGTTTTAAACAAAAATGAGATCTTGTTCAAAACGTATGAAATCTGTACACTACTGTTTGTCCAAATGTCAAAATAAAATTAAAAAAAACATACATTCATCGAGCGGAAATCGATCACGGAGCCTTCTGTGTAGAAGACAAACACGCTACCACAGAGCTATCTAACGATAGGCTAACTAACATTTTGTTTGCATAGTACTTGACAACGGCTTCATGCCCGGGATGTATTGTATTAAAAGTATAGAGACTTGGTTTTGTTTACATTTATAATATATTATATACTATATTATGCCACACTTTCAGTCGAAAATTGTATTTGGGGCCGTTCATCAAGCTACAAATATAGTGTATTTTAAAAATTGATTGAATCCCCAGTTAAATATAGTGATAGGCAAAACGGTTATTTTCTATTAACAGTTGAACCTGTTAACGTTATTTAATAATAACAGTTGAAAATAACAGGTTCCGTTATTTATCTGTTACCTATTTTGAACTGGATAGTCGATCGATAGCATATTTTACTGTAATATGTATGAACTATGAATTATTAATAATTCCACGTAGACGTAGTAACAGTAGCTAAATCTGTCCAGTGGTGTAGTTGGGTAAAGGAGATTCGCTGCTACACGGGTTCAATCCCCGGGCGATGTAACTATCAGTGGATCTGGCCTGAGGTGTGAAGGTGATTAATTTGAATAAAAAGACAAAAATAATTATGAAACAATGTGGATAGAGCAAAAACTTTAGATATCTCTAATTCTCTGAAACAGCATTTAGATTGTTTATTATACTATGCAACTATATAATGTTTAAAATAAAAAATATTTTTGTTTTATGTTTAAAACAATTAATAAATTTTTTATAAAAAAAAAGGATGAAGGGGTTTTTTGGGTATTCATCGCTAATAATAATCTGGCAAAAAATTAATGAAAGTTGATGGAGTTTCCACAAAACCGCATTGTATAAATCTAAAATTTTGCCGATATCAAACAAAGGGCTAAGAAATTATAATAAGCTTGTCGTAAATCTGTTGCCACTCCGAAGTGAAACTTTTTTAGAAATTAGAAATGAGTCTTTTATAAGTATTTACTTAGATGTTTTAGGAATTATAAACTAGTCACTTCTCACAAATTTATTTTATTAGGGGTCTTTACCTAAATTTCAATGCCACAGCAAGACTTATCACATCTTGGGACGTTAGACCTTTTATTGCAAGGCAGCACTATATTCAACAAATAAATGATTTATACACTACTACACTACAAAGGGAGTGATTCTAAGAACTACAACATACTGCAGCTCTCATAAAATTTCGGTAAAGAAATTTGCCTTTATTCTGTACATATGGTTTCTTATTACATTATGGTTTTATTCTTTCTTAGAAGGATCTCTAGTTACATTTTCGATTTTCGGTTCACCAGTCACCTTTATCGGTACGCTTACCGACGATCCTATGTTTCCAAAGCTGTGAGCGAGAGCGAGCACACTAGTATAAAGTGTTAAGTATTATATTATGAAGTAAAGTCCGCTCTATACTGTATACCCATACATATTTAGCATTCCCAGTCTCATGTCCATTGATCCCGTTAAATTTAACAGTTGTCGATGAAAACCGATGTTTATTGATCGAAGCTCGAAGCTAGTTGCAGTGGAACAGAAACAGATACGAGTCCGAATTCTAGTGTAGTGTAAAGCGTTATTTTGTACCTGTTATTTTTATATATACATTAAGGGTGGTTACCGTTGCGGCTCTGCAACCGTTAAAAAATAACATATTGTTAAATAATGACCCATCACTAGTTAAATAACAATCACTTGGCAAATTTTTAATTTCATGTCATCTGTAATTTTCTAGATGTGTCGTCGAGATTTCTCGATTGCTGGTTCGGGTAGTATGTTTTATGCCTGTTATTTATTTTGTTTGGTTGCTGTTGATATATGATTTATACCTGTTGTATGAATCAATCTACATGTGGCACTAAACTACTCTGTCTGTCAGACATTGGGCTTTAACCACAAATTTGGAAAAAAATCTAAATATTGTGTACCACATTATTTCAAATTCACAAAATAGGTTTATTCATACCATTTCTAGCCACATGTAAAGTCTCATTCCAGTTATTCTGATACTTATAAAAAGATAGCGTTTAAAAAAATATTTTTGTAGATTTTTGGGGGGGAAAATGTCCATTATAGCTGATATACGAACTCGTCCGCAGTCTTAATACAATGAAGATATGTGTCAAGTTTCATTGAAATCAGTTGAGTATTTTTTGAGTTATCGCTCGGATACATACATACATATATATATAAACATAAAAAATTTTAATGTACCTTGGTTTTGGGTTCTAGGGACCCAAATTCGCGCTCATCTGAATGAATTTTTTTCACGAGCTGGTCATTGTAACTTCTCTATTAGCGAATTTTTTTTAATGAAAATTTGCTAAAACACAATATACGATCGTCATAAAACGCACACACAACTTTGAAAATGTTAATGCAATACCTATAAAACAAAATAGTCACAGAACAGAATTATAAAACAACTTTGCTGATTAGGCTACAGCATGATTTTAACAACAGTTTTTTTCCTAGTCAGTAAATGTAGGTAATTCTCTTTTGAAGTGTCCAGACTTTTACTTTTTAGACAATCTGTAAACTTTTCTACAGCAAATTTTGTTTCGATTGAATTATATATATATATATATATATATATATATATATATATATATATATATATATATATATATATATATATATATATATATATATATATATATTATTCTCCCACTTTACGATTGAACCAGAACCTCATGTGAAGTCGAATTACAATTTCTTCAAAAATAATTTCGAAATAAGTGTTATATTGTAAAGAAACTACTGTTTTTCTCAATATACTATAAACACGTGTTCCTTGGATGGTTTCAATATAAATATGAAAATTTTAAATATGCTATAATAGTCCCACTCACAAAGTTGATTAACATTTGTTTATCTAGGAACATTTTTCCGGATGCCTTGAAACTGTCTAGGGTCATCCCGGTTGTCAAAAAGGGAGATTGGGAGTTATTGGAAAATTACAGACCAATTTCTATAATTCCATTTTTTTCCAAAATATTTGAAGTTGTGTTGTACAACCAAATTAGTTCATACCTAGAGGATAACAACTCACTGTCACACTCACACTTTGGTTTTAGGAAAAATCGATCGACATCTCTAGCAGTAAGTAGCCTGGTGGATGATGTTTGCATGGGCTTCGAGAGGGGTGAGCATACCTATGCACAGTTTCTCGACCTGTCTAAGGCATTTGACTGTGTCTCTCATGATATTTTAGTAAACAAGCTTCAGTTCTACGGCTTTGATACCGACAGTATCACTTTTTTTAAATCATACCTGCAAGACCAATCTCAGTTTGTGTCAGCTAATGGTGAAAAATCACCTACATTAGATCTAAAATACGGTGTGCCACAGGGATCGGTCCGTGGGCCTATTTTATTCTTGATATACATCAACGACCTACCAAAATCAACTAACTTGGGTAGTTTTGTTCTATTTGCTGATGATACGACTTTTGTTTTCTCAGATCCAAACTTCAATACAGTACACTCTACCATTAGCAGAATAAAAGATGTCTGTCAGGATTGGTTCTCGGCAAATCAGCTTAGCTTGAACAGCCTAAAATCGGAGTCTTGATTGTTTTCATTAAAGCACAATCTTGTCATTGGCGCTAACACCGATCCTGTGAAGTTCCTTGGAGTTGTGGTCGACAGCAAGCTGATTTGGGACTCACATTGCATCTATGCATGTCAAAGGGCATCCCTTGGCATGTTTCTCTTGCAGAGTCTTTCGGCCCAAGTCTCTACTCCCACCTTAAAAAGTGCATACTATGGATGTGTGCATAGTGTCTTAACTTATGCCATTCTGGTATGGGGGCACTCACCACACTCTGAATTTGTTTTCGCAGCCCAACGTAAGGCAATCCGAATCCTGGGCGGTTTGGGGTATAGAGATGACTGTCGTGGCCACTTTAGAAGCTTTCAGATACTTACAATACCTTGTGTATATTTTGCAGTGTCTTTTATATGTTAAGTGCCACGAATCAGACTTCGCTAGGCACAGTACCATTCACAGTCATCTTACGTGCGGTAAAGATAACTTCGCAGTCGATTTCACACGCTTAAAAAGAACAAGGAACGGAACCAATCACCATGGAATTAAATTTTATAACAAACTCCCTCATAATATAAGACATGTACATTACAACAAATTCAAGTCTGCCATTAAGAACATTTTGATAAGCAATGCTTTTTATTCATTTGATTAATATTTTGCTTATCGCATAAAATAAATGCTGCCGCGCCATGCATGGATATTGTTGTATCGCGGGACTTTTGTTGAGTTGTTCTGTTTTGTGCTGTTTTTTTTGTTTTGTTTTTTGTTTGGATGTTAATCCACATTTTTGTGTTTCTGTATATTCATGCAGGTTTTAATTGTGTGTTTTGACCTATGCTGCTGATTTGTATGTATATTTGAGAATAAGATGTATGTTATCACTTTTGTGATTTCGTTTGTACACATAAGTACATGGCACCACTGTGCAAAGACACCAATAAACAATAATAATAATAATATACTATAAAGCTGTGTTCTATTTTTTATAATATTGTTTAAAAGCTACTGAAACTTATTTAATTTGTTTTAGATAAAATCTATGAAAGAGGAAGAGGAAGCTGTTTTAAAAGACACCCTATCAAAAGTAAAAGTGAAGGTGAAAGCACTTAAGATTGCAAGCAAAGATGAAAATAAACTAAAATTAAAAACAGTAATAGAAAATGGAACAGATTATCTAGTTGAGCTTGCAAACCAATGGAATCAAGTTCAGACACCTTTAATTGAAGAATTCAGAAGTCTACAAAACAGTTTATCATCGGAAGAGGTAACCACAATAATATAATAATCAATTTATTTAGTATAAGGTATAATAATTCACAAGTCTGTTAAAAATGGTAACAAAGCATACAATCCAATATCCTAAATGCTTCAACACACTCCAATTATCTACACCTTAAAAAAGTGTTGTGTATGTATTATTGATAAAAGAGTTTCACCTCTATTAAATTTTGCTACATATAAAGCTTTTATTTTGTGTGGCAGTTGAATGCATGCGACCATATTTCAAAGAGATAATATTATCACGTTCATGGACAATGAGGGTATATGACGTCATTGACGACACTTTTTCAGTCGGAGCATTTGTATATTTGGGTATAACCATAGGGGAAAATCTAAACTTTGGACGACACATAAAAACAGCAATACAAAATGCAGAAGAAAAGGTGGCAGCATTGATCAGAATAACGCCAAACATAAAAGGCCCCGGATCCAAAAAGAGGGAGATGCTATATAACGTGGTCCAATCAATTCTTTTATATGGATCACCTATCTGGTCCGAACATATGAAAAAAGATACGTATAACAGACAAGCTACAAAATTCCAACGTAGAATGTTGCTAAGAGTTACTAGCGCATACCGCACTGTGTCGGCAAGGGCGGTACAGGTGGTTGCAGGAATTGTACCAATCGAGCTTGCCGTAGAAGAGAGATCAAGGCTATATCACAGAAGAGACGGAAACACACCGAAAGCAAAAGCAGAGAGGGCCAGCACTCTTCAAAAATGGCAGGAGATATGGGATAATACAACCGATGTCGCTCAGTGGACCAAGCAGTTAATTCCAGATCTGAAGAAATGGGTGGAATGCAAGCACAGAAGAACAGATTATTTCCTGACGCAAATGCTCACAGGCCATGGCTCCTTCAGGGAATATCTAAGCCGGATAGGAAGAGCAGAAACCGACCCTTGCTTGTACTGTGGGATGGCAGAAACGGTAACACACACCATATTTGACTGCGCAAGATGGGAGAACGAGCGAGAAACCCTAAGGCAGGGTATGAAGACTGACCTGACCATGTACACCATCCTTGATATCATGATGAAAGATTCTGAAAAATGGGAAAAATCCACAGCTACGTCCGAAATATCCTAAGAACTAAAGAAGTAGAGGAGAGGCAAAGAGCGGATTGAAAAGAAACAAATTGTAAAGACAGCCTACTTACTGATGATTTACTAAAAGTGGTTCCAGTAGGTATGGTGAAGAAATGAGGTGAGGTTTGGCGAGTAGGCAGAGGCTAGCACCTATAGTACTCTTAGTCCCACACTCTCTGTCGCGATGGAGGACGAGCGCAGAGGTAAGAACATGAGTTTCCTCACCCAGCAAAAAAAAAGTCGGAGCATTTGAAAAAACTCTTAGGTGCAAAAATCGTCACAGTAGGAAAATCTTTACGTTTTTAAATATAAACGTGAAACTTTTTGCTAAGAATTCGTATTCTTTATTCAATTAATGTTATCACTTAAAAACTTGTGCGGCATATGACATCATGTCCCCACCTCCAAATGTTCAACTACCAACAGTCCCCAATGTTGGGCATAAAATGACAGATATCATTTTCAAAACTAAAAAGGTAGGAAAGATGCTCTCTTTTCTTGATACCGGGAAAGCCTCTGGCCTTGACGAGATCCCAGCAATTGTTCTCAAAAAATGTGCACCATAACTTGCTCCTGTCCTGACTCTTCTGTTTCAGACATCTTACAATAGAGGTATATTCCCTAGTAACTAGAGAACTGCTCGAGTACAACCCGTCCCCAAGAAGGGATCCAAAGCGCTTCCTAGCAACTACATGCCTATTTCTCTCCTTTCAGTCGTCTCTAAAGTGATGGAAAAGTATATAAACACCGAACTACTGAAATTTCTTGAAAAACACAGTCTAGTCCACGACAGGCAGTATGGATTCCGTCAGCGCAGATCAACTGCCGACCTCCTTTCCTTTGTCACCCATTCTTGGAACAAGTCTATGGAATTACACGGTGAATCCCAGATTGTCGCTCTAGACATATCCAAAGCATTCGACCAGGTCTAGCACGCAGCGCTGCTTAATAAACTTTCGGCCTATGGCCTACCACCAAAACTCTGTACCTGGACAGCAAATTTCCTCTCCAACCGGAGCATCTCTGTTGTCGTGGATGGCCATTCCTCTAAACTGTATCCAATTCATGCAGAAGTTCCTCAAGGTTCAGCTTTAGCCCATACTTTGTTTCTTCTCCACATCAATGACCTCCTCACTAGCACATCCAACCCAGTTCACAGTTACGCGAACGACAGCACCCTCCACTCAAATATACAATATTCTAAGCCTGTCTCTTTAGGCCAATTAGATGAGAATCGCAGACTCATGGGGGGTTCTGTCTCTGTGGATCTCCAAAAAATATTAGACTGGGGAAGTAGAAATCTTGTACAATTCAACTCCACCAAATCTCAGTCTTGCTTTCTCTCCTAAGAGATACACCAGCCCTAGACCCATTACAATGAACAACCAAGTTATTCAAAGTAATGAGTCCTTTTCACTTGTTGGAATTTCTGTGGATCGAATTCTCAATTGGCACCAAGATGTCCCATCAATTGCAGAAGCGGCTGCTAAGAAATTAGGTTTCCTCTTCCGGGCTCGCAAATACTTTTCTCTATACCTTATATACTTCGCAAATAAGGCCAAACCTCGAATACTGCTCCCACATCTGGGGTGCCGCTGCCGCTTCTACACTCGCCATCCTGGACTTCGGTTACCGCTGAACCATTGAGGTTCCTAATCGGAGCAATTGAGGCATCTAAAAATTTGCTCGAATCGCCTTCTGGACATACTTTTATTTATTTATTTTATTTATTTAATTAAACAACCCAAACAGGCAGGAGCCCAGTTACAGGGATGTATATAAGAACTAATAAACTAAGAGAAATTAAAAACTCTACATTAAAACTAAAAAATTAACAAAAAATAAGTAAGTAGTGTCCCCAAGAAGCAGGGATTCACTAGAGGCTGCGGAAAAGGACCCAACATTAGCATGACTAAATATTCCAGTACCGGAAGAATTATATTCTGCACAAATAGAATACAAGGGTGATTTCAAAAGCAGATTAGTTCTGGAAATCAGAAGTAAAAAACGATGAGTAGAACGAGTTTGACATCCGTGGAAAGGAGAGCGAAAAGACAGCCGGGAGAGAAGTTCAGGTGCATCAATAATTCCGTGAATAAGCTTAAATAAAAAATACTGACCCGAAAGAGTTCCTGTCAGCAAGCCGACATAATATCATATCTAGTGAGTAACAAATTGTAAGATACACCTCTTTGAGGATAAACTTTGTTAACAAAATAAGACAAATACTTCAGAAACCTACGCTGGACAGATTATAGAAGTGTAAATGTGGCAGGAGTAGAAGGGCATCCAGAACAAGCTGGCATATTCAACATGAGAACAGACAAAAGCATTATATAGACAGATAAGAGTTTCAGTAGATGAAAAATTCCCACCGCTTCTAACAACAAATCCTAGGCTTTTCATAGACGTTCTAAGGATACTGTTCAGATGTAAATTAAACTTCAAGTGTGGATCCATGATCAAACCCAAGTCAGTAATATTAGACACACGTATAAGATTTTCACCATTCACCTTATAAGTGAAAACCTGCAAGTGATGTTTATTGGAAAAAGACAAAACACTACATTTAGAAAGATTTAGAGGTAACTTATTTTGCCGAAAATATTGGGTGGTAATACAGAGGATCCATTGAAAATAGATTTCCAATTAGGCAGCGATATTTAAGTTGGCCTCGCAAAAGACGAACGCTCAGAAACTTGTTCATTTCGAGACATTGGATGAAGTACTCTGAAACATTCGTTTCGGGTTTTTGGCCGATTTTTCAAATTCAACAATTCACCGTATGCATTCGTCTGCTGAGGTATGCATCTTTGGTCCAAATCATTTCAGCTGTCAACTTCTCCAGAACGACATTAATCTTATTAACGCCTGGTGTCTTAATAATGGCCTATCACTTAATATTTCCCAATGTAAAGTGATGTCTTTCACGAATAAAGCCACACCACTTGAGTTTAACCACCATGTAAATAATACCACTATTTGTCGTCTCCCTAACTATTCTAGACTTGGGAGTAATCTTTGATTCTGAGCTTAGGTTCAGTCAGCACGTAACTAATATTTTGTCATCATCGGTGAAATGCCTGTGGCAAATTCAGTTAGAAAATTGTATATTTATTAGTTTTGTTTACTAGCTTTTCTTTTACCAGTACAAGAATTTATATCGTTCTGTTTTAGTTAAAACAGCAGCAAGAGCTCTCTAAGTTACAAAACCTACGGCAAGTACATGATAATCTATTGGCAGATCTCAAAGAAAAAGAATTAGTAGAGGAGGGTTTAGCTAAAAAAATCCAGCAGATAAACAAAACTAACAGCAGGTATGTGTGAATACCAAATAATTTTTGACCCTGATATAGTTAGTTGAAAGACTAACCCTGATCTATTAAGTATACATGTCGACGACCCTGATCTAGTTAGCTTACACGTTGACCCTGATCTATCTAGTTTACATGTTGACCCTGATCTATTTAGTTTACACGTTGACCCCGATCTGTTTATTTAAATGTTGACTGCATCTAGTTAGTTTACACGTTGACCCTCATCTGTTTAGTTTACATGTTGACCCTGATCTAGTTAGGTTACATGTTGACTCTGATCTATTTAGTTTACATGTTGACTCTGATCTATTTAGTTTACATGTTGACCCTTAACTATTTAGTTTACATGTTGACCGTGATATATTTAGCTTACAATTTGACCATGATCTATTTAGTTTACACGTTGACCCCAATATATTTAGTTAAATGTTGACCTCATCTAGTTAGTTTACACATTGCCCCTGATCCATCTAGTTTACACGTTGTCCCTGATCTAGTTAATTTACATGTTGACCCTGATCTATTTAGTTTACATATTAACCCTTAACTATTTAGTTTACATATTGACCCTGCTCTATTTAGTTTACATGTTGACCCTTATCTATTTAGGTTACATGTTGACTCTGATCTGTTTAGTTTACATGTTGACTCTGATCTATTTAGTTTACATGTTTGTAATATTCCTTAGGTCAGCTTATACAATGAGAATAATGGAGATTATTGGTAATATCAAGAAACAACACTTGGAAATCCTAAAAGTTTTAGCTGATACAAAAGAAGTCCAAAAAGAAATAAATAATCTCACTGGACAAGTGGATCGTTCTTTTACACTCTGTGATGAATTGATATTTAGGGTAAGCCCAATCTTATTCGTCATAAACTCCTTGAAATAATAATAATTGCAAATCTTACAGGATGCAAAATATGATGAAGTTGCTCGAAAAGCTTACAAACTATTAGCAACACTCAGGGATGAATGCTCAATAATCATAAAAGCTGTTACTGAAATTGGTGTGGTGGAGAGAGAAGTTCGCAATACTCAAGATCAAATAGACATTGAGAGTGCAAAACAAATTCCAGAAAAGTTGGAACGTGTTTTACTTGATTTGGATGAAATTCGTAAAGAAGCCAAAAACCTCGCCTCGCAGAATAAATAATAGACTTTGTATATACAGTGTGATGATAACGTTTGGAACATAACTCATAAATGTGTTATTTAATTTTTTCAACAAAAACACTCGGACAGGTCAATTTTATCTTTTCAAACTTATGACTAAAAATTATATTTATGACGTCATCTTCTGAGTAATGACGCCATCATTTTCTTTTGTTAGACCTGCTTACTACTTAAATGATAATGAAAAAAAATGGTGCTTTACACAACATTTTTTTTTTACAAAAAATAGCATTGTTAGCGAATTTTTATGAAAAAAAAATCGCTAATAAAGAGGTATCGATGGTGAAATTTTGCAAACATTTTTATTTTAAATAACCCCTCAGAAAAGGGACACAAGTTTGGGGACTGTGGTGGCCACTCAATTGCTCCTCGACACCCTATCCATCCAGGGTAGGCAAAAAACATGATTTTTTTTATTTTGAACAAAAAAAAACAATAAACAGTGTTGAAAACAGTTAGGAATTTAGTCCGATTCAAGCAATATATCCAATCTGACTTCTTCACCTACTCGAGGTCGACGCTGTCGAGGCAAATCTTTTATGGATCTGGTTTCTATAAATTTTGCAACCAATTTACTTACTGTAGATCTTGCAATTGGAGGTTCATCAGGATGTTCTTGGTTAATTGACTCGCATGCTTCCTGATGCCCTGTCGCCATATCTAATCATCAGTAACATCTCTATTCTTTCCTTTCGGTTAAACGTGCTATTTTTGTTAAATTCGAATTAGAATTGATTACTTTTAGCACTTTTACACTTTCACCTCTAAGACTATTATTGACGATTTAACATTATTGTCTGTATTCACCGAATTCCAAATCCATACTGCGATAGAAGTCCGATAACTAAATACCGATAACAGGAAATAATCAATAAATTATCACGAGTCTTGTTAAAAATTGATTGTGACTTTACTTTTTATTCCACCTGTCAAATACGTATCAAAAATCACAAAATCAAGTGTTCATTACTTCAGAAAAGTGAAAGAAAACCTCATTATTGCCAAGAAAACTCGTCCTAAACGAAAACGTTGAGATATATTTCTTATTAAATTTACGTTTACATTCTTAAAGTAAATAATGCAATTTTTTCAAAAAAATGGTTATGTCAGGTACCAATTTGTTTTCGTCGTCATTTAAGTAGTAAGCAGGTCTATGGAAAAACAGCAAAAAAATGATTGTCATTTAAAAAAACTTATAACGACGTCGTCTTTCAGAAATAGGTGACGTCATAAATGTAATTCTTAAGTCATAAGTTGGCAATTGAAAATATAAAATGAACCTGTCCAAGCTTTTTCTTGAAAAAATGAAATAACGATCTTATGAATTATGTTCCAAACTTTATCATCACACTGTATAATGTAAACAGAAGAGACAATTAATAAGACTATAAATTATACACATACATGTAATTTTAAGGCAGAACGCTATGTACAACTTCATAAGTGCAATTTTAATTCTTATCGCTTTTATTTATTAATAAATGCAAAGTTTTATTAGATGCCTTTTTCCTTTACCTCATTATAGTTAGCTTTTATTTTTAAAACCCATACGGGTGTAGAATAAGTCAAAGTGAAATAGGTAAGCTACAAAATGTCACACCGAACTTAACTCGTTCAAAATTGGACATCTTAACCATTGTGAAATAGTTTGAAGTTTAAAACACATAGATGCCCAAAATAATTCAATGCTGAACTATAGAGGTACTTCAATGAATTGGTGATAGGTGCTTAGAAATGATGTGCTAACAGGAATGTGTCTCCAAATTATTAACATTAACTGACACATTATGACGTTATCCCTTAATCACTTTGTTGTTCCATGCAGGACACAATCTGTCTAAAGTGCAGAAAAACATGCAGGAGCAGATTATAAAGATGTATACCAACTATATTTTGGACTCAAAGAACAAAGCAAAAACAATCTGGAAACTTGTCAACAAGTTGACTGGGAGGCAGCATGAAGGAGATAAACAGTTTGATGTTCGGAATTTTGTAGACGAGAAAGATTATGTGAACACATTGACATCGTTGAATAATACATTGGTGAATATGTGTCCAAAATATACTGTGCCGGAAAGGCGCTTGGACTCTAGGAGTCCTAGTGCACTGGGCAACACCATGTTTTTGAAACCCATCGATAGAGAAGAGGTAGAAAATACAATTATGCTGCTTTAGAACACTTTGGCGGTTGGTTTTGATGAGATGCCGGTATCATTGTTAAAGTATTGTGCACCGACCCTAGCTGACCCATTATCAGAGCTAATTAATAAAATGTTTGAACAGGGTATTTATCCAACCAATTTGAAGAAGGCAGTTGTGATTTTATTACTCAAGAGTGGTGCGATGACGGAACTGCTTAATTATCGACCTATCTCTATAAATCCAAACATCTCTAAGGTTATAGAAAAAATAATTGCTGCAAGGATGCTTGATTTTTTTGAGAAAAATTACATTATAAATCAGTATCAAAATGCTTACTTAAGGGGGAGATCGACAGTGCGGTCGATTTACCAACTGATTGAGGAAGTTATGGATGGAATTAATAAGGGGGAGAAGGTTTTGGGGGTTTTTATGGACCTGTCCAGAGCGTTTGACAGCGTGGAGCATGAAATACTGTTGGGGAAGTTGGAAGCCTTGGGTTTTCGTGGGCTAACACAAGAGTTTGCTAAGATCCTACTTAAGTGAAAGAAGGCAATGTTTGTCGGCTGTTGACAGAACAACAGGTAAAAGAATGTATTCCGCATGGGAGAGCATTGACAGAGGAGTGCCACAGGGATCCGTTTTGGGGCCTTTCTTGTTTCTCATCTATGTGAATGAGGTACCCAGTCTAACACCACATAGAACGATCTTGTTCGCTGATGACACCTTATTTGTAGTAAGAGACCTAAAAAGTGTAAGAGAAAAGACAGTTAGTGCTTTAGATGATTTTAATAGATGGTTTGGTGAAAACGGTTTGCTTTTAAACGTAAATAAAACAGGCCTAGTTGATTTCAATAGAGTACATGACACACAACTCTCTGTTAGTGATCTGCAAATGAATTTTAGTGAGAGCATAGTGTTCTTGGGAATGAAGCTGGACAGTGACCTGAGTTGGAGAGCTCATGTGGAAATAGTGGCTGCGTGTATGCGCTAAGAACAATCTCATCTTCGGTGGATGTGTCCGCCAGTCTGTCAGCTTACCATGCTTTGGTGGAGTCCAGAATTAGATATGGAGTAATCTTCTGGGGCAATTCAGTAGAGGCAAATAGAATTTTTGTGCTTCAGAAGGCGTGTATACGAGCTATTTTTAATTTGAGGGGTAGAGAAAGTTGCAAGGGGGTGTTTAAAAGTAATTGTATACTTACCTTTGCTTTTCTGTATATGCTTGAATGTTTGTGTCTTGTGAAAAAATATTATAAGTTTTTTGTAGGTAGTGAATTAATTCATTCACACAACACAAGGGGCACTGTAAGACCTTACCTTTGTCAGCCACAAACACGGCTAGCTAAAGTACAGAAAAGTGTAAAAAATCAATTGATAGTGTTTTACAATCATTTACCTCATAGTCTAAAAGATCTGAGTGAAAATAAATTCAAATTAAAAATGAAATCAATTTTAATTGAAAAAGAATTGTATAGCATAGACGAATTTTACGGAATTGATTTTTAGGGAGTATAATTGTGAAGTACAGGTTGTTTTTTGACTTTTGGCTGATAATTTTGTACATTGCCTGTGAGCTTTGCCTCCCGTATCTTGTTTTTTTTTTAATAGACTTGACATATATGTGTGTGTATATATGTGTGTGTGCATATATATGTGTGTGTGTATGTGTGTATATATATAGATATATATATATATATATATATATATATATATATATATATATATATATATATATATATATATATATAGTTTATCTGTTGTTTGTATGCTGTTTGTGTGCGTGTGTGTAGGGTGGTGCATTTTATGTATATTTTCACTGTGTTCAATTGTCTACTTTTAAGTGACTATTAATACTTGTTATTTTGACTTGTTTGCGCTTTATAGGGTCATGTTTTATATTATTGTGACTGTATATTTTTTCTATTATATTTGTTGACGTATCCAATAACGTTTGTGATAAGTGGATTAATAAATATTATTATATTATTATTATTATTATAATCATTAGAGCCGGACCCGAACCTTCGGTTCGTAAAATTATACGCGCCGGCGATGTTAAAGTACTTCGAAGTTCGAAATACGTAAAACTAAACATTACAGGCATTCAAAGCTTCCAAAGATAGCGAAGTTGTAACTAGTGATGGGAGATATTTCACGAACTGCGATTTATTCACGGATATCAGAAAATCACAGGTAGTGACTGTTATCGCAGTCAATAAAAAATGATAAAATCGTGATCATGACATGCAGCTTCAGGCTGCAACGCGATTTGCGTTTGCGCCTGCGATCTGAGTTTGCACATTCTGTCTGTGTAGGTTTGTAGATTACCGTAAAACTGTATTGTGATTAAGTTTTGATAAAGATTTGTATTCTTTTAGCAGAAAACTTTGTAATAGTACCAGTCTACTTTTTAAATTCCACATATAAAAACACGACAAAATCCTACATGGCATATAGTTGGGAAATAAAGAACAAAGAAATGTTAATTAATGAAACATATTAAGACGCGTATATTACATTTTAAATACATATCTGCCTGTACATACCTATTTAGTGAAGTAAGAGAGTATGCTTGTCTGTTTCCTTGAAACATTTACTACCTTTCGACGAATGGTAGCACGTAAATTGCGCAACATCATCTTTTCGGGAAGCGTCCCATCTTCCTATTGTTCTGAGTAACTGTTCACTGTATGCACAATAAGCTAAAGGCTGTGGTGCTATCGGGGCAGCAAAGACGCCGATGAGCCCTAAGGGGAAAAAACTGTTCACTGTAGTTCAAGTCACTATGTCTGGGTAAACCATGACACCATGGCCTTGTCTAATTCATCATACGTCGCAGTTTTAATAGTTTTCCGTTTAGACATACCAGACACACTGTCGGAGGTAGAGGAAAACTCCTAGTGGCGTGCGGGCCATGGAAGCATTGCTTCCCTTAAAATAACGACTACATACCTAAACCGCATTATTTAAAATCCCTTTTGTATTTTAAATATTAAATTTCAAATTCTGAAACTAATTTAATAGTACAATGTTTATTTCGCAAGCTCACACACATAATTATTTATTATGCATCAACTGTATTTGTATATACGCTCCTAGCAAGCACGTTGTTCCAGTAAATGCGACCGTCCGCGAGCAGCATGAACCTGATACTACGAGTGGATGCAATGACTTCAGTTAAATACACGTACTCAGCAGGCAACTTTATAAGAAACCCTAGCTCGACGCGATGTACGCGTATTTTTAGAACGTGTTTTATTCAGAAGACCCGGTGCACGTACAAAGTGAATGTCTCTGATTATTTCGTAGATATAAGCAGTTGACTAAGTTAAATACATTGGCATTTTATGAGTATTAATATGGCTGCAAGTAGATCAGCTTTTAACAGCGGCGACGGTGGGGGTGGGGATTTACAAACTTGACCAACAAGCGGTAATAATAACTGTGATTGTATTGTGTGTTTTTTGATAACCAAAGGATTTTCAGCTTTACCGTTTGCTGAAAAACTTGCTATTATTAATAAAGGTAGGCCGAAACCTGCTCTAAAAAACTTAAATACAAGAATTAAAACATGTCTCGACATTTCAACGCGGAAAAAACTTATAAACAATATGAATGGTTAAACGGGCTGTGAAAACAGGAATAAACTGTTTTGTTGTTTGTGACTGAAAAGGGAGTGTGGAATAAAAGTCGGTTTTCCGACTTGAATAATCTACATAAAGTAGTAAAAAGACATGTTATGCCTAAAGCGCATTTACAGACCATTTTAAAATTAAGTGTCTTTGGAAAAACGCGAATTGAATATGCCGTTGACAAGCAGATAGAAATTAGTCACCGCCAACACAATGAACTGGTTGATAAAAACAGAAACATATTAAAAAGACTTATTGATGTTGTGTATTTTCTTGGTCAGCATGAATTGTGCTTCAGGGGTCATGACGAAACAACTACATCTGCAAATAGAGGAAACTTTCAAGACCTAGTTTCTTTAATAGCCAAATACCACATTTGTTTAAAAAATCACTTGGAACAGTGTAAGGTTTTTCGCGGGATATAAAATCGCATTCAGAATGACTTAATTTCGGCTGCTGCCACTATTATTTTAAACAGAATTAAATCTGAAATTAAAAAGACTCGTTTCATTGCTATCGTTCTAGATGAAACAACCGATGTAACTAATTTAAGTCAACTATCTGTAGTAATACGCTATGTAAAAATTGATGGGAGTGTACAAGAAAGATCTTTAGGCATTAAATTAAATTTTATCCCAATCTATAAATCATATTAAAGAATTTGAGTGTTTTTTTGCTACCTTAAGTAGAATGAATTTGATAAGTTCTGGGAAAAAACAATTGAATTAGGAGAAGTGGAGCCACGAAGAAAGCGTATGTGCACTGATAATGTGGGAGACCTGCAAACTTCTTACCGCCGCCTTTTCTACGAAACCATAGATCAAATTCAGCAGCAAATTAACTGCAGATTTGATCATCTCAGTGACCTGAAATTTCTTGAATTGTGTAATTTTGGAGGATTTAAAGGGATACCTATTCCAGAAGATTCATTCAAATCATTATTTCACTACTATGGACATTATTTTGACAAAGCCTTATTACGATCAGAACTTACAATCATTTATGAAACCGATGGTATTGACACAAAAATTAACACGAGTGAACTTTTAACTTTCTTAAAACAATCAAAATTGGAAAATGCCTATTCTGAAGTGTTCAAATTATGTGAATTAGTATTAACAATTCCTGCTACTAGTGCATCTTTAGAACGAAATTTTTCTACATTGAAACATATCAAGAGTTTTGTTAGGAATTCAACAGGACAGGAAAGACTTTCCCAAATTTCAATTTTGTCACTTGAACATAAACTCGTCCAGTAAAGGTCCCAGAATCCACAGTTTTATGACAACATTATTAACGAATCTGCCAAAAACGACAAAAGAATTGAGTTACACTACAAATAGGTAAGTTTATGAGAATTGCTTCCCTTATTTAAAATATCACCGCACGCCCCTGAAAACTCCAGGATTTTGTTTCTGTTTTTACAATGTCACACACAGTTTGATCACCAACTCAAACAAGTACAAAAACAGTCTTTTTGTAAGGATAACAGAATCATTATTTAAAAAATATATTTCAACAACAAAAGTGCGATGTTCTGAAAGATTATTCATGACAGTATGAAATTATTAATGACTGAAGAATTTTTGTTATTGGTTTCCATGGTTTTTGAGGCGTTTTTAAAATGACAATTGATAATTTCTGGTGCATCTAACTTAATTAAACACCTTTATTTCTGATAAAGCACATTTCAATATCTGGTTTCGTGTTGGCCAACAGATTGTCGGATGAACTTGACTTTTTCACAAGAAAATCAGTTTTCTTAAAACAGTTGTCACTTTGTAAGTTAAGTGTCTAACTTGTAATCATTTTGTATGCTTTTATTGTATACAGCGTGGCGTATTGAAAACGAAACAGACCGATTTGCGTCCAGAGAATTTTTTTTAAGAAACGCTAAACACGTCAATTTTAATATTTAAGCGCACATATATTGACATAAAACTCAACTTTGTCACATCAACCCCTTAAGGGTGGTGATAACAACCCTTATATTTTAAATAGGGAACATGGGTCGAGTGTTATATCATTTGAGAGCTCTTTATTTTCTGAATTCAGCACACTAATTTTTTGGAAGTTTTATCAACTCGTTTAAAAATTATTCACAGTTGGAGTTGCAAGAACGTATTTCATTCATTGTGATAAGAAATGCACTAATTAGTCAATTATTCGTTAAAAAAAAACTAAAAAACAAAACCAAACGTTCAAAAATGTTTATTCAGTTAAGCAAGTGTTCAAATTGTTGACCACCAGCTTCCATACAAAAGTACAAATTTTGTTCAAAACGAGCTCTGACATTCTGGAGCATTTGTGGAGTTATTAGACGACATTCTTCAACAATGCGTCGTCGTAATTCTTATAGAGACTCCGGTTCTGTTGCGAAAATTCTACTCTTAAAATGACCCCATAGAAAGAAGTATAAAGGAGTTAAATCCGGTGATCTAGGGGGCCACTCAATAGCACCTCTACGCACAATCCACTGCTCTAGAAACTCTATGTTCAAAAACTCCCTTACACGTTGTGAAAAATGCAGAGGAGCTCCATCTTGTTGAAACAATAATTGATTTTCTTGATAGCGATCATCATTTTCAACAATGTCAATTAGTAGAGGGTAAAGATATCTTCTAGTAACTCCAAATACGTTTCGCCACTCAAATTGCCATCAAGAAAAATTGGTCCGGTTAAACGGTCTCGAAAAATGCCAGTCCAGACATTCAATTTCTGTGGAGTTTGAGTGTGGACTTCGTGAAAATTTCTTGGATTATTATCTGCCCAATAATGACAATTGACTGTAAAGTTTAATAAAAACGTACACTCATCTGAAAAACAGATATTGAACAGAAAGTTCCCGTTATAAGCTATTCGTGCAGTCATAACTTCACAAAAGTCCAGCCGCTGATCAAAATCATCTTCATTCAGTTGTTGTACAAGATGAATTTTATACAGGTGAAATTTATAATGCTTCAATATTCGTTGAATAGTTCTTCTTTTGATGTTTGAAAGAGTGACCAATTTTCTCGTGCTCAAAGTTGGGTCTGCAACAATTTGTCCTAAAACTTCAATCTCAGTAGTCTCATTTCTACCCGGAAATTCACGTTAAGGATCCCGTTTTTTGTTGGCTACTGAACCACTTTGTCGAAACTTTGCAACTCCAAAATGTATTTTCTGTTAATATGTCTGTTCGGATGTTGTTCATTAAACAAATTTGCGGTACGGTTGGCACAATCATCGTTTTTAAAAAAAAGAGTAATTATTTCATCCCTTTCTTCTACAGAATACACCATTGTGAAATTAATTTTCGGTAGTACTATCAAGTATCAAACCGACCGATAAACTGAAATAATAAACCGCATTTCTCTCATTTCGATAAGAAATGTTCTGATAGTCAATTTTTTGTTTACAAACCAACAAAACATTGGCTATCAGCACATTTCTTATCGGAATGAGTGAAATACGTTCTTGCAACTCCAGCTGTGAATAGTTTTTAAACGAGTTGATAAAACTTCCAAAAAAAAATTTGTGAGCTGAATTCAGAAAAGAAAGAGCTTTCAAATAATGTAACACTCGACCCATGTCCCCTATTTAAAATATAAGGGTTGTTATCACCACCCTTAAGGGGTTGATGTGACAAAGTTTAATTTTATGTCAAAACATGTCCCCCTCAATATTAAAATTGACATGTTTCAACGTTTCTCAAAAAAATAATTCTCTGGACGCAAATCAGTCTGTTTCGTTTTCAATGCGCCACCCTATATATGTTTCTTCTTTTTGTACTTATCTAGAATGGGCTCCTGGCCCGTAAATAAATAAAATAAATAAATAACCATTATTGGTGGAACCCACTGAATATTTTATTTACTTCTTTTTTATGCAGAACAAAACTTTTTGAGTTGCTTTATTAACATATACCAAAATATTTTTGTTAGCACCTTTCATAAAAAAAGTTATTGGGCGTCCAAATTTATACGGTCATTTTGGCTCACCATTTAGAAGATACAATAAAAAATGTTCGGGACACGGCAAGTGCGTTATAGTAGCGAATTTTCATAAGAATTGTACATTATTATTATACGGCATATTAGTAAAGTTAATACTTTAAACTTACACAGACCTTGAAGATCGATTTTAGAGGTCCTGGTATGCACACATTTGAAGAATTCTTTCAAAAGTGTTACCATTGATATCACTCTATTTCTAAAACAATCTTGCGTTTTAACTCCTTTTGACAAAAATGCCCAAAACTCAAGTTTCTATGAAGGTAAAGAACTAAGTTTTGCTATATCTGTAGATAGTGTAAGTCTCTTTAAAAGAAACTTGTATTACAAATTTCATTAAAGTTATACAGAATATTTCCGGAGGGAAACTTTATTGATATTTAGAAAAGTAAAGTATCTGCCAAATTATAAACGTACCAATTTTCCTTATTAATCACCAGTATGATTTCGTTTTAGTCAACCTAATCAAACCGCTTTTTTCAATAACAATTACAACAATAACAAAATTATGATTTCAGACTCAAAGGTGACAAACTTATTTAGGTGTTTTAAACAAAAATGAGATCTTGTTCAAAATGCATGAAATATGTGCACTATTGTTTCTCCAAATGTGAAAATAAAACATTTAAACAAAAGATACATGCATCCAGCTGAATTCAATATGTCACCTTCTACGTGGGATGCGAACATGGTAACCGCTACGCTATCTGGGCACCCGTCAACAAATGTTTTACTTGCGTCATACTTTTTAGATCGGTTCCATGACCAGGATATTATATTCAAAGTATACATAATTAATTAATTACAGAAAATTAGGTAGTAGAATTACCATTGAAACACATCCCAGGGCTGTTTCGGTCTTATGTTTAAGTTTCGAAATAAAAGAAACTATTTTAGAATCATTTTTATAGAGACTTTGCTTGATTTTGTTTCAATGTCTTATACATCATTATGCGACAGCATAATATATCTATGCTGCGCTAAAACTGTGTTTGAGGCCATTAATAAAGCTACAAATATAGTGTATTTTAATAATGGGTTGAATCGCCCAGTTAAATAACAATCACTTGGCAAATTTTTAATTTCATGTCTATCATTTTCCATAACTGTGGCCGAGATCTCACGATTGTGGGTTCGGGTATTGTTTTTTTTAAATAATAATAATAATATTTATTGACTACAATCATACAGCATGTCTATACAGATAAGTCTTATGACTTGTAAAGTATTTAGACATAATTTAGTTAAATGTCAACCTAAAAATGTTTTGACAGCTATTTTCCAAACATTATACTTCAAATTTTGACACATTAAAAGTCTAGAATTTATATCTTCCGTTTCCAGCCTCCATCCCAAAAATGCTTCTAAAATTTTCACTGCTTGATTTCCCTTTCTACTTAGCAATGCTCCACAACAAGAATCGTTCTTTTCTGCTCCATATTTTTGCCCAAAATACAAATTTTGTAACGAAACAACTTACATTGACTTTTTTAATGACAGATGGTTCTGAACATTTTTTTTTTCTGCCTGGTATATATTTAGTTTGGTTATCGTTGCTGTATGGTTTATACCTGTTGTATGAATTAATCTACGCGTGGTGGTTAACCATGATACAAATAACGAGAGATATGATATCCAGACTATCTATTTTTAGACCTGTCACACGCATGGTGTCAAGTGGTGAGTTCAATGCAACAATAATATGCTGTCGTGCAGTGGGGTTTGACGTTTCATCACAACCTCTTAACAATTTACGTATTTTACTAATATTTAAGTATATACAGTTGGAAGTAATAAAAATGAAAAAGATTAAATTTAGTGCTGCGATCTATATTATCCGAAAAAGACAATATAGAGGTAACTTCAACAGCATTAAACTGACGTATAGAAACTTTTTGATTGCGAATGACTTTGTTTTAAGTGTGTAGTTGGACTTCTATAACGTTACTCACCACGTGACGTCATGGGAGGGGGTGGGGCATATGCGCAATATCATATCTCTTCTAAGTCATTATATCATGGCAGTTAACTACTTTATCTGTCATGCATTCGACTTTAACCACTAAGTCATTTCAATGTATGTCTTTGGGATTTTATTTTTAATTTGAAAAAAATTCGGGACGCAGCAAGTGCGTTATGGTAGTTAATTTTTATTAAATGCTTCAATTTTGAATAACTCAATTTTCTATAAACTTAGAAAGTTTAATTTTGGTATGTAGTAAGGTCTTTCCTAAGGCAACATATACACCAAATTTCATTTAAATACCTTTGTAATTTTTGGAAAAAAAAATCAAAATTTGAATAACTCAATTTTTTATAAACTTAGAAAGTTGAATTTTAATACGTAGTAAGGTCTCTCCCAGGGCAACATACCCTTTAAATTTTATTAAAACAGCTTTGTAATTTTCTGGGAATTTTTTTTCCCGGAAAAGCCTTTCCAATTTTCCTGGCTAACGAACTCATCCAAGCCATTAATAAAAGAAAGGCACTTGCTGAGTTTCATTGAAATCGGTTAATTAATTTTTGAGTTATTGGATGGATATTTGAAAAAATTTGTGCAGTCTCACCATAGATACCTCTCCATTACAGACTTTTTTTAAATAAAAATTCACCAATATTTTGGTTAAAGGATAAGCAATTTGTTTATTTTTTTTGGCAATACATTTTTACTCCAATAGTGTTGGAAGGGACCTGCTGCACTTAGTATGATATCTTAGGCAGCACACAATACACAACATATAAAAACATTGTGTTCTTTCTTAAATTGAGTTATTGAAATTTGAAGCATTTAATGAAAATTTGCTACCAAAATGCACTTACTGCGTCTTGATTTTTTTTCTTACAAACATATTTCGATAAAAATGCAATAAAATAAGGCTGTTCGAAAAAAAAATTGTAGGGATCAACAACGATCGACTTGTGGGCCAGCCGGTGATTGTCAAAATAATTTTATAAGATGCAGCTCAAGACACCCTATAATTAACTTATACAATTTTTTCTCGTCTTGTATAATAATAATTATATTCAGCTTTACCGTAGAAACGCGTCACCCTGTATAATATCAGCCCTTTTGTAAAACTTCGATCATTTATATTTATTTATTTATTCAATATGCAAATACACAGTTTATAAACCATTTACGTATATATGTATTGATAAAATATAACAAACACTGTTTAATCCACCCACTAACATTAATAAAGGAATTATTTGCACTTGTATATAAAAATTTCCCAAATGACACAAATAATAATTCGTCCACTCAAACAAATAAATAAAAAACATAATATAAACGATCTCATATCATATACGGTAAATGTCAGTTAGAGCGTCTAACAGACCTGCGCAATAATAATAATATGTTACGTTACCATGACAACCACAACTAGATCTCATATAAACTATTCAATGTAGGCGGTGGAATTAAACATAAATGTTTCAAATTTGAATAGCTTAATTTTCTGTAACCCTGGAAAGCTGAATTTTGGCACATAGTTAGGTCTTTCCCAAAGCAATATGTACACCAAATTTTATCGAAATATCTTTGTAATTTTCGGAGAAACAATTTTTTTTCAAAAGAAAACTCAAAATTTTCCCGGAAAACAGTGTCAGATTTTTCTGGCTAACGAACTCATCCAAGCTATTAATAAAAGAAAGGGACTTGCCAAGTTTTATCGAAATCGGTTAATTATTCTTTGAGTTAGCGGTTGGATACATATATATATATATATATATATATATATATATATATATATATATATATATATATATATATATATATATATATATATATATATATATATAAACATATAAAAATCGAAACTGACCCCGGATATGGGTTCTAGGGGCCCAAATTCGCGCTCATTTGCAAAAATTTTTGCAGTCTCACCATCTATACCTCTCTATTAGTGAATTTTTTAAAATAAAAATTCACTAAAAACTAAATATTGTGGACCAAAAATTTTAACGGACCTTTGTTTCGGGTTCTAGGGACCCCAATTCACGCTCATCTGAAGAAATTTTTTCAAAAGCTTTTCATCGGGACCTCTTTATTAGCGAATTTGTCTTAATGAAAATTCGTTAAGTCTGAAAAAAGACAGCAGTTGTCAAAATTAATTGACAATAGTTCCACTGCAAAGAAGGTCTACATATCATTTTATTGATTTGATTTAAATAAATTACATATTACACCAACAATATTTAATAAACACTTTCCATTACTGCTGCGATGGTAATTTTGAAGTAACTTCTGGAGGTATATAACCTTCATCTATTTTCCTTGGCTTCTTCTTTTTACCAAACCATCTTTTCGGATAATATATTTTTTTACCCTCAATATCCAACTCTATTTTTTCTTCATTTTCAAAGAACCAGAGTTTAGTTTCTTTGTCTTTTAGATCTTTTTTAAGTCTTTCAACTTCCTCCAATCGCCTTATTTTATCAAGTCTTTCACTCTGTTCTTCTAAAGCTTTTAATCTGTCTTCCTCCCATTTGGTAATAATTTTTTGTTGATTTTGTGCATCTCTTACACCAGTACTTGCAACAGCTTCCCGCACTTTTGCTTCTAATAACTCTTGAATATTACCTGATTCAGTTTTCACCTCTGATAAATAACCTTTTATCTCACTGTCTTCAGGTAATAAACTTAAAACATCCTGATAAATAGCACAGTTCTGACTTTTGCATGTTTTTATTATTTCTTCAGCTTTATCTGCTTTTCCATATAACACAAACCCAAGAATAGCAAATGACCTGCTAAGAGAATCTTCATAGTTCTTAGTGATAGCTACAAGAGTTTTACCTACAACTTTTGTGGGTTCTCTCAAGTCAAAATGTTCGTCATCATAAGGATTTCTTACATACTTCACACGAATCTTAACCTCTTCCTCTGGTTCTGCAGGAGGAGGAGCTACTGGCCAGTTCTCTGGCTTCAAAAGATAATTGTAACAATGAAGAAGTGATAAACTACGGGATAGGGGATGGTTAAAATCTTCCTGCAGCATCAACTGACTTCCAACTCTGCACCCAGCAGAAAAATTTTTCTTTCTCCAAAACAGGTCCAACAGCATATTGGCAGTATAAAAGTCTAAAAATACACCATAATTAAGTCTGTCATCTATTATATTTAAAAGATCCTCATATTTTTCATGCTTCTGTAATGTTCTAATAACAGCATGTGGTGTGGAATCTAACATGTTTCCAGTATCGGCACTTAATCGTAATTTATGAAGTAAATCTAACATTTCATCGATGAAAAGGTCGTCCTTCACAGCATTTACAAATATGTCTACATCAACGGCACTAATTTGTCGAGTCTTCTGGAAGCGTTGATCCAAATTATGATAAAACTCATCTAGGTTTATTTTCTGCAATACTGGACTGTTTAATCTGTTTTCCCATTCCTCATTACATTGATAAGCTTCAGTTAAAAATGTTCGAAAACTAATTGGCCTTACCGGCTTTCGTTCCAATAAACGATGCAAGACATTACTTTTAGATAAGAGTGATATAAACTTGGACATTTTGGAGTTCTTTGAATATATTATCTAGTTAATACATTCAGTTACTTTGTTTGTTTACAGCACATTTTATATTGAACTTCAGAAAATCAGAAGATTCTGAAATTTGACTTAACCTTACAAATTAGCACGATACACATATCACATATGTCATCCTCCAGTTGTCTATTAATTGCTTCTTATTTTCTCATTACATAACATGTTTTGTACTATGCTCCTCACTCTCAAGGGAATAGAAATGATAGACCTATTAAAATTGTTATAGCAACAAAAAATGTTTATTGTATGATACTCAATTCTTCGCACATGAGCGACAACAGTGTCGTAAGTAATAAAATTTAATTCTGAGATATTGGCTTCCAAAGATTTTGACTTAATAGTATTCCCACTTATTACTTATGAAATAACGTATTTACTTACATAATTTGTTTTGTACAAGAACGACTAAAATAAGATGAATATCGCTTGAAACTGAGGCTTAAGAAAATAATATATATATATATATATATATATATATATATATATATATATATATATATATATATATATATATATGTATATATATATATATATATATATATATATATATATATATATATATATATATATATATATATATATATATATATATGCATGAGTTTCGATGATGTCTATTTTGCTGAAAATAAATGCAACGAATTTTGGAGAAATGTTTGTGCTGCCAAAAATATGCTAATGAATTTTTACTAATAAATTTCACAAAAAATGTGTGAATCTATTTTCAAAAATGTTTCTCTTTTGCCGCTGACAACTATTGTTTCAATAAACTAAAACCAAAATTATAACAAATCTGACTCTACAACACCGTGGTAATAATTTAAATAAACAAACAGAATAAATTTAAGCTAAAAAAACTTCAATAGAAAACCAACGGCCACAGTCATTTGTTCTTTACAAATATGAAAAATTTCTTCTCGTTACCAAGATATGTGGCCTCCGAATTTTACGTGAATTACCCTGTATAAGTACCTACCTACCGCCTAATAATCCTGTCATATTTTTAATTAAACACGAAAAACTTTTCCCGTGTCGCAACTTGACTAAAAGTGAACATTCGTTCAGCTTTGAGGGGCACAGTACCCTTTTGAAATGTTGCTCTCCTCTTGAAAAGATGTTCCCCTAAATTTCCCTCTTTATACCAATTGACACTCTTGGTAACAAACATCTTGGTTAGGACTACATTTTTAAATTTAACTGGAATAATTTTTCTTAGAGTTTTACCAAGATTTTTGAAAATTACCTAATACTATTTGCTATACCAAAAGAAATATGATTAAAAATATAAATTAAAAACAACATCAATAATATTAACAAAATATATAAAAATGAAACAGCTGATATGTTGTATATATATGTTGTATATATATATATATATATATATATATATATATATATATATATATATATATATATATAGCATTCAGTTTTTGTGACGGTAATATTGTTCTACTCAGTAAGTGGTGGACGTGCCGCCACCTAGTTGCGGAACCAAGTAGTATGCTGTCACGCCAGCTCCAAATAACACAAAGTGTTAAAAAAATAGAGACTGGATACAGCTAACTAACAATTTAGAAAATTGTCAGCCCTGGCCCATTTCTACCCCAATATAGGGACAAAGTATGTAAGACTCGATGCATATTTGCAACAATTAGAACCGTAGACCGGTTTCGCTCTCATTAGAGCTCTTCAGTACGGCATACTAATTGTAGCAAAAATGCACCAAAAGTAATACGGCTATCGTATAGCCAGTCTTAAAATACTCAGTAAGTGGTGGACGTGCCGCCACCTAGTTGCGGAACCAAGTAGTATGCTGTCACGCCAGCTCCAAATAACACAAAGTGTTAAAAAAATAGAGACTGGATACAGCTAACTAACAATTTAGAAAATTGTCAGCCCTGGCCCATTTCTACCCCAATATAGGGACAAAGTATGTAAGACTCGATGCATATTTGCAACAATGTCCCTATTTTGTTAACACTTTGTGTTATTTGGAGCTGGCGTGACAGCATACTACTTGGTTCCGCAACTAGGTGGCGGCACGTCCACCACTTACTGAGTATTTTAAGACTGGCTATACGATAGCATTTTTGCTACAATTAGTATGCCGTACTGAAGAGCTCTAATGAGAGCGAAACCGGTCTACGGTTCTAATTGTTGCAAATATGCATCGAGTCTTACGGTAATATTGTTATTTACTTAAAAAATTGTGGGAAAGCCGTCAGTTGCAAAATAAAAACTCTTTTTTTATTTCATTTTTAAGGATATAACGCGAGTTTTACTTTAACAAATTATGGAATAACAAACATGAAAAAAAACAACATTTTGGTAAATTTGACTTCAGTCCCTAAAATGTTGTTTTTTTTTCATGTTTGTTATTCCATAATTTGTTAAAGTAAAACTCGCGTTATATCCTTGAAAATGGAATAAACTTTTCCGAAAGCTAGGCATATAATAAAGAGCTTTTATTTTGCAACTAGCGGCATTCCCACAATTTATATATATATATATATATATATATATATATATATATATATATATATATATATATATATATATATATATATATATATATATATATACATAACACCTGTCAGATAAGAGTGTCAATATTTTTGTGCTACAGAATAATGTTTTTTAAGAAGTTTTGATTTGAAAGAAGGAATGGTTTTTGTATTAAATGGATTCTAAATATCCACGGTTATAGCAGGAAAATTGGTGGGAATAGGCACGGCAACTGAAGAAAAACTTAAGTTGAAAAAGTAGTTGATCATTTTACATAGGGCTAAAGCTACTAATCTCTTTTTATGGCCAGACTCTCAAGGTTTCATAATCTTACATGATGATTGTCTTTAAACGTTTTAACTAGAAATTAGCTTGACGACTATAGCTTTGAAGCGATTATAATAGAATATTTGAAGTAACGAAATAAAAGACCTCCCTGGCATGCTGTTTACACACAATCGCAATACAATACAATATCTGTCAAACTGCTTCTTCACCTTCCTAACTGGGTTCTTGAAATCTTGGCAGATGCAATTAATAGTTCGATTGTAACGGGATCTTTTCCTTCGTCTCTGAAAATGGCTAGAGTAATTCTTGCATATAAAGGAGGTGAAACAAATTCTCTTAATAGTTTCCGTGTTCTGTCTCTACTTCCTACCATCTCTAAAATAGTTGAGAAATTAATTAAAAATAGAATGCAGCTATTTCTTGGTAAACACAAGATCCTAACATCTTCCCAGTTTGGATTTCAACCTAAAAAAGGTACAAATGATGCAATATTTTCTTTTCTTGAAAATCTGTACCTTTCACTGAATAACAATCAGGTGGCTGCGGCAGTGTTCTGTGGTCTCACTAAAGCATTTGATTGTGTTGACCATGGGATACTGTTACGCAAGCTTCCTACTTATGGCTTTAGGGGGACTTTGCTTGAATGGTTGAGGTCCTATTTATCTGATCGTCAGCAGAGTGTTCAACTTGGTCATATTAGCTCTGGGTACCAACATATTCACCATGGTGTTCCGCAGGGGTCTGTTCTTGGCCCACTGCTGTTTTTACTCCATATTAATGACCTGTCTATGTTGAAAATTAAGGGTCATATGACTATCTATGCTGATGATATAACCATCTTGTGGAGTAGTGATAGTGTTGGAGCACTGGAGTGCACTGTGGCAGAGGATATGAAGATGATAGAAAACTGGTTTATTTCAAATCTGTTAACTTTGAATGTCTCTAAGACTAATATCATGCATTTTAAATGTAGTCTGCCTGCTGTGACTCTAGCAGCTGAGGAACTTGGAAACGAGAGCTGTGTTAGGTTTTTGGGACTATACATTGATCAATCGTTAAAATTTGAAACACATATAAATCATCTATGTAAGAAGCTTTCATCAGGTTGTCACGCACTAAGAGTTGTTTCAAAAAGTTTGGACAAGAGTACATCTAGAAGTGTTTACTTCTCACTTGTGGAGTCCCATCTGAGACATGGCATTTGTTACTGGGGCTCTTGTGCAGGTTATCTTTTCAATTCTGTATTTATTCTGCAGAAAAGAGCCATCAGATATTTGTGTGGGGTTAGTGTCCGTGACTCTTGTAGACCTTTATTTGTTTCTGAGCGGATATTGACCCTACCGTCTCTGTTTGTTTTGGAGACTGCATGCCTAATGTATGAAAAATATAAAGATGAAATCAGGTCACTGTCTTCTCGTGATACAAGACAAAAGAACTACATTCCTCTTCCTATACCGTCCACATCATTATTAAAGAGGTCATTAATATATAATAGTAAAAAGATATTTAACCAGATACCACTAAACTTGAGGAGGATTGGTGACATTGAAATTTTTAGGAAAGAGCTTAAGGAATTTTTAATTGAAAAATGTTATTATTCAATACATGAATTTTGTAATGATGCACTACTGTGACAGATTCGATTGGTTGTTTTCATTTGAGCTGATTTCTATATATTGTGTGTTTTTATTATATTGTTAGTTAGCTGTGTATTTATGTTTATATTGTTTTTTATATTGTTATTTATATATAGTTATACTAGTTACATATGCACTTATATTACTATTTGTTGCGAACTTATATTTTTGTGTTTTTATCTTTTGACAACTTTTACTTTTATATGTTAACACTTTGCTTGTCAATAAGATTTTTATCTTTGGACAATAAAGCACCTATTTATCTATCTATCTATCTATCTATCTATCTATCAATCCTCCCAACTGACCTTCCTGATCTGCCCTGACATCAGTTTGCCTAATCAAAAGCTAAAAGAAGGAAAAGGTGGAAGAAAAAGTATATTATACTCACATGAATGGCAGGGTTGATTTCCTTCCCCTTTTAGCTTTTAATTGGCAAACTGATCTCAGGAAAGGTCAGTTCGGAGGATTGCGTGTAAACAGCATGTCAGGGCGGTCTTTTCAGTACATTTGGAGTTGTTTTATTTTTTACTTGGAGGTAGTGATGGGTTGTTATTTAACAGTCTGTTATATTTTAACTGTTGTCGAGCCGTAACAGTAACAACCTGTTATGGATTTATACAAATAACAGGTACAGTGGAGGGGATGCTGTTGCGCTTTACACTAGAACTCGGAGTCGTATCTGTTTCTGTTGTCGTATCTGTTTCTGTTGCACTGCTACGATGAAGCAACTTCTGTTTTCATCCGCAACTGTTATAACAGGATGAATGGACATGAGACTGGGAATGGGGTATAGAGCGGACTTTACTTCATAACATAATACTGTTTTCATCCGCAACTGTTATAACAGGATGAATGGACATGAGACTGGGAATGGGGTATAGAGCGGACTTTACTTCATAACATACTACTTTATACTAGTGTGCTCACAGCTTTGAGAACGTAGGGTCGTCGGTACAATGAAACTGTTAAATTTTGACAGGTTGTTGATTCACACAAAATACACACATATATTTACAATTTATAAACAAACACAAAATATGAAAAATGTAAATAAAATCAACGATGTTTCTTTTTTTCTTTGAGAAAAATTGTCTTACACTAAAAAAATACTTTTCTAACAAAACACTTTCAAAGTTCTGAGTTTTTGTTGATGAACATTATTTGACAGACTTTGGTCGACGAAAGTCTGTTACGTTACTGATATATATATATATATATATATATATATATATATATATATATATATATATATATATATATATATATATATATATATACAAATGTACAGTTATGCTTTAACATGAGTCCTTAGGTATTATATTATATTAGGTAGTTTCTTTGCTCATTCTTTTTTGCCTATAGATATAGTAGGTATTCCCTGTACCCGGTATAGTTGAAACCAGACACACTTCGCCCTATAGGTAGAGAGAAAAAAATTTGTTTTAATTTTTTTTAATTTATTTATTTTATTTTTGCTTACAAATAATTCATGTATTTTATAAGTCTTATTTTCAAGGAAAAGATGGCTATAGAGGTTTTCAAGCTCAGTGATTAACTAATACTTAATTAGTAAAGAAAATTCGAAAGAAATTCTGCATTGTTGAATTTTTTACCAAATTATTAATAGTGATGAATACCCAAAAAAAGAAACCTCTATCATTTTTTTAATAAAAAATTAATTAATTGTTTTAAACATAATACAAGAATATTGTTTATTTTAAACATTACCCAACTACACCACCGGACGGGTTCAGCTACTGTTACTACGTCTACGTGGAATTCTTAATAATTCATAATTCATACTGTTATTTTCAACCTGTTATATTTAACTGTTATATTTAACTGATATTTCTAAATAACAGTAACAGTTGCGACCTGTTACAGCAAAATAACAGTTTTTCCCATCACTACTTGGAGGTATTTTATTTCGTTACTAAAGGTATCGTGCCTAATGCGCATGATCACTACAACTGGTCATTACTGTGGCGAGACACTCTTAATATATTAGGTGGGATTTGATATTTGACACTGACAGACTCATGTAGCCTTCATGTCATGTTTATATTTACTAGTTTGAAGTTTGAATTGAATTTAACAAATTAACAATATTTTTAAAACTACATCAAAATTTTGAAATCAGTTTAGACAAATAATTTCCTTCGCAGAAATTTAACTGGTTCAGATTCTTGAGACACTGAAATGAGCGAGTTTAAATTGCAGCATTTAGTGTCAGAGTTATTAAAAATACTGGAGTAGGTATTTTAAATTATTTACTTAAAGTGCTTCTATTGTTAATATAGTTTTTAAACCCTATTTCCTCTATAAACATTTTAGTGGCAAGAATACACCAGAAAAACTTGTTGAGGCGTTGCAGAAGAGCATCAATGATAGTTCGGATAAAGGATGTTCAGGTGCACATGTAGCTATTCAAAGTCATGCTCAACATTTAATTGGGAACCTCGAGAATCCCGAACCGTTTTTAACAAAATTTGAGGATCTCAAGCAAAAGAAGTATGTAATTTATGTCTCAAATTGTTACTTTCATATGTTGAGAAAATTTACCAAAGTTCAGACTTCTGCATTTAGTACCGTTAATCAAATATTTAGAATTGCAGTAAAATGATCTTGGCCTTTTCATGTAAACAACTAATATATAAAATTGGTAATCCTGTGTTTAAAGTGCCTCTTTAGTAAACATACAATTCGGGCGAAATCGGAACGTGAACTGGACGCGGGGCGATGTGCACTGTTGCCAGATGAGTATAAGCAAGGGTCATTTTAAATATAGAAGGAAATCAAGGGGTAAACAAATGTTTTTATAATGTAAATAAATTAAAATATGGCGTCATCTACATAAATCGATATTTGACATATTTTGCGGAAAGCAGTAGGAAAACGGAAATGTAAACAGTTAATTTTCAGCCTCAGGGGGAAAAACGTGTGCCTCTCCTCCCTTTTTTGGTACATCAGTAACATCAACAGAGGTTGTGCCATTGTGATTGAGCAAGGTAATCTGCACATTACACCATTCCCAGGGGGTGTAAAGCCGTCGGTCCCGATGCGATGTTAGGCACATTAAAGACCCAAATTCCCCGGACAGTGGGGTGAATGAATGAGACTTTAGTAAAGTCAATGAAGCAATTTCCGTTGCGAATTGCTGATGATAAATACAGTAAACGGTAAGCAGTATATTATTTTGAAAAGTCCAAATGTTTCATGGTAATGAATCAATTTCTACCGACAACTGTCGATGATAAACAAAACCGAGAAAATTGCTCAAAATGGGCTTACCTTCAAAGTGTCTGTTTATATTTTACTTTCCAACCTTAAATGAGTAAGAAAAGTCAATGAAGCAATTTCCGTTGCGAATTGCCGATGATAAATACAACTGTATATGCTAATATAGCAAACGGTAAGCAGTATATTATTTTGAAAAGTCCAAATGTTTCATGGTAAGCAATTTCTACCGACAACTGTCAATGATAAACAAAACCGAGAAAATTGCTCAAAATGGGCTTACCTTCGAAGTGTCTGTTTATATTTTACTTTCCAACCTTAAATGAGTAAGAAAAGTCAATGAAGCAATTTCCGTTGCGAATTGCCGATGATAAATACAACTGTATATGCTAATATCAAACGGTAACCAGTAATTTTGGTGTGTAGTGTACCTTTTCAATCGCAAACCTATCTACCACATTTGGTTGTCATAGCTTTTTTAATTTTTGACATAACAATGTTTTCCTAATGAAAAGTTACAATTCTTTTGGAAAACCTCGTCCGATTATCCAAGCCATATAGAAAAGGATGGTACATGCCAAACAATATTTTTTTTGTTCTCGGTGTGATTCATACACATATATATATATATATATATATATATATATATATATATATATATATATATATATATATATATATATATATATATATATATATATATATATATATATATATATATATATATATATATATATATATATATATATATATATATATATATATATGTATGTATGTATGTATATACATACATATAAAAAATGGAAACTGACCCCGGATATGGGTTCTTGGGGCCATAGTTCGCGCTTATTTGCAAAAACTTTTTCATAAATCAAAAGTCGGGGTCCCCCCATTAGTAAATTTAAGGTTAGAAAGTAAAATATAAACAGACACTTCGAAGGTAAGCCCATTTTGAGCAATTTTCTCCGTTTTGTTTATCATCGACAGTTGTCGGTAGAAATTGCTTCATTACCATGAAACATTTGGACTTTTCAAAATAATATACTGCTTACCGTTTGCTATATTAGCATATACAGTTGTATTTATCATCGGCAATTCGCAACGGAAATTGCTTCATTGACTTGACTAAAGTGTCATTCATTCACCTCACTGTCCGGGGAATTTGGGTCTTTAACGTGCCCAACATCGCATGGGCACGGGACCGACGGCTTTACGCCCCCTGGGAATGGTGGAACGTGCAGATTACCTTGCTCAATCACAATGGCACAACCTCTGTTGATGTTACTGATGTACCAAAAAAGGGAGGAGAGGCACACGTTTTTCCCCCTGAGGCTGAAAATTAACTGTTTACATTTCCGTTTTCCTACTGCTTTCCGCAAAATATGTCAAATACCGATTTATGTAGATGACGCCATATTTTAATTTATTAAAATTATAAAAACATTTGTTCACCCCTTGATTTCCTTCTATATCACGTTTTTCCCCCTAGACCACAATTGCTGAAAATTAACTGTTTACATTTCCGTTTTCCTACTGCTTTACGCAAAATATGTCAAATATCGATCTATGTACATGACGCAATACTATCATTTATTTACATTATGAAAACATTTGTCCACCCCTTGATTGCCTTCTATATTTAAAATGACCCTTGCTTATACTCATCTGGCAACAGTGCACATCGTCCCGCGGCCAGTTCACGTTCCGATTTCGCCCGAATTGTATGTTTACTAAAGAGGCACTTTAAACACAGGATTACCTTATTATTTTCATGTGTTGAGAAAATTTACCAAAGTTCAGACTTCTGCATTTACTACTGTTAATCAAATATTTAGAATTGCAGTAAAATGATCTTGGCCTTTTTATGTAAACAACTAATATATAAAATGTAATTTTAGTGTTGATTCATTGGGTCCTTATGTGCAACTCTTGTATAATATTTCTCAAGATATTGGAGTAAAGGAGCTTCTTCTGAAAACAACAAAGCAGTCTCCTTTTGTTAACCAGAGAACTGAAGTTACAAAAGATGATTTACCACAGGTAAAGTTTATGCATGACTTTTTTTGGTAAATTTGCAGATTACCTCCCGAATGCTTTTAAAATTATTTTTTTCAGAAACATATCTAGTGTCTCATTGAATGCACAAACCATAAGAAACATTTCTTGTATAATATTCCAGGGATTCCCAATGTCAATGTGAACTTTATGTCAAATGTAATGTTTAGGAGGGGAAGGGGTGGCACGGGACAGGACCGTACTGGGAAATTGTTAAAAAGTGTGTAATGTGTAGGGAACTTTAAATGTCAATAATTCGGTAAATAAAAGAAAACAAAAGGTAGGAATAGAGTCAGCGTGCATGTAAGACACCAAACTTCATCTATCAGTAGTCGTTTTATATAAAACTGTTCGGGAGGGAATCTGCAAATTCACTTATATTTTTTCAAGTACCATTGACATCAGAAATTTATTTTTACTGTCAATAATAATAATAAAAAGCTTTCGCTGCACAATTAGCGATCATGGTGACTTTAAACTTAAAAAATGTCGATCTTTGTCAAAGCTGATAAAAGTTGGTAGCGTTAAAAACTCTCTTATACAATACATGCCCGCTCTTTTGTCCTGAGGACTTTCAAGTTGTGGAATTCTTTGCCGGCACATGTTTTTCCTTCTCCTCCGAACCTCCAAACCTTCAAGTCCAGAATTAACAAGTTGCCTCTTTCCTCCACTCACAGTATGATAGTATTTAGGCTGTAAGCTACAATTTATAGTAGTGGATAGGCGAGACTCAATGGATGCTAAAAGAAAAGAAAAATAGTTGAAATCATGAAGTTATTTATTTATTTATTTATTCAATATGCAAATACACAGTTTATAAACCATTTACGTATTGCATAACAAGATAAACTATAACTATGGTGTACACCTATAATTCTACAATCTCACTTATTACCCACATCAAATCAATAACAATACAAAACAACATTTCGGCAAGCTTAGATTCCATTTCAGGCTTCACAGGCAGTCCATCAATTGTACGAAACTAATATCAAATTCAAATTTATTCTGTCTATTCCAAATTCATATCTCATTCAGTACAAGTAATTTGGAGCCCCAACAAAGTCAACAGGACAACCTGGTCAGGCATGTATATGTTCAGTCAATGCGTTCTTAAATGCTCTTAAATTCATGTTGAAGATGTCAACATGCTTACACAGTCTGTTATAACTTGTGCACACCCTATAAATCGGAGAACTGAACAGACTATTCGTTCTGCACCCCGGTATATAAAACAGTTGCTCCAGTCTACTATCCCTCTGAGGAACCCTAAACTGAATGCTGCCCAAAAATTCAGAAAAATTTACCAAGTTCCTCACGATTTTAAACAAAAACACCAGGTCAGCAACTATGCGCCTGCTCTGAAGACTGGTTATGTCACACACATCAAGCACTCACATAGGGTGTAAAATTGGGATAAGATCAAAAAAACTTAACATGCAGAAAACGAACAAACCTCCGCTGAACATTCTCCACCACATCAGAATGAACCTTGTAAAAAGGATTCCACACCACCGACAGATACTCCATTTTTGGACGTATATATGCATTAAAAAGAATTTTAAGTGTTTCAACTCTACTGAATCTTCTCGAGTTTCGCACAATAAAGCCCAATGTTTTCAACCCCGAGGCAGCAATTCGCAAATGATAATTTAGTGTCAAACTCAATTCCTAAGTCACCGAACTGGGTCCTACGCAAAAGTTGGTCACCTCCAACAGTAGATTGGTACTCAACAGGGGCAAGATGTCTCGTGAAAGTAGAAACAAAACATTTCCCAATATTCAGGAACATCCTATTCTCAAAACACCATTCTGACAGTGCATCAATGCTCCTCTGTAATTCCTCACAATCACTAATGCTATAAATAACACGAAAGATCTTTAAATCATCAGCAAACAACAAACAACGGGAGTCAGCTATACTTTTCGACAGATCATTGACAAGCAAATAAAACAATAAAGGTCCCAAATTTGACCCCTGGGATACCCCAGAGGGTGACGAAAACAATGAGGACTCGCTTCCACCATAAACCACATATTGTACCCTTCAAGTCAAATAAGATGCAAATAACTGTTATCAGGTCTAAAGAAAACTCACACACATAAAGCTTCTTCAAAAGAACCTTGTGGTCCACCTTATCGAATGCCTTCTGAAAATCTGCATATATGGTGTCCAGCTAACCACCAGCATTGATTGTCTCGCTTGCCACCTGCCTAACATACTATTGAGTTGATAAAGAAAAGTGAATTTGATCTTGTTACTTGGTAAAATGTTTAACGATATCAGTTATGATTAATATACAATACCCAGTTTAGGTGTCTTAGCTCTATCTTAGTGTATTTATAATATCAGAATGTTAAAAGTAGTTAAATATTTGTTTATTTTGGGATAATGTTGTGATATTCAAGATTATATAAGGGCTGCTTTTATGCTGCATAACATGGAAGCAATATTTATTACCTCCATACAGTATCAACTTCCCCAATATGTATGTTTTGTGAAGTATTTTTTGCTTCACATGGTAATGTTAAACCGCTGGACTATTTAACTGTCACACAGCCAAATTTGATGTAAAAATTAACAGCAGAGGCACAAGAATTCCCAATATGGCTCCAAGTAGGATTTTAAAGAGCTATATGGAAGAGAAATGTAATGTTTTTGATAGTGATAATTTCATGAAATTTCAAGAGCCAGGGCCAGAAAAGGGTAGTTCCACGAATGTTATAAAAAGCTACAGAGACTACGATTAGTCTTGAATCAGATAAAAGTCAGCAGGGTTACCACATTTTGTGGCACCTGTGAGCGTATAATGGAATTCATTTGTCATGTTTCAATATGTATCAGAAATAATTAAAACATAAATAAACATAAAGCAGTATTTTTATTATATTCTATTTGTAAACTTTTGGCATTTAGACATCACATGACGTATTACCCTTCTCTAGCGTCACTCCCCTCTCGGAGTTACCAGACAACCTGTATAATCTATAAACCTTGGGTCCAAGTATCATATTGCATTACTAACTTAACCTTGAGAAACTCGGATAAGCCCATTTGTGGTAATATAAAGCATGGTGAAACATTCACTTTGCAGGGTTTAACTCAATTTCGCTTTTTTTGTCAGTTAAGCCGGTACGTCCTGAGGACGACGACATGATATCTTAATGAACTTTTTAGGTAAAACATAGACTGAAAAAAGCTGTTACTAAGAAAACACCCAAAGAAGATTCATATACTAGCATGCTGAATTCAACTCTCCCTTCTGCAAGAACCCCTTCCATGACGTCATGGGTGCAGAGAAGACCCACAATGTCTTGGGATTTCTCGACACATAGTTTTGGTGGAATAACATCAACTGTACCGGCAGTTTCACAGGAAAGCATACTAATAGAGGATTTATTGAATATTCTTATTGGATTGCCAGGGTGCTATATTGAACCTGAAGAATTAAAAGACAGTTATGGGCCCAGGACGTTCAAAATCAACGATAATGTTCCATTGTCTTTAAGAGAACTCGTCAAACAAATTTTACCACTGGCGAGTCACTATTCCATAATACAGCGGTTTACAGAGGAGAAGATGAGATTTGAATATGGACAGGTCAATAATGCCCTTGCAGAAGCAATGAGTTATTTAATTAAGGATCATTTGGTATGTAGACATTTAAAAAAACTTGTTTATATAGTGTGCTAAATGTATAAATTTCAGTTGTTTGTTACCCAATTGGAAAGTGAATCACGTACTGGAAATTTGAATTTACAAAAGCTGTGGTTTTTTGTACAGAGAAATTTACATAGTTTGGGCATTGTGGCTAATATTGCATCGACAATCAGTAAGGTAAGTATGTATTAAATGATAATAATAATTCTTGTTATTAGAGGTGTGCGAACCTATGTTTTGTTCGAACCGAACTATGAACGAACCCAAGCAAATATGTTGCCTCGAACTTCGAACCTCTGAAATAGTATGTCTAAGGTTCACACTCGAACTTCGAACTTCTTAGAAATTTCAAATCGAACTACCCAAAATTCTTCAGTGTTCATATATCATTTCCTTAAACATAAAATTTAGGAATATTGTACCATACAATATTTGATATGTGAAAGATTCTCATTCTTTTAACAAAAAGGAAGAGTTCGGAAAATTTGCAGGTTGATTGGGTGAAAATGCCTTCTTGTGCTGATCGTTTTGGCTCATGGTGAAATAAATCATGTTGAAACCAGTGTTTTCCAAAGTCAATCTGCAATTATCCTCATAAATTCTGAAAATTTACGTTACCGATCGCTTTCGAACACCGCCATAATAATGTTGTTACTGAAAAAGGTGTTGGGAGGCTAGGATATATAAGAAAAATAATTCTGTTATTGCTAAATGGCTCCGTCATGTCACAATGTGCCCACCAACCGTCAAAAATATGCATGAGTGAAATCTCATAAAATTATGCTATCCAGTCAATGAGACCGATAACGAGTTTAAAGCGCCGCTACCGAGTTAACGGGGCCGCAACTTCGCTATCTTTGGCAGCTTTCAATGCCTGTAAAGTTAAATTTCGAAGTATTTTTGGGCAACAAACTTCGAACTATTTTGGAGAATTACATATTTCGAACTTCGAACAACTTCAACATCGCTAGTGCGAACATATTTTCGAACCGAAGGTTCGGTTCGAGTTCGGGTTCGGTTCGAAATTTCGAAGCTTCGCACACCTCTACTTGTTATCTTTAATCGTGGAACAGTTCTCGAGTTTCCGGAAAAATTCATCAGTGACATTTTAGAGAAGTCGTTTGAATAATAGTAACTTTCAGAGTGTAAGTTGTGTGAGAAAATAGGTGAACAATAGTAACTTTCAGAGTGTAAGTTGTGTGAGAAAATAGGGGAACCACAGAGGAAAACTGACCCAGAGTCTGAGAAACAGGTTGATTAACATGTTGTACCTTTGTATTTCCTGGAGGTAACAGGAGCTAGGTTTTTAGTTAATTTTCTTTATAAAAATTCCCTAATGAGGAGAACCCGACTTTTGAATTTTGAAAACATTTCTTCAAACGAGTGCAAACTAGGACCCCTAAAACCCATATCCGGGGATAGTTTCAATTTATATAATAATACTAATAATAATAATAGTTACAGCCTCGGCAGTGGAGTGTGCTGTGAATCATTTCCAGCCATTCAAGTCGCCAGGGGAGGATGGGGTGGTACCGGTCCTACTACAAAAGGGACTGGAAATTCTCCTACCCTTCCTTATCAGGCTGTTCAGAGCCAGTCTGGCCTGGAACTATATTCCTTCCAGCTGGACGGTGGTTAGGGGGGTTTACATTCCCAAATTGGGACGTAATGACCTCCTACCTACTTCACTGAGACCTCTCAGTATTACATCATTCCTCCTGAAGGGATTGGAAAAAATACTGGACGGACACATTAGGGGGAACATCTTACCCAAGAACCCCCTAAATACCCACCAGTATGCCTATCAAACTGGCAAATCAACTGAGTTAGCGCTCAATAACCTCGTCGAGAAGATCACACACTCTCTGGAAAATGGAGAGGTTGCGGTGGCGGCATTTCTCGACATAGAAGGAGCATTTAATAATGCATTACCGATCTCCCTCTACGAGGCCACTATCCCTAGGGGGGTGGAACCTACCATCTGTGGCTGGATTGGAAACATGCTGCACAATCGGACCATTATTACCTCATTACGGGGAGAGGTGGTTAGCGTTAGGGCTGCGAGAGGGTGTCCTCAGGGGGGCGTTCTATCCCCCCTGCTGTGGTCCCTCTTTGTGGACGTCCTGCTGGCTATCCTCGGACTCTGGGAGGTTGAGGTCCAGGCGTATGCGGATGATCTCGTCATAATGGTTAGAGGCAAGTCTGAGGAGGAACTGTCTAGTACTCTTCAAGAAGCACTAAATGTAGTCAATGATTGGTGCCAAAGGGAACAGATGTCTGTGAACCCTCGTAAAACGATCATTGTCCCGTTCACCAGAAGAAGAAGGTTGGACAAATTAAAACCACCTAATCTTATGGGGGAAAACATTCCATTTTCGGACCAAGCAAAATATCTGGGAGTTATCCTAGATAAGAAGCTCAACTGGGACAGACAGTTAGAAAATGTTATCCGCAGGGCTAAGATGTCCCTGTGGACCTGCCGGAGAATCTGTGGGAACAACTGGGGAACAAACCCCCAACAGATGTACTGGCTCTATGTAGTGGTTATCAGACCTATGATAACATATGGAGCCATAGTTTGGTGGCCTAAGGTACTTCGCGGTACCGCGAGGGCCAAACTGGCTCATCTACAGAGACAAGCATGTCTGATGATAACGGGAGCGATAAGCACCGCACCATCAGTCGCTCTGGAGGTCCTCCTCAATATTCCCCCACTTCACATATGGTTGGAGAGGGTGGCGAGGTGGACAACGTACAGACTAATACAAACGGCAGATAACATGCCGAGGGAAGTCAATCTGAGAGGGTCCGGACTCCTTGATGACAGTGATTGTCACAGGATACTGGGAATGGTCTCAGACTTGATGCCTACAAAAATCAGCAGAGATCTGTCTTTCAAGACCGTCCTCCCGGAAAGGGAGGACTGGGACCGGAACCAATCGACCCTGTTGAGAGCGGACCTCTGCTGGTACTCGGACGGCTCCAAAACCAATATGGGAGTAGGAGCCGGCGCCTATGGGGGCAGCACCGATGCTAGACTATCAGCTAGTCTCGGCAAGTACGCAACCATACACCAGGCAGAAGTTTATGCCATCGAGATGTGTGCAAGGGAAAGTTTAAAGGACCTATGCACAAACAAATCGATAAAGATATATGCAGATAGCCAAGCTGCAATAAAGGCTCTTGGTTCCTACCGGTGCAATTCAAAGACGGTATGGAGTTGTAAATCTGCCCTTAACGAATTGGGCAGCTGTAATGAGGTGTCACTGGTCTGGATACCGGGTCACTCGGATCATGATGGCAACGTTGCGGCAGACGCGCTTGCCAGGAGTGGTGCCGAGTGCGGCTTTATCGGACCAGAACCGGTGCTGGGAATAACATCTTGCACAGCAAAACGCACCTTAAAGACCTGGACAGATAGAAGGACAATTCAATATTGGCAAAATCTTCCAGGATTAGCTCACTCCAAGGCCTTCATAAATGGCCTGTCTGAGTCAAGGGCTAAGAAACTACTAGAGCTGAACAGACAACAACTGAGAACTCTAGTCGGCCTATATACAGGACACTGCCGCTTGCGGCATCACATGCACCGTATTGGAATCGGTCAGGAGACCGAGTGCCGACTGTGTATGGAGGATGACGAAACAGCAGAGCACGTGCTGTGTTCCTGTCCGGCAGCGGATAGGACTAGACACCTGCTCTTTGGCAAGGTAAAGCTTGCTCCAGAGGATCTGGATCGACTTTCGCCCACAAAGGTTATCGACCTCTGCAGGAGGCTGGATTTGTTGGGCGAAATATAAACATTAGGCGTGAGCCACAATAGACCTTTGGTCGCGGTGGAAGGTCCGGTATGGACCACTCACATTCAAACCTAACCTAACCTAATAATAATAATAATAATAATACTTTATTGATCAACTTGTCAATTACAGAGAATAAGAGTACAAATATATATACTACACATATCAACATACACACATATATAGCAGGTAAATGAAAATAACGTAATATATTTGTATACATACAAATAAGTAGTATATATATTAGATAGCACTATAAATCCATAGGATTTGTGTGCATAGAGGTACAATAGATTAAATTGTAAGTGCAATAGTACAATGTCAGAAAATAGACTAATCTAAAACATGATCAATATTGCTAAGATTGGTGGGAGAACATTTGCTAAATTAACTGTGAGCTGATAAATGAAACAAATGTACATATAAAGCAATCAAAACTATCCAGACAAGGTTACCATTGAATTGATATGGATGTTTAAAGATAACACAGACTAACATGACATCAATGAGAATTCTGAAAGTAGCCGTGCGATAAGTAAATACTATGAATGAATGTTGAATCTGTCGAAGGTATAGTGTTTGTCACATATTACAACCATTCTGATAATCCGGTCATAAAACTTGTCCTATTGCAAGAGAACCATAATTTCAACTTTCTATTGAAGCAGGTAGTATTTAAAAGTTTTAAATAGATAGGTAAGGCATTATAGATTTTAGGACCCAGAAATGAGATATGATGTTGACCGACGGTAGTTCTTTTATAGGGCGTAAGCAAACTGCAATTTAAAGCGGCTCTAGTATTTTTACCATGAAGCAAATTATGTTTCACAGATGCCGTTTTGTGTGTATATTTGAGAACGGCAAACGCAAATAGTTCTCTGATGGTTAATAAATCACTGTCATTGAATACCAAATGGGAAGGATATAATCGAGGCTTTCTTAATATAACTTTTATGATCCATTTTTGTGTGACCGATAAATGAACGAATCTTTCTTTATATGCAGCTCCCCAAGTTAAAATTCCATATGTTAGAATTGGCTGAAGTAGTGAGTTGAAAACAATCTTTAACCATTTTAATTGTACACATTTTTTTAGCTGCTTTAATTTATATATATATAATTTTCATTATTTTATTGTTTATATAATCAATGTGTATATTCCATTTAAGCTGATTATCCAAGAAAATGCCTAGATATTTTACATTATTTACACTAGATATAGTAGAACTACATTTACAAATAGCATTATTAGGGCAATCATAATCATGAATTCTCAAATGAGTCAAATTTGGCAATTTCGTAATAGTAGAACTGAAGGTTATGAATTTAGTTTTTGAGAGGTTAACACTCAGTTTGTTTTTACGTAACCAGAAGCAAATTTTTGACAATCCTGCAGAAGGCAATAACATCATCCCAAGTGTCTGATGTGAAACTAAGAGCGGTGTCATCTGCGTAGCAAACTGTCTTGCCGTTGATATAGTTATTGTTTATATCGTTTATGTAAATCAGGAACTAAATTGGACTGAGTACTGTTCCCTGTGGAACTCCGAAAGTTACTTCTTTATATTTACTAAGTGCTGCACCCACACGGACCCTTTGTTTACGACCGCAGACCTGACTTGAACAGATTTAGAGCAGTGCCTCTGACATCAATTTTTTCTAATTTAAACAGCAAAATACTGTGTGACACAGTGTCAAAGGCCTTAGCTAAGTCAAGGAAAGTACTCAAACATTTTTTATTTTTGCTAATGGAATCATATATTTCTTCTGTTACACTAACGATAGCATCTTCGTTGGAAAGATTTTTACAAAAACCAAATTGGCAGTTGTTAATTAGATTGCATTTATTAAGAAAGTTAGTCAGTCTCTCTTTAATGCATTTCTCAGCTATTTTACTAAAGACATTAGTCAGAGCAATAGGACGGTAGTTTCCTAAATCTAGTTTATCGCTGCTCTTATACAATAGAATTACAGTACTTTTTTTAAATATACATGGAAAAATTCCTGTGAGAAGAATCATATTAATGATATGTCAGAGGCTTAATGACCTTGCTACTGATCGAGTCATGGCCATTATTTTGTGATGTTTTTATGCTATTAATGTGTTTTGTTATTTCATACTCAGTGACAGGATTAAGAAAAATGTATTAAGCGACTGTGTCTAATGGATTTAACCCAGTATCGCCAGTGGAATTACATAATTCCATAGGTTCTTTGCCTATTTTGACGTTTCAAATCGCGACTTTGACGTTTCAAGAGGTAAAGTTATCAAATGTTCAAAGTAATTTTTCTGGCATTTCTTGACCTTGCGCCAAAAAACTATGTCTGTCTGTAATATACAATAGATTTTGTTATTCACACAACATATTTTGCTTTTGTGCGTTTATCTGGTCATCAGTGGCACCCTATAGATCTTTAGTATATAGCTAACTTTTTGTGACATAAACCTGTGTATCCAACTAGGTTGCCCTAACTTTGTTATTTCCAAAAATATAAAAATTCTCTGAAACAAAACACAACCTTTTCCGGGTAAAACTAGGCCGATTTTCCTGGATAATGAACTTATCCAAGCCCACCAAATTTGATTGAAATTGGCCCATTATTTTTTGTTATCAGTGCGATATATATATATATATATATATATATATATATATATATATATATATATATATATATATATATATATATATATATAGAAATTCAAACTGACCTTGGATATGGGTTCTTTCAAAATTCAAAGGTAGAGATCTCCTCATTAGTGAATTTTTTAAAGAAAATTAACTAAAATGCAGACATCAACACTCAAAACAAAGGTGGGAGATATTAGAAGGGAAGGCTTACTATACCATTGATGGGTACAGCTGATAAAACAATATAAGCGAAAAATATGGAAGACAATCAAATTTTAGGCTATTTTATTTTATTTAAATTTAGGTAAAGATTCTCTTTCTTATTTTTAAAATTGTTTTGACAAGTTTTACAGCCATTACGAGCAATGTATATATCTTGTATGAAACAAATAAAGGATTAAAAATTAAAATGTGTCCTGTCATTTTATCTTTTAGTGAATTTTCGTAGAAAAAATTCACTAATGGGGAGATCCCGACTTTTGAATTTTGAAAAAATTTTTGCAAATGAGCGCGAACTAGGACCCCTAGAACCCATATCCGGGGTTAGTTTCAATTTTTATATGTTTATATATATATATATATATATATATATATATATATATATATATATATATATATATATATATATATATATATATATATATATATATATATATATATATATATATATATATATATATATATATATATATATATATATATATATATATATATATATATATATATATATATATATATATATATATATATATATATATATAGGTATCACACCGATAACTCAAAAAATAATGGGCCGATTTTGATAAAATTTGGCATGTACGTTTCTTTTGTAAATAGCTTGGATAAGTTCGTTAGTCAGGAAAATCGGACGAGGTTTTCCGGGAAAATTTTGAGTTTTCATTCGAAAAAAATTCTTATCTCAAAAAGTAATACGCCGATTTTAATAAAATTTGGCATGTACCTTCCTTTTGTAAATGACCTTGACAAGTTTGTTAGCCAGGAAAATCGGACGAGGTTTTCCGGGAAAATTTTGATTTTCATTCAAAAAAAATTTTTATCTCAAAGAATAATGGGCCTATTTTGATAAAATTGGGCATGTACCTTCCTTTTGTAAATGTCTTTGATAAGTTCGTTAATCAGAAAAATCGGACGAGGTTTTCCGGAAAAATTTTGAGTTTTCATTTGAAAAAAAAATTTATCTTAAAAAATAAAAACTCTATGATAACCAAATTTGGTAGGTAGGTTTATGATATAAAAAGTAAACTATACACCAAAATTTAGATTTCTATGTTACAAGAAAAAAAAGTTATAATAATATATTTTGTGCCAGATCATTTTTATGAAAATTCACTACCATAACGCACTTGCTGCGTCTTCGACTTTTATCTCTTTGACAAAGAAGATTATTATTTTTAGGTTACCTTCTGGAAATTATTTTTATGCAATACACTTATTACTTGTGATCTGCCAAAAACAAGGCGGCATTTAGTTTTGTACTTTTGTATATGTTTGACATATAATCTTTTAACTGATAAAAATGTATTTCAGTCAGATGCGAAAGGTGGAAAAGTTTTAAGTCTCTTACATGATAATGTCATTGGTTCTATAGGGGACGAAAGAACCCAGCAGTTGTGTTTGAAACTAATGGAATCAGCTTGCGTGCCCTATATGAAAATGTTGGGGATGTGGATATATAGAGGAATAATATCGGACCCTATATCTGAGGTTTGTATTGCACTTTCTTCATGATATTGAGTGATTTTTATATAGCATGCTCAAGATAAGCTGTGTCAGTGAGATGATCGCATAGCTGCATTAAACGCAGCCCAGACTACGTGATAAAACATAATAATATATGATGTGACATGTGTTTATTCAGAAAGTTTAAAAAAGGAAGTATTTTTTCAGTGATTTGGAGACAATTACGACGCTCTCATGGCGCAGATTACCAGGTCTCAGCCTGCAAAGTGAGAGCTCCAGGGCTCCATTCCTGGGCAGGACAACGAGGAGTTGACCTCGCCTGGAAATTGACAATAGCTAATAAAGATTATGTTAATGGCCAAAAATGCCATAGATAAATAAAAAAGAAGAAGATTACTTTTGTTTGAATTTTGGCACAGCATACCTTGACTACACTGTTTAAAAATCACTCAATCATATCTGTGTACAATGTGATGTGTATGGCCTAAAGTGATCAATTACAATATTCTTGAATTCCCGCAGTTCTTAGTTGAAGATTATGAAGTGGTCCAGAAAGAAGATATGCCAGTAGATTATTCTGCAGATTACTGGGATAAAAAGTATGCTATAAGAAGGGAAAGAGTACCAAAATTCCTCGAACCAGTCTCCGATATTATACTTAAAGCTGGAAAATATCTCAATGTTATTCGCCAGTGTGGTAAATATATTTTATAAAGATTGTACATAACCTTCTTATATAACTAGTTTTATCCGTTCTCTTCTAATTACAGGCAAACCAGTTAAAAACAAAGTACAGCCGATACAATATAAAATAGAAGAGAAACACTATATTGAAGCAATAGAGAAAGCTTATGTGTTTGCCAGCCAAACTTTGTTGGATTTAGTTATTAAAGAGAAAGATCTTATTGGAAGATTGAGATCTGTTAAACATTATTTCCTTTTAGATCAGGGTGACTTTATCGTTACATTTTTGGCGTTATGTGACAAAGAGCTGAACAAAGATGTAGCCGATGTGATTCAGGGAAGATTGGAATCTCTGATGGACTTAGCTTTAAGATTGTCTAGTGCCATAAATGATCCGTATAAGGATGATCTGCGCACTGAACTCCTTCCATACGATCTTCAGTTTCAAATGGGTAAAATACTTAGTTACCAAACTGATGCTGAGCATGGTATGTATAGTTTTTTAACATTCATAAAAGTGAATAAGGCTGAAACTATTAATAGGGGAAATAAATATTATGTAGCTGATGTTATTCCTTGTCAGATAAATTTTGGTTTTAATCCTTGTTCTAGAGTATCGGGGTTTAACTGAACGTAGAAAGCTGTCTGTGATCGAATCATTTTCATTTAGCTATGAAGTCCATTGGCCATTGTCTTTAATTTTGAACAGAAAATCTTTAGCAAGATATCAGATGATCTTCCGGCACCTTTTTTATTGTAAACACGTTGAGAGGATGATTTGTCAAGTGTGGAGGTCAAATAAAGTAGCGAAGAAGTTCCCTTTTGAAGATGCTAGACATTATAGGTCTGCTTTCGCATTAAGACAAAGGATGTTACATTGCGTACAGAATTTGGAATACCACATGATGGTCGAGGTAATTGAGCCTCACTGGTGTACACTTCTGCAGAAAATATCCAGGGTAAGTGTCTTTAATAATTAAGTTTTTAAGAATCTCTTAATGTAGCAATGTATCTGATGTAAGTTATTTATCAACAAAAACAGATACTCCTATTGGTGAATTATGTGAAAACTTTAGAAGTGACACGGCACCGACACCACACACCCACACCCCCACCCCAGCTAACATCCAATTTTGCCGGTTTTTATATTGGATTGACTGGATTCAGTAGATCTGCCTTTTCCTTCATACATATGAAGTCCAGAGGAATCCCCATAGGAGTCGTCACAACAAAAATTTTCAATCAAACAGGGTTAGGTTTAGGCACAAATCGCCTCTTTAATACTTTTGCATGAAAATGAATCATTTGCACATTGATACACACGTTCTTAGATCTTTCATTTTGTAGACAAGTCCTTAGGATTTCATACATCAGTCTGATTTTCTAAAAACAATCAATTTCTTTAGCCTCCTGGGATGAGAATCATCATCCGCAGTTTGTTCAAAGGGCAAAAAAAGCGATTTCTGGATAATTTCTCGGAAGCTATTGGTTGGATTCAATAGGAGTTGTCACAACAATTTTTTGCAATCAAACAGGGTTAGGTTTAGGCACAAATCGTTTCTTTAATATTTTTCCATGAAAATGAATCATTTGAACATTGATACACACGTTCTTAGGTCTTTCATTTTGTAGACAAGGCCTCAGGATTTCATCCACCAGTCTGATTTTCCAAAAACTATCAATTTCTTTAGCCTCCTGGGATGAGAATCATCGTTCACAGTTTGTTCAAAGGGAAAAAAAAGATTTCTGGATAAGTTATTGGAAGCTATTGGTATCCTGTTGTTCGACCTCCAAAACATTCAAAGTTTGGGTCAGTTGTGGATACCAATTAGCATAAAACAAGCAAAAAGTCTAGAGGAATCCACATAGGAGTTGTCACGACAAAATTTTTCAATCAAACAGGGTTAGGTTTAGGCACAAATCGTCTCTTTTATACTTTTCCATGAAAAGGAATATTTTGCACATTGATACACACGTTCTTAGATCTTTCATTTTGTAGACAAGTCCTCAGGATTTCATCCAACATCAGTCTGATTTTCCAAAAACTCTCAATTTCTTTAGCCTCCTGGGATGAGAACCATCGTCCACAGTTTGTTCAAACGGCAAAAAAGCGATTTCTGGATAAGTTCTCGGAAGCTATTGGTACCCTGTTGTTCGACCTCCAAAACATTCAAATTCTGGGTCAGTTGTCAAAGCCAATTAGCATAAAACAAGCAAAAATCTAGAGGAATCCCCATAGGAGTCGTCACGACAAAATTGTTCAATCAAACCGGGTTAGGTTTAGGTACAAATCGTCTCTTTAATACTTTTTCATGAAAAGGAATCATTTGCACATTGATACACACGTTCTGAGGTCTTTCATTTTGTAGACGAGTCCTCAGGATTTCATACAACATCAGTCTGATTTTCCAAAAACTATCAATTTCTTTAGCATCCTGGGATGAGAATCATCGTCCACAGTTTGTTCAAAGGGCAAAAAGCAATTTCTGGATAAGTTCTCGGAAGCTATTGGTACCCTGTTGTTCGACCTCCAAAACATTCAAAGTGTGAGTCAGTTGTGAACACCAATTGGCATACAACAAGCAAAAAGCTTTTAAAAGTTTTCTTCGCAAGTCTCCAAAAATTTTCCAGTTAATTTTTGTTCATGCTCGTTGTTCTGTCACTTTTAAATTCAAATGTCGCGCGCTACACTGACATAGAGTAAGTGTTACTAATGGTTTCCGCCAGAAGACCAGAGAGGGGGAAGAAGAATGAGAGAAGGGAGAGAAGCTTGCATCCCTCTGCCACTTGTTTTTGAGTCCTTGAAGAGGCAAGAGGTCTCGAGAAAGCGAATTGCTTTCAACCCCTTGAAGAGACACGAGGTCTCTAAATATCCATTTTGTTTGTAAGTCCTTTGGGAGACACGAGGTCCCTAGAGGTGTTGTGTGTGAATACAGAAAAACGAAGCTTATGTTCCTGCATTATTGGAGAATAAAGGTAGGTAACTTTGCTTATTGTCAGTGCCCTATTTGTTCTGTTTTTTTTTGTTATTCATTATAAAATAAATACACGTGGTATTTACATTTGGCCCATCGACCGGATTTTTATAGTTGTTTTGTTTTGTTATTAGTTGATACAGTCCATTTTTTGAAGTAATTTTACTTGTTTCCTTTAGTCTAGTAAATTTGTAATTGTTTATTGCCGTGTTGAGTCATTTAATTTCAAGGTGACGTTATTGCTTGTATATAACTAGGTACATACTCGAATTGCATATTGTTGAAATCACGTTTGCATATTGTTTAAATCGCGTTTAGGAATTTTTTTGCGTTGAACAATGGAGTTGATTCAGCTAAAAAATAAGCGCGAAAGCGTTTATAGACGAGTAGAAGCCATATTGCACGTGGCTCAACAGGTCAAAATAGACGCAGTAGTGGATTTAGATAGGTTGAATAGATTTGAGGTTCGTTTTGAGGCGTTGAATGAGTTGGTCAATCTATTTGATTCATTGCATTTGGACATCGTGTCGGTAGTTGATCGATCAGAGTTGGAGAGCGAGCATGAAATGCAGAACAAATTCGATGAACTGCAATACTCTATAAAAACTATCTATCGAGAACTGAGAGGTTATGCAAATAAAGCCGCTGAGAATCAAGCTCGATCCGTTTTTCACGGTAGTTCGAAATCGAGTCGAGCATCGAGTAAGTCGCGGTGTTCTGTCAAATCATCGAACGCTCGATCTCTCAGTGAAAAGGAAGTAACGAACGCAAACGCGATTATGTCAACTTCAAATTTAAACAGACATTTGAGGTTACCGAAAATCGAAATGCCAAAATTCGATGGAAATTGGAAAAACTGGCCAACCTTTTATGATCTGTTTAAAACAATGATTCATGAGAACGAATCATTGTCAGATATTGAAAAGTTCCAATATTTGAGTGCTTCGTTAGTGAAGGATGCAGCTGGCCTAATCAAGAATTTACCGCTAACGGGAAGCAATTATGGGATTGCATTCAAGTCTCTGGTCTCAAGGTATCACAATACCCGGGTTTTGTTGACCAATTATTGGCAGGGTATTGTACAGGCCCCCAAAGCAAATAGTGAATCTGCTTCTTCCCTACGAACGTTGTTGTCTGTATTCAGTGAAAATTTGGAAGCGTTGAAGCAGTTTGAACATGACATGTGGGATTTCACTAAATTCAACATGTTGCTGCAAAAGGTGGATATGAGTCTTAAGCAAAAATTTGAGCTTGAGTTTTGCGAATCGGACATTCCCAGTTTTAGTAGTTTATGTAGATTCTTGGAAAAGCAGTGTAAAGCAATGGAGACAACTGCCTTAACTTCCAATTATGTGACTAATAGAAGGCAGCATGTTTCAGCAACCACTGCTAGGCCCGCTTCGTCCTTTGTTACCAGCACAAAGCTTGTATGTGCTTATTGTAAGGAGGAGCACCCCATGCTCAAGTGTGATGGATTTCTATCTTTATCCTCTCATAAACGGTATACGTTCGCAAAAAAGAATAATCTTTGTTTTAACTGTTTATCAAACTCGCATGCCAGCAGGGAGTGCAAGTCATCAAGTTGTCGTGTATGTAATAAACACCATCATACATTATTGCACTTCCCAAAAGCACCGGCATCGGGAGATGAGAGTGACTCAAACAAGCCACCTGTGGAAGAGCCACAAGGTGCAGAGCAATTGCGTGTGTTGGCAAGTGTGGTAAAAAGGGAACAGTCCGTGTTACTGGCAACTATAATGCTATTAGTACGAGATAAAAATGGAAAGGTTAGGAGATGTCGAGCTCTCCTGGATTGTGCGAGTGAGGCTAATTTCATTTCGCAGCAGTGTGTTGAAAAATTGGGGCTCAACACCTCATCTCGTTCAGTGATGGTTCAAGGCTTGAACCAAATGAGCTCGCTTGCTAGCCAAGGCACTCTCAAATGTCGAGTAGAGTCCATTTATGAGCCAACAAAGTTAGAGTTGGACATGATTGTGATTCCGAACATTTGTTCCAAGATCCCTTCTGCTAAAATTGAGCAGTGCCACTGGCAACATATTCAGAACTTAGAGTTGGCAGATTCAGAGTTTGGTATACCAGGGGACATTGAAATTTTGTTGGGTACTGACGTTTATGCTCATGTGGTTAGACCTGGAATAAAGAGAGGGCCTCGAGGTGCACCAGTGGCCATCAATACTGTTTTTGGTTGGGTGCTTATGGGCAGTGTAGAACAGTCAAAGTCTCATTCTGTTGTGAATAGTTTATGCACGTTGGTCGACTTGGATCATACCTTGAAACAGTTTTGGAGCTTGGAACAGGTACCACAAGGTTTAGTTATGTCTCCGGAAGATAAAAAATGTGAGGAAATCTTCAAGAAGACTCAGCACCGAAATAGTGCTGGGAGATATATTTTAAATATGCCCTTTCGTGAGGGTACTCCGTGTTTGGGAGAATCTTTCAGTGTTGCATTGAGGCGGTTTTACTCCCTGGAAGCACGTCTTAGTAGGGATCCAGCGTTGCACAAGTCCTATTCGGAGTTTATCAGGGATTATTATGAGTCTGGCCATATGTCTCTGGTATCAGATGTAGCTGTGGAACCATCTGATGCATACTATATTCCCCATCATTGTGTGTTGCGTCCTCACAGCCTTTCGACCAAACTGCGGGTGGTATTTGATGCTGGTTCCAAAAGTACGAATGGTGTATCTCTGAACGATACGTTGTTAGTGGGAGCGAAGTTGCAGACAGATATTGCCACTGTGTTGTTGAAATTTCGCTCAAACAAAATTGCATTTACTGCTGACATTCGGCAAATGTATCGACAAATTTTGGTTGTAGATAATCATAGGGATTATCAAAGAATTCTCTGGAGGTTCTCAAAGGGGGAACCTGTACAGAAATATCGCCTTAATACTGTCACATATGGGGTCTCCTCAAGCCCACACATGGCAATCCGAACAATGATGCAGCTTTGTGATGATGAGGAATCATCTTTTCCATTGGCAGCAAAGCTAGTTCGGTCCGATCTCTATGTGGATGATGTAGTCAGTGGAGTCGACTCATTGTCAGAGGCTTTTGAGTTGCAACGGCAATTGATTGGGTTGTTTGCTAAGGGGGGTTTTGAATTGAAGAAGTGGGCCAGCAATAATTCGAAACTGTTGTCCACAGTATCAGCTGATAGTCAGCAACCTCGATCGTTAGATTTAAATGATCCATCAGTGTTGAAAATTTTAGGATTGCAGTGGTGTCCCATAGGTGATACATTCTCTTTTAATGTTGAACCTATTGATCGTCCGTGCACAAAACGAAATCTTCTTTCGGAATTGGCAAGAATTTATGACCCCCTGGGTTTTTTGTCTCCTGTTACCCTGTTGGCAAAATATCTTATGCAGTGCTTGTGGGAGCAAAAAGTGGGATGGGATGATAAGCCCTCAAAGGATATTGTTGGTCAGTGGTCTCAGTATAAATCACAACTCAGTGCGCTAGCAGGTTTATCAATTCCCAGAGGCGTAAAACACGATAATATCATCAGTACAGAACTCCATGGGTTCTGTGATGCATCGGAGCGAGGGTATGCTGCAGTTGTTTACTTAAGACAAGTATCAGAGGAGGGTCAAGTTTGGATCAATTTTCTGTGTGCCAAGTCCAAGGTATCACCTTTAAAAAGAATATCGATTCCACGTCTCGAATTGTGTGGGTGTTTATTGTTGGCAAAGCTTCTGGAATTTGTGTGTCGGGTGTATGAAGGTCGTTTTGAGTTTAACTCTATGTATGCTTGGTCAGACTCTATGGTGGCACTTGCCTGGATAAAATCATCTTCCAATAGGTGGAAGACCTTTATTGGGAATCGAGTAGCAAGCATACAAGAGAAGATTCCTCCAGAGTCATGGCATCACGTAAGTGGACAAGAAAACCCAGCTGATTGTGCATCGAGAGGCATGTTACCTTCTGGGTTTTGTGAGCATCCACTATGGTGGGCGGGACCCGCCTGGCTAAAATTGGCAAGAGAAAATTGGCCCAAGTCGTTGCGTTTTGAGCCGCCAGAAGAGTGCCTGGCGGAGCAACGAACTCTCCCCGTACTAGTTACTTTGGCAAATGAGGAGTGGCTCAGTAAACTTTTGAATCGCTTTTCGCATCTACGGAAAATTCAGGGTGTTGTTGTATATTGTCAGCGGTTTGTGCGAAATTGTAGGGTGTCTCCATCTGACCGAACTACTGCATCTCTGACAGCCACCGAATTACAGGAGGCGCTTCATATGCTTATCAAATGTGCTCAAGGTGAAGTATTTCAAAGGGAAATAGCATCCTTGGTTAAAGGTGAGAGGTGTGCGAGGGCAATAAATAAGTTAGCCCCCTTTCTGGATACAGAGGGTATCCTCAGGGTGGGCGGTCGCCTTCGTCAAGCTGATGTTCCAGTTGAAGTGAAACACCCTATATTGTTGCCCCGCTCACATCGTCTCACCGAGTTAATCATTGCACACACACACCATGTCAATCTTCATCCTGGTCCTCGCACATTGCTTCATTTGCTTTCGCAACAGTTTTGGATTTTGTCCCCTCGGAGAGCTATTCATCATGTTTTGTCAAGGTGCTATCGTTGCTTTCGAGTGAATCCTACTCCCATGGCACCGATGATGTCTGATTTGCCAGTTGCCAGGGTTTCTCAGTTGAAGCCGTTTTCACACAGCGGAGTTGATTTTGCAGGTCCAGTTTTTGTGACACAGGGCAGATATCGAGGTGTCCGAAAGGTGAAAGCATATATTTGTTTGTTTGTGTGCATGGCAACGAAGGCCCTCCATTTGGAAGTAGTGTCTGATCTTTCAGCTGAAGCCTTCTTGGCAGCTCTTCGGAGGTTTGTGGCTCGCAGAGGAAGATGTGACAATTTGTATAGCGATAGAGGTACCAACTTCGTCGGCTCAAATAAGCAGCTCTTAAACTATGCAAAGGGGGCAGCAGATGCTTGTACCATTGAGTGGCATTTCAACCCCCCATCAGCTCCGCATTTTGGAGGTCTGTGGGAGGCAGGAGTGCGCTCAGTCAAGACTCATTTGCGAATGGTGCTCGGTTTGCAGATTCTGACCTTTGAGGAAATGTCCACGTTGCTTGCTCAAGTGGAATCAGTTTTGAATTCTCGACCATTGTGTAGTGCGAGTACTGATCCAAATGATCTGTTAGCCCTATCCCCAGGACATTTTCTTACAATGGAACCGTTAGGTGCTCCTCCTGATGCTGATTTGATTTTGTTAAGTATGAATCGCTTGTCACGCTGGCAGCTGGTGCAAAGGATCCACCAGGACTTTTGGCGCCGCTGGAAGAACGAATACCTGCATACACTGCAGCAGCGTGGTAAGTGGGATACTGTGCAAACGTCCCCCCCGATCGGAGCTTTAGTTGTGATTAAAGATGAGACTTCGTCACCTCTTGTTTGGAAGCTCGGACGCATTATGCAACTATACCCAGGCCGTGATGGTATAGCTCGGGTAGCTCAAGTTCGCACTAGTAGTGGCACTTTTGATAGGCCTCTGACGAAGTTATGTCTGTTGCCATCGCAGTAATACGTCTGCCTTGAAATTTTTTTGTACAGTTAATTATAAATCCAATAGCTTCAGTTTTTTGTTTTTTGTGCTTATTGTAAATTTTTGTTTTGTTTGTTTATTTGAGAAACAATATAATTGTGAAAATAAATCCTTATTTTGGTGGGCGGAATGTTCATGCTCGTTGTTCTGTCACTTTTAAATTCAAATGTCGCGCGCTACACTGACATAGAGTAAGTGTTACTAATGGTTTCCGCCAGAAGACCAGAGAGGGGGAAGAAGAATGAGAGAAGGGAGAGAAGCTTGCATCCCTCTGCCACTTGTTTTTGAGTCCTTGAAGAGGCAAGAGGTCTCGAGAAAGCGAATTGCTTTCAACCCCTTGAAGAGACACGAGGTCTCTAAATATCCATTTTGTTTGTAAGTCCTTTGGGAGACACGAGGTCCCTAGAGGTGTTGTGTGTGAATACAGAAAAACGAAGCTTATGTTCCTGCATTATTGGAGAATAAAGGTAGGTAACTTTGCTTATTGTCAGTGCCCTATTTGTTCTGTTTTTTTTTGTTATTCATTATAAAATAAATACACGTGGTATTTACAATTTTACTTGCTTCATGTTTGTGTAAATGGCCATGGATTAAATAAACAATATCGTCGATTAATTTATTGAAGTAATGAACTATGGAACATTTTCAAGTTTTAGCGGATTATTAACAAAAAGGCCATAGGTTTCAATTTGTATATAAAAATTCTTCCATTTTTTTGCGTTTTTAAATCAGATTTACTAAGAAGTCATCATCTAAACTGTTACTCTTGTCAGTGACATGCTCTAAGATACTGTCACCTCCTACTTCGTCATTTCCAACCGTAGATTCAGCCACATTTATATTATCTGCAATTTCCTGAAGTTCTCCATCAGGAAGCGCTTGAAAAGGTAAAGAAAAAATTTAAATTTTGGTTTCATCAGGGATACCTTATTGTAGATTGTATGATAGCTTTTGGGTTCTCTCCTAAGTATGAAGTTCATTTATTATATGGCTTTTTGTTAGTTCACAATAGGGCCCTGGACCATGGAATGGTCGTGTTGACGCCCTTTTTGCAAGATTATGTGCTTGTCCATTTCCTTCAATGCCTTGATGCCCTGGTACCCAAACCAAATTTACTTTGTTGTTCGTAGCCAGTTGTTTCAAGGTTTTGCGACCCCAGGTCAGTTTAGACTCGGTTTTAAAAGATTTCAGAGTCTTTAGTACTTCCTGACTAAGAGGATGCAGATCTCTGTGTTTCTTGAGTCTTCTTTGTGTGCACTTTTGTACGCAGAAATTTATACCAAGCATTTCTGCTTGGAAGATGGAAGTTTTTCATAGGAAATTACCGCATCTAAATCATTTTTGTTCCCAGTTGTTTGTCACCCTTTCACTGCCGCTGTCCCATGCTTGGTGGTCACAAGGGATACCTTATATTGTTTATACTGTTTTTTTCATGTACCAATATAATGTTGAATTTAATTACAATGCACGGCTATGTAATTTTGTATGGAGATACAACATCGTTTCATGCTTAGCAACCTTTTAAACACAGTCTAATCCACGACAGGCAGTATGGATTCCGTCAGCGCAGATCAACTGCCCACCTCCTTTCCTTTGTCACCCATTCTTGGAACAGGTCTATGGAACTACACAGTGAATCCCAGATTGTCGCTCTAGACATATCCAAAGCATTCTACCAGGTCTGGCACGCAGCGCTGCTTAATAAACCTCCGACCTATGGCCTACCACCAAAACTCTGTACCTGGACAGCAAATTTCCTCTCCAACCGGAGCATTTCTATTGTCGTGGATGGCCATTCCTCTAAACTGTATCCAATTAATGCAGGAGTCCCTCAAGGTTCAGGTTTAGCCCCTACTTTGTTTCTTCTCCACATCAATGACCTCCTATCTAGCACATCCAACCCAGTTCACAGTTACGTGCACGACAACACCCTCCACTCAAATATACAATATTCTAAACCTGTCTCTTTAGCCCAATTAGATGAGGATCACAGACTCATGGAGGGTCCTGTCTCTGTGGATCTCCAAAAAATATTAGACTGGGGAAGTAGAAATCTTGTACAATTCAATTCCACCAAATCCTAGTCTTGCTTTCTATCTCATAAGAGATACACCAGCCCTAGACCCATCACAATGAACAACTATGTTATTCAAAGTAATGAGTCCTTTTCACTTGTTGGCATTTCTGTGGATCGAAATCTCAATTGGCACCAACATGTCACATCAATTGCAGACGCGGCTGCTAAGAAATTAGGTTTCCTCTTCAGGGCTCGCAAATACTTTTTTTTCACCAGCTAATCTCTATACCTTATATACTTCACAAATAAGGCCAAACATTGAATACTGCTCCCACATCTGGGGTGCCGCTACACTCGCTATCCTGGACTGCATTCAGAAGAGAGCTATACGTCTCATCGGTGACCCTACCCTCACCCAAAGGCTGCCATCCCTTGTCCACCGACGTGCCGTTGTGACCTCTCTCTCTTTTATAGATATCTGCACGGGCACTGCTCAGAGGACCTTTCTTCCATAGTTCCTCCATCTGCTGCCCCCAACAGATCTACCAGGGAAACAGAGCGAATGAATCCTTTTACTGTCCAGGTCACCAGACATAGAACATCTTGTTATGCCCGATCTTTTGTCCCGAGTACTTCCAAGTTGTGGAATTCCTTGCCGGCACATGTTTTTCTTTCTCCTCTGAACCTCCAAGCCTTCAAGTCCAGAATCAACAAGTTGCTTGTTTCCTCCTTGTCGACACCCAAGGTACGATAGTATTTAGGCTGTAGGCCCTCGTGGTGTGTTGTTGAAATATTTAAAAAAAATATATATAAATTAAAGCCAAATTGTTGAGAACAATAATAGGCGTAAGCAGGCTAGTAAATACATGGATTATTGTAAATAAATGAATCTGAATTTGTATAAATAATTGTTTTTGCAGGTTAACAATGTTGATGAAATTCTTGTATATCACACTGATTTTCTGGATAGCTGTTTGAAGGACTGCATGCTAACAATTCCCAGAATTTTAATTATTATAATTAAGCTTCTTGCTATTTGTGTGGAATTTTGCAAGTTTATGCAGGTAAGTTGATGTTGTAATTTACAGTCTGTGATTATTCATTGTAAATTGTGTAAAAAAACTAACCGTATATAATGTTCCTTCCAGATTTGCTTTCCTCAAATCAATTTCTACCTGCTTTACTTGTATCTATTTACCAGTTGAAATACTGAGAAGTAACCGTAAATATTTATGCATATTGGCTGCTGTTCTGTTACTAATGTTTGAATAGATTCTATAAAAAAACTGTTTATACACGAGGTAAGCACCAAAATTTCCCGGTGTGACATATACTCAAAGTATCGTAGCTATAGTGCCCTGACCGGTCAAAAAAGGAGGCAAAGGAAGTGGGTGCGGTTCAGCCTCAGACGCTTACACCCAGGAATCAACAGCTGGTGCAGGGACTAGCTAGATCATACCGTGCTATTACATCCCGGATTCAACAGCTGGTCGTAGTACCTGGCAGATCAAATACCACAGTGCTATATAGCAGCGCAACTGACCCATGACTGGGGACGGGCTGGCCGGCAGGTAGACAGTGGACTGGTCGAGCTACTGCTGCTACCATCTGATTGCACGAGGCGTGCTTGAAGGATACTCGTAGAATACAGATTTTCCTTTAATTCTTGGTCCCATTTACTTTTATATTCACCCATCGCATGATAAAAATGTAGATAAGGGGTGATAAGACTTATCTTCGCGGGATTGATACGTGGCCGTATGTGGGTTTAATTCAATTATATAGAGTTATACTCTTATGCTTCATAATTTTATGTATGTTTGATCAGTTACTCCATCTCTTCATCAAGATGTGAGCAGACGTACATACAGTATTTAGTCGGTGGGAAGGGGGTGGGGGTGTATGGGTGTGTGTGGTAATTTTGCCAGAAAATCCGTTCTAAACAAAAAATTGAATACAATTTTTGTTTGCCGTCTATGTAATTCTTGAATTTGAAGGATACTCTGCTTGTCTGTCTTAAAAAATAGTTACGATTTACGTAAGTAAGTAGCAAGATGCAGCGACTCGACAAAAGAGAGGTGACAAACTGTTGGCGCTTGTGAAATCACTGTCTGGACTGTCAAGTGCGTGGGCAGAGCCACAGGAAATGGCGAGTGCGTTCCCCACTTCCCCGCCGGCCGGGTCTGCTATTACTCGTGCCCTAGTCTACTAAACCTATAGGCAGTGCCGGCCCGAGGTAACTTTTAGGATGGAGCGACATCCAATTTTGGCGCCCCTCCTTGCTTGCTTGCGCTGGCAGCCAATGTAACCGTGGCGGGGAATGTGAGGGACACTCGACCGGCGCGTCTCAACAGATAAGCAGCCTGTTTCAAAACTCGCAGTGAGTGCTCTAAGCCATTTTTTCAGTGATGTAAAGTTTCGGAATTTGTCATCCGCATACTAGCCACACGCTCACAATAGTCGCAATCAAAATATGGCGAAGCGAACAAAAAAACAGTTTATCCTTTATTTTTCTTTACCTCTGAGGCGCCCCCTGGGACTTGGCACCTAGAGCGACCGCTCTGTTCGTTCTATAGTAGGGCGGGCGCTGCCTATAGGTATTGAAAACAAAATACATACAGCATTCCATCATTCGTTTGTTGACGAGAGGCCTGGAGCTCAATTTTCAAATCGTTGAATCAAACCTCGCGATGTTATTTTTATTAGCAATTTCGAGTGAGACACACTTTATAACGACTCTTGCAAATAGGTAGTGATGTCATTCTCATTATGGCGATTTCGAAATTGGTCAGAATAAAGTGCTTTGGTCTTGAGGTCAGGGGGGGTGGGGTGTATCCGCACCTTATTGCGACTAATCAAATGTGCAGCTTACGAGCAAATCTTATGGCCGATCCAATTGTATACTAATTTAAGAAGAAGAATTGTTGTTAATAAAATTGTTTTAGATCAGTATTTAAAAAAAAATCTTAATACTTACTCCTTTTCTTGTATCACATCCTATATTTTTCACTCTAATGTGGTTTTAAGAATTTTTTGTAGCCCCAGGTCAGTTTAGACTCGGTTTTGAAAGATTTCACAGTCTTTAGTACTTCCTGACTGAGAGGATGCAGATCTCTGTGTTTCTTGAGTCTTCTTTGTATGCACTTTTGCACGCAGAAATTTACACCAACCATTTCTGCTTGGAAGATGGTGGAAGTTTTTCCTAGGGACTTATCGAATCTAAATCATTTTTGTTCTCAGTTGTTTGTCAGCCTTACACTGCCGCTGTCCCATGCTTGGTGGTCACAAGGGATACTTTATATTGTTTATACTGTTGTTTTTTTTCAAATTAGTACTATGTTGTCATCTATCAATGCACTGCTATGTAATTTTGTATGGAGATACAACACCATTTCATAATTAGCCACATTTGAAAGTGTAGTTACAATGTTATTCATGGAAGCTATTCAGTTATAGGCAAAATTAAAAAGATCAAGATCTTTACTAAATTTACTAGCAATTGAGTCATTGGGAGGAAGAAGTAAAAATATGAGAAATTTTCCATTTAATATGTCAAGATTTGAAGCATGCTGAATTTGGTCAACAACTGTCAAACACTTCTTTGCGATGTTATTTTTATTAGTTATTTCAAATGAGACACACTTTATAACGATTTTTGCAAACAGGTAGTGATGTCATTATCATTATGGCGATTTCAAAATTTGGAAATTGGTCAAAAAAAAGTGCTTTGGTCTTGAGGTGGGGGAGGGGGGTGCGGGTATTTGCGTCTGATTGCGACTAATCAAATGCGCAGCTTACGAGCAAATCTTATGGCAGAGTCAATTGTCTACTAATTTAAGGAGAAGAATTGTTATTAATGAAATTGTTTTAGATCAGTATTTTTTAAAAGAATTCTTATTACTTACTTTTTTATACATCACATATTTTCCACTCTAATGTGGTTTTATATTTTGAATCTATTTTAAACTTGAATTTTTTACAGTTTCATTTAAATATATGTACATCTTGTTGTCATTGGCTTTGGGGAATACCATTAGGCATTACTTTTTTGTAATAAACTTTTCTTTTCTATTTGTACATAAATAATTTGGAGAAAGATAATTAGTTTATAAAATAATAATGTTTAATTTTCTATGGTTACTTTCTAGTTCATTGTGTTTAGTGTTTGATAAATAATAACCAAATGGATTTATTACACTAACACCAACTTTTGCTTTTATCTTTTTAATTAATTAGTCAGCACATTTCAGCTATGATTGTGCAATTCAAATAAAATTGGGTACTCTTAAGTCTAGAACATTGTGGAATCAAGGCGAACAATGTGTTATAAGATTTTTTAGAAGGTTTCATCAAGTAAGGGCGACAACTATTAATAAAATTCAAATGAAGTTAAAGAATTTTCATAGCTCTTTAAGATGACTGTTTTTCAAAAATGAAAGAATAGGTGGATGAACGCAAAGTAGCAAAGTGCGGGTGCTTGGAGCTATGACCACTCTAACTAGGGGTGGGTGCTTGTTTTAAGAGAGTCGCTGTGCAAGTGTGTAAGTTGGGTGTGATCGAAGAGAGGTTTTAGATCTTACGATTAGCTCAAGGCTGTTGAGCTCCAAAATCCCCAAATGGAGGGTGTCGTCTGAACCCTCGTGTTCGGACCATGCCCATATCCTATTTGAGATTGAAACAGGCCCTAGATCTGTGGTGGAGTATCGCGACCCGAGGAGGACAGATTGGGAGGGGTACAAGCAATCCCTCGCCACCCGACTTGTGTCCGCTATCCCCACAGTGAGGGATCGTGAAGAGATTGAGAAGGGAGGGAATCCTGGAGGAGGTTCTGTGGGTACATCTCTAATTTGCTCAGCAGCGCCAGAATCCACAGAATTCTCTCACGCGACCGTGTCCAGGAACTGGGATCGATAAAACGACCAGATGGCTCCTTTACTGAATCACGGAAAGAAACGTTAGAGCTCTTAGCACACACACTTCCCCGATTGTCTGATCCTGAGCAACGAATATGTCCGACCAGCCGAGGGTCGATTTAAACGCCCTCGGAGGGAGGACTGGCGGGTTGCTCGGAGAATAGTTACGGCCTCGGCGGTGGAGTGTGCTGTGAAACATTTCCAGCCATTCTAGGCGCCAGGGGAGGATGGGGTGGTACCGGTCCTTCTACAAAATGGACTGGAGATTCTCCTACCTTTCCTAATCAGGCTGTATAGAGCCAGTCTGGCTTGGAACTATATTCCATCCAGCTGGACGGTGATTAGGGGGGTTTACATTCCCAAATTGGGACGTAATGACCTCCTACCCACATTACTGAGACCTCTCAGTATTACATCATTCCTCTTGAAGGGATTGGAAAAAATGCTGGACGGACACATTAGAGGGAGCATCTTAGTCAACAACCCCCTTAATACCCACCAGTATGCCTACCAAACTGGCAAATCTACTGAGTTAGCACTCAATAACCTCGTCGAGAAGATCACACACTCCCTGGATAACGGGGAGGTGGCGGTGGCTGCATTTCTCAACATTGAAGGAGCATTCAACAATGCATTACCTATCTCCCTCTATGAAGCCACTATCGCTAGAGGGGTGGAACCTACCATTTGTGGCTGGATCGGAAGCATGCTCCACAATCGGACCGTTATTACCTCGCTGCAGGGGGAGGTGGTCAGCTTCAGGGCTGCGAGGGGGTGCCTTCGGGGGGGGGGGGTTTCTATCCCCCCTGTTGTGGTCTCTCTTTGTGGACGATTTGCTGGCTATCCTCGGACTGTGGGAGGTTGAGGTCTAGGCATATGCTGATGATGTAGTCATAATGGTTAGGGGCAAATATGAGGAGGAACTAGCAAGTACTCTTTAGGAGACACTAAATGTAGTGAATGATTGGTGTCAGAGGGAACAGATGTCTGTGAACCCCCACAAAACGATCATTGTTCCATTTACCAGAAGAAGAAGGTTGGACAAATTAAAACCACCTATTCTTATGGGGGAAACGATTACATTTTCGGAACAAGCAAAATATCTGGGGGTTACCCTAGATAAGAAGCTCAACTGGGACATACAGTTAGAGAATGTAATCCGCAGGGCTAAACTGTCCCTGTGGACACGCCGGAGAATCTGTGGAAACAACTGAGAACAAACCCCCCAACAGATGTACTGGCTCTATGTAGTGGTTATCAGACCAATAATAACATATGGAGCCATAGTTTGCTGGCCTAAGTCACTTCGTGGTATCGCGAGGGCCAAACTGGCTCATCTACAGAGACAAGCTTGTCTGATGATAACGGGAGCGATAAGCACCGCACCATCAGCTGCTCTGGAGGTTCTCCTTAATATTCCACCTCTTCACATATGGTTGGAGAGGGTGGCGAGGTGGACAACATACAGACTAAAACAAACGGCCGACAACATGCCGAAGGAAGTTAGTCTGGGAGGGTCCGGATTCTGGGAATGGTCTCAGACTTGATGCCTACAAAGATCAGTAAGAGATCTGTCTTTCAAGACCGTTCTCCCAGAAAGGGAGGACTGGGAGCGAAATCAAACGACCCTATTGAGAGCCGAACTCTGCTGGTACTCTGACAGCTCCAGAACCAATATGGGAGTAGGAGCTGGCGCATATGGGGGCAGCACCGATGCTAGACTATCAGCTAGCCTCGGCAAGTACGCAACCATATACCAGGCAGAAGTGTACGCCATCGAGATGTGTGCAAGGGAAAATATAGAAAACCAGTGCACACAAAAATCGATAAAGATATATACAGATAGCCAAGCTGCAATAAAGGCTCTTGGTTCCTACCGGTCTAACTCAAAAACGGTATGGAGTTGTAAATCTGCCCTCAACGAACTGGGCAGCTGTAATGAGGTGTCGCTGGTCTGGATACCAGGTCACTCGGACCATGATGGCAATGTTGCGGCCGACACGGTTGCCAGTAGTGGTGCCCAGAGAGACTTTGTCGGACCAGAACCGGTGCTGGGGATAACATCATGCACAGCAAAACGCACCTTAAAGACCTGGACAGAAAGAATGACAATCCAGTATTGGCAAAATCTTCCAGGATTAGCTCACTCTAAGGCCTTCATAAATGGCCTGTCTGAGTCAAGGGCTAAAAAATTTCTAGAGTTAAACAGACAACAACTGAGTACTCTAGCCGGTCTGTATACAGGACACTGCCACTTGCGTCACCACATACACCGTATTGGAGTCGGTCAGGAGACCGAGTGCCGGCTGTGTATGGAGAGTGATGAGACAGCAGAGCACCTACTGTGTTCCTGTCCGGCAGCGGACAGGACTAGATACCTGCTCTTTGGCAAGATAAAGCTTGCTCCGGAGGATCTGGAGCAACTTTCGCCCACAAAGATTATCAACCTCTGCAGGAGGCTGGCTTTGTTGGGCGAAATGTAGACTATTAGGCGTCAGCCACAATAGACCTTATGGTCGCGGTGGAGAGACCGGTATGGCTCACTCACAATCAAACCTAACCTAACCTAAGTTGGGTGTGTCAGGCAAGGCATCGAAGAAAATTTAATACTAAAACAGACGAGTTAAGACAACTAACAGGTAAAATAAGAAGAAAAACGTAAAGTTAAAAGAGTGTGAGATTGGTTAGTCATATGGAAAGCATGAATAATGACAGAAGGACATAATACTCGAGAACATTGAGAGATCCAGTGGCACACTGCGGAGGAAAGCAGGTCAGACAATAATGTCTTCTGAGGAATGGTTTGCAGAGAATGGGCTAGAAATGAATGAGAATAAAACCAAGTGCATCACCTTCTCCCCATGCCCTAGTGGGGATGACACTGTGCTAAAGTTTCTGGGTTCGTGGTTTTAGGGTAATTTGTTGTGGTCCAAACATGTGGAGGTGTCGCTGAGAAGGCTTTCAGGGGTGACATTAATGGTGTGGATAGTTAAACAGGTTGCAACATACCAGGCCGCAGTGGCAGCATACTACACCAATTTCCACGCTGTGGAGAGTTACAGGCTACTTATTTGGGGCTTATCTACTGAGCTACAGAAGGTGTTCCTGCAGCAAAAAAAGCTGTTAGGGTGGTATGTGAGACTGCATACTTGCAGACCGCCTTTCCATATAACAAAAATACTTACCATATTCTCCGTATATATACTTGCCTGTGTGGTTCATGTGCATGTAAATCGGGATAAATTCAGCCTAAGCTCTGCAATACATGACCACGGCACAAGGCAGAAACACAATATACATATGCCCTATCATAGGGTCAACATGGCCAAACAGGGAATTAACTACTGGGAAATCATAAGCCAAAGGCTGCAGTGCTATCAGGGCGGCTAAGCCGCGGACGAGCCCTGAGGGAAAAAAAAACTGGGCATCAAATTCTATAACAAGCGGCCTAGAGGCGTCACTCTACTGGGTGAGGCAGGGTTCAGCAGAAAAATAAAAAGTTTTCTGTTGGACCGCTGCTGCTACTCTCTTGATGAATTCTTGGCCTGTGATGTTGCCTTGGATGGACTGTGAATTGGTCGGGATTTGTGTCTTGACCCCAGTGAACTGAGTACTCTAGTCGGCGTGTATACAGGACACTGCCGCTTGCGTCACCACATGCACCGTATTGGGGTTGGTCAGGAGACTGAGTGCCGGCTGTGTATGGAGAGTGACGAGACAGCAGAGCACGTACTGTGTTCCTGTCCGTCGGCTGACAGGACTAGATACCTGCTATTTGGCAAGACAAAGCTTGCTCCGGAAGATCTGGATCAACTTTCGCCCACAAAGATTATCAACCTCTGCAGGAGGCTGGCTTTGTTGGGCGAAATATAGACTATTAGGCGTGAGTCACAATAGACCTTATGGTCGCGGTGGAGGGACCGGTATGGCCCACTCACATTCAAACCTAACCTAACCTAACTTGACCCCAGTGAACATTTGTTTGTTATGACTGTCGGAATTTTTGTGATTTATTTGTATTGTACTTTTGTGTTATATGTGTTTTGTTGTTCAAATGTGGACCTGACTTTGTAGAATGTATCCGAAATATATATTATATATTATTATTATATGAGATGTATGAAAGTAGAAGAATCGAAGGTAGTATGAAAGGATTGAAATACATGGAGAAATATTTTTGGAAAATAGTATAGGTTGTACTGCATGGAAACAATGTGAAGGTGAATAATAGCAATAAGACTCTGTAAAATTTACTTAACTTTCATATGTTCCCAGTTTTTTTCAAAATGTAAATAAGTAATTGTAATTACATAAGCGCCGATTCCACAATTGTTCGTAAGTGTTGCTGATTGGCTCTTTTGACAATTTTGTACACTGGTTTTTGTATTTCTTCTATTCACGCACGCATTGGTAGCGGACGGAGCGTTATTTCATCGAAGCTGAGTTGGGTTCATTGCCAAACTCATTTTATGAATCTTTTACACAGGTATTCCATGTCATCCATAATCATGTCGCTTTTGCTTTAACTGTCTGTTGTGCATGAGATTTATTTTTATTATTCCACTTTTATACGTGCTCTTTCACTGTTGCATGCTGTATGAAAATATGCCAGTGTTTAATTAATTTAAAATATTTGTCTAAATCATAATGGGCGTTGACGAAAAGTAACCGGGTAGATATCGGTTACACCGCAAGCGTTCGAAAATGTAATTGGTTACTCTGTCCATTGTTCGAACATTATACAGTATCTACCTGGTGCATCAACCTGGTGCAGGATTTGTGTACCGAACCAAACAGTTGGTAAATTGAGTTATATAGAGAGCAAACTTAATTCTCTATACAAATTGTCTAAAATCTAACCTATAAATTGGATGTAAATAAATAATAATACCAACACCAATACCCTAAGGGCCCTAAGGTTTTTGATTTTCATTCGTACATTTCTCAATCGTAACTTGAAGGAAGGTGAAGGTGTTGAATTGGCATTTAGTGGATGTTAATAATAGTTAGTGTAAAAGTGTAAAGTGTCTAGTATTGCTAAGTGTTGAAGAGAAGCCCCTAAATGAGGCTATGAGATGCAAAGTGGCCTAAGCCCGAAATACAACAAATGAGAAAAACGCCTCTGAAGTTTTTGATATTTTCCCGCTCTAATAACACTGTTCATATAAAAGGAACATTGCAATATTTTTGCTGAACAAGATACAATTTCAAATTGATTTATTAGGTGTTAATTAAAATATGGAAAACCTCAATTTTTTTTTGCAAAAATGAGGGATTTTTTAGGCTACTTTGGCACACTGGTATTGGGTCAAAAATTCTTAATTATACGGACTTTAGGAATGGATAACAGATCAAATCAAACCAAGAGTTTTGATTAAGAATTTAACTGAAATATGTAGGTACATTAAATTTACACATTACACATTGAAAAAGTTCGATGGACTAATATTTTTATTCCGGCAATTCTTCTCTATCGCTAGAAACGGCAATAAAATCTTCAGATACATCGTCGACGGTCTTCAGATTTGCATACAAATTATGATGAATGGGGGGTATACTGGATTAATTCCATTAGGTCAGCTTTTTTTTTCACATCAATTTTGCGGCCGTTCGGATATAGCAAATCACTCAAGTTTGCAGGAAAAACATAATTTCTTTTCTTTACATTCATTGAATAGAACTAATTCGCTGTTTGAGTATTTATACGAAATTATAAAAGGCTTATTTTTTTCTAAATGGATCCATTGCATTTTCATCCATTCAACTTTAGATTTATCGGACGCAATTTTTCTGTTTAATTGTACTTTCTAATTGTTTGGTAGAAAAAAATATTTCTGATTTCATATGGACGATATTGAATGGAGTTTTTTTTCTAGCGGCACACTGTTTAAGCTGACAAGTTAGAAAATAAATATTCACATGTACTTCTCTTTATTGACAACCGCCAACTGCTTTCATAGGCATAGTGGCCTAACCCACAATATATGTGGGTTAGGCCAGCATTACCTTTTGAATTATGGAAATAGTTGTAAATGCAAAAGGAATTTACGATGACATCTACCAACCGGTAGCTGAGGGTTGCTTGGGCCACTTTGCATCTGAAAGTACTTAAATAACAGGTAACTTTACTATAATGAACGCGTTTTGGTAAAATTGTGGGTTAGGCCATTTTGCATCTCATAGCGTCAAATATAGTTTTATATTATTCTTAATAAATTTTTTAATGTATAATAAGTAGTAACTGTCTAATATTTCAGATACAACATTAACTAAAGCAATTTTTTCAATATCCATACTGATATATTAATATTACTACTTCAAAGTTCAGAGTCCAAATATCATCGAACAACAAAGATGAACCTTTGACAGTTTGACGTTTGTCATTTAGTTACCGCACATTTAAAAGCGTTCGAAAATTACTGCACCGGATCCATTTACCATAAAGCCAGCTGTGTACCATTCGGTAAATGGTAGATATCTACCCGGTTACTTTTCGTAAAGGCATGTTGATGACACCGGTTATTAAGGATATGTACAGGGTTGGACAGAATGACATATCCATTGTTAAACTGCATTTATTAAGTAATTTAATAAGATCTAATTTCAAACCAAGTCTGCATGCATTCTCCATAAATGGCAACTTATGACTGTTGTCAAACAGTTTGCGAGAAACGTCAGATTAATTGTGAACATGGATCATTCGTCCAATATTCAACGTTATTTTGCTGTTGACGCTTATTTCAAGAATAAGGATCCTATTTTAACGATGCAGCGTTTATTTCGCTGTCATTTTCATTTAAACCGACGAGATCCAGTATCTACTCGAGTAATAATCGGAGAGTGGGCACACAAGTTTTACAGTACCGCTTCAGCCGCCAGACAAAAACCAAAAGGAAGAGCTCGTTCTGTAAGAACACCGGCAAATGCTGAAACGGTAAGAGCAGCTGTGCTAGAAAGTCCAAAACGACAAGAACTGGCGCTCACTATTTCAAACAGAAGTTTTCGCCGCATTCCGAGAGACTTACGCTTCCAACAAAGCTTACTACAAAACCTGAATGCCATAAGACATCAGTCACCGCCCCCCTTGGTCGCTCAGACCACAGCATGGTCACTGCTTCCTGCGCAATGCAACCCGAGGTGACACAGTCATCACACCCACGTATCGTTTGGCACTACAACTCCGCAAACTGGGACTAAATGCGGGATTACTTTTCCTCATTTCCATGGGCGTCTGTCTGCTTCTCTCATCCTGACCCCTCTGATATCTCACAAAACGTCACTGAAATCATCCAAGCTGGCATGGAATTATTTATTCCACGTACACAGAAAACCTCTTCAGCCACTGAAAAGCCGTGGTTCTCTAAATCCTGTGACAAGGCTAGACTTGAAAAGATCAAAGCTCACAAAACGCTTCTACACAATCCCAGTCAAGAAAACCGTCAAGCATTTAACAACGCAAGAAACCGCTATGTCCGCATTCTTTCTGAGGCAAAAAACTCGTTTAATAACCACATCAAAAACAAAGTCCTCTCAAGCTTCAACGGCAGCAAACCCTTCTGGACTCTTGCAAAATCTATTACTTATAATTTCTGCAAGAGCACGTTCCCACCTCTTGTTTCAGAAGATGAAATTGTTTCTACCGCCCTGGGCAAGGCTGAACTTTTTGCCTCGTTGTTCGCCGGCAATTCTACTCTCAACCCACCTCCAAATGCTCAACCACCAACAGTCTCCAATGTCGCGTATAAAATGACGGATATCATTTTCAAAACTAAAAAGGTATGAAAGATGCTCTCTTCTCTTAATACCAGGAAAGCCTCTGGCCTTGACGAGATCCCAGCAATTGTTCTCAAAAAATGTGCACCAGAACTTGCTCCTGTCCTGACTCGTCTGTTTCAGACATCTTACAGTAAAGGCATATTCCCTTGTAACTGGAAAACTGCTCGAGTACAACCCGTCCCCAAGAAATGATCCAAAGTCCTTCCTAGCAACTACAGGCCTATTTCTCTCCTTTCAGTCGTCTCTAAAGTGATGGAAAAATATATGAACACCGAATTACTAAAATTTCTTGAAAAACACAGTATAATCCACGACAGGCAGTATGGACTCCGTCAGCGCAGATCAACTGCCGACCTTCTTTCCTTTGTCACCCATTCTTGGAGCAAGTCTATGGAACTACACGGTGAATCCCAGATTGTCGCTCTAGACATATCCAAAGCATTCGACCAGGTCTGGCAAGCAGCGATGCTTAATAAACTTCCGGCCTATGGCCTACCACCGAAACCCTGTACCTGGACAGCAAATTTCCTCGCCAACCGGAGCATTTCTGTTGTTGTGGATGGCCATTCCTCTAAACTGTATCCAATTAATATAAAATTAATATTGAATGTGTCCTCCTTGTGTATTGATAACACCTTTCACTCTTGTAGGCATAGAATTTACCAGGTTTACAGCTTCCTTTTAGTTCATCATCTTGAAACCAGGCTCGAATTACTGCAGAGATAATTTTTGTTTTCGTTGTATCATCCATCTTGGAGAGCCGTTTTTTTCAAATGGCCCCCAGAGGTTTTCGATTAGGTTCTCAAGTCAAGGGAGTTTCCTGGCCATTCTAGTATTGTACTTTTGTTCTGTGTGAAAAACTTTTACACTTTTTTTATGATTGGTATGGGGTGAGATCATGTTGAAAAATGCCCTCGAAGGAGAAACATACCTTGTGGAGCTCCCATATCATATGCTTTGATAAGATCTCAATATATTAATCCGACTTCATCATCCCAGTGGCTGGCAGAATGATCCAGTGCCATGATAGGAGAAGCAACCCCAAAACATCTTCTTTATAGGGTGCGTTACTCTCTGTTCCAGGTGAGTAGAAGAAATGAGATCGCCAGTTGCTCGCCGCACGAACTACACATGCTGCCCCTGCACAACAAAATGTGTTTCATCAGAGAGATAACTTTACACCAATCTTCAGCTATGCAGTGCTGGTATTTCTTCGCCCAAGCTAGGCGCTTTTTCATCAGGACAGTGTTCAGAAGCTGCTTCTTTATTGGCTTTCTTGCCCTTCTACCAGATTCAAGAAGCCGTCGTCGCACTGTAGTCATGTCACTATTGATTGCAGATTGATGAAGTTCGCCGTTTAAGTCGACTGCACTCATGCATGGATCTATTTTGCTCTTACGAATCAGAAGTTGATCATCTTTGACGGTAGTTTACCTCTTCCGACCACATTTTCCCTTTCATTTGATGTCCACTGCTCCCGTCGTGTGTTTCTGCTTGACAATCCTGCTGACAGATGCTAGGCCAACTCTAAAATTTTGCGTTATCTGCTGGTACGCCTTTTTTCTCTTAGGGTTCGTCCGCGTCTTTTCCGCCCCGATAGCCTTTGGCTTATTGTGCATGCCCTTTGTTTTTTCTACTCCACCCATTTCAAAATCACTGTGCCTTGAACTAGTCTGCACAGCAGTTGGCAGGGTGAAGTTTTATATTGCTCTGTCTCCGGTCTAGGCTGTCCGTAGATCAGTTGTCTTTTGCGGTCCAGAGCTTTACACTCACACAAAATGTGCTGGGCTGATACCTCCCCCTCGCTGCAGAGTCTGCATGCCAGGTCCCCTTCAAATCGCCTCATTTTATGCAGGTGTTTCTTGACAGCCATGTGTTCCTTCAAGAGTCCTGTTATATTCCTAAGCTGTCCTCTGCTAAGATTTAGCAGCTCCACAGCTCTCTCTGAACTGGGTTCCTCAATTACTGACTTCCCATGTCTGAGCCCGGGATAGTCTACCCAGTACACACCTTATGTTCGTGTCTGATCCAGGACTTTATGGATCCCCTGGCAGTGCTCTTCGTCACGCACAGGACCGGTTCTGGTCCCATAAATTGTTCTGCTGACCCCTCTACGCGAGACTGTCAGCTTCTTCATTGCCTTTGACCCCCGAGTGACCCGGCACCCAGATGAGGGTGACCTCATTCGGCCCAGCCAGGTCGCTCGTCTCGTCTCGGCATTCACTTACCAGCCTGGAATTTACCTGTGGGCTACTTAGGGCCTTAAGGGCTGTCTGTGGCTATGAGGATAGGCTTGTTGGTGTAGCCCGTCCTCTTATTCTGTCGCACGCAGTGCAAGATGGTGCACATTTCAGCCTGAAAGACTATTGCATGAGCTTCAAGGGAAATACTGTGACTTACCCTCGGTCCTTCTGAATAAAAGCCTGCCCCCGTTCCACGCTCCTCGCCGGATCCGTCCGTGAACCAGACGAGCGCGTTCTGTGGTAGGCACGGCGTCTTCCCCCGCCATGCCTCGCGTTCGGGTTTTTCACCGGGCCGCGGGATCCTAGGACTCCGCGGTCAAAACTACTCCATGTCCCTACAGATTCGCGGGCCCGCGAAGTCTGACGTCATTTAAAGCATGGGTTCCTTCAGGATCTCCTGAATTTTGCAGTGGCCTCTGCAGCCTGGGTTGATCTTCAGTCTATCATTGCAGGCTAGTCTGTAAAGTCCTAGTCCTAGTCCTAGGTGGGGGGTGGGGGGTGGGTGGGGGGTGGTGTCCAACAACACCTCCATGGTGGCTGTTGGGGTTGAAGTCATTGCCCATGTGATGCGTAGGCAAGCCACCCTTTTGATCTTGCCTAGTTTTTGTTTGGCACTGGATTGTGTCACCTTAGGCCACCAGACCAATGCCTCATTTGTTAACGATGGTCTGACCACCCTTGTGTACAGCCAGTGGGCCATACTAGGTCTTAGTCCCCACGTTTTTCCATATAGCGGCCTAGTAACGGCTAGGGTACGCCATGGAAGAGTGTTCCGCAAGTGCGATTATCTGTTTCCATTTCTTTGGAGTGATATCCATGATTATAAAGTCACGGAAATTACGCAGTCCATACAAAATAAAACGCTCTTGTCGAAATAAGAGAAGATTCACAACTGAAACAACTCCAACATAATCTAGAATGCTTCTATTTGACACTTGAAATGTGTTCGAATAACTGACAGGTTTGAAAAACACTGCCAGAATAAATAATATCCCAGATATTTGTCAAAAAAAAATAATGTTAAAATGTGTTGCCTGTTCCAATTAACTGGTACAGTACTATATGACAAGCAACATATCTATTGTTTTGTGTCTTATGTGAAAACGATATTACTCTTTTCGAAATTTTATACAAAAACTTATTTTGTTTATTTCATACTTTTTAATCAGTTGGCTCTAAAATAATTATTTTCTCACATAAAATTAAACAGATTTTGTTTACCATACAAAACTATTTGATCTAGTGCTTTCTTTTTTTCTATGAAAGCTTAATAATTTAATTTGCTTTTAACCTTAAAACTTTCATATTTCTGAAAATTCCACATAAAATGTAATTAAAATTACTTTATTATTTTGGAAGAGATAAAACGTTTTGCAAAGAAAGACCATATTGATAACTAAAAAACTTTATCTTTAAATTAATATGTTTAATTAAAAATTAAAAAAAGATTCACCACTGCTTGAGCCTATAAACATCTTACCATTCTCATTTCTTTAGCTGACTATGAACAACTGTTCATTTTGTGTCCATAATCTTTTTATAGCATATCCTAGCGTTATTTTTCTCTCATTTAACTAAAATTATGTGTATTGACTGCACAGAACTAAAAATATTTCCCAGACAAGATTTTTGCCTGCGTTTAAAATCTTTTCTTGTCTGTGTCTATGATTATTATAGTATTTTCGTGAGTTCTAAAAGACATTGCCATCATCTTCTACTAACTATGCATCACATTTCACTTTTTCCATAGAGTGAAGCTGCTTTTCAGAGTGGGGTGATGTCGCATTCAATGGAACCCGCACAAAGTTTTGAAGAGAAGATCACCCTTCTCGACGTCCAGTTTTCAGCCGCGCTCATGAAACTTCTGGATGAGATCAACAACCTGAAAAACTTGACAAGTGAACATGAAAGGTTGTTCAATTTGTTGTACAGGTATGTTTTGTTATACTTTTTGAATAATTGTTAGAATGTAGAATTATACAGGGTGTAAAAAATGTGTTGAATATTGCCAATATTTCAAAAACTATTAAACACATTTTTTGACACTTGGTATATTGATGTACTTAAATTTGATACTCTGTTAACAAGTAAAAAAGTATGTGTAACTATACAGGTCGCTCAGAACTAATATCGAAATTTTTATTTCAAATGGAACAGCCTGTGTGTTTTTGTATTTTCTGAATTTACATCTAATTCAAGGTCTAATTGTATTTGAAGTTTTTTCCTATCTTCTTCACCACTGAAAAAATGGTTGCTAGAAACAATTTTCAAATATTATCAATATTTCGAAAACCTTGGAACATATTTTTTTGACACTTAGTATATTGATATATTTAAGTTAATACACTTTTGACAAGTGAAAAAGTATGTGTAGCTATACAGGCTGGCTGAGAAATAATACCAACCTTGTTATTTTAATTGGAACACCCTGTATATTTTGCAGATTCTAATAAGCATTTAAGAAATACATTCAATTATGTACATTTTAAATTTATTTGTCACAATAAGACATTCATGTACTCAAACTGAATTCAGTTACATGAATACACTGAAACTATGAAGATAGTCATCTCATTTGTAATGTTGCTAGTTTTTTAAAAATATATTTCAACAACACACTACGAGGGCTTACAGCCTAAATACTATCGTACCGTGGGTGTCGACAAGGAGGAAAGAGGCAACTTGTAATTCTGGACTTGAAGGTTTGGGGGTTCGGAGGAGAAGGAAAAACATGTGCCGGCAAGGAATTACACAACTTGGAAGTCCTCGAGCGGGCATAACAAGATGTTCTATGTCTGGTGGCCTGGACAGTAAAAGGGTGTATTCGCTCTGTTCCCCTGGTAGATCTGTTGGGGGCAGCAGGTGGAGGAACTATGGAAGAAAGCTCCTCTGAGCAGTGCCCCTTTGGGTGAGGGTAGGGTCACCGATGAGACGCATAGTTATCTTCTGAATGGAGTCCAGGATAGCGAGTGTAGAAGCGGCAGCGGCACCCCAGATGTGGGAGCAGTATTCGAGGTTTGGCCTTATTTGTGAACTATATAAGGTATAGATATTAGCTGGTGAGAAGTATTTGCGAGCCCGGAAGGGGAAACCTAATTTTTTAGCAGCCGCTTCTGCAATTGATGTGACATGTTGGTGCCAATTGAGATTTCGATCCACAAGGACAGAGGCTTTCCTCCTATTAAGAGAAGAGAGCATCTTTTGTACCTTTTTAGTTATGAAAATGATATCCGTCATTTTATGTGCAACATTGGGGACTGTTGGTGGTTGAACATTTGGAGGTGGGTTGAGAGTAAAATTGCCGGCGAACAACGAGGCAAAAAGTTCAGCCTTGCCCAGGGCGGTAGAAACAATATCATCCGCTGAAACAAGAGGTGGGAACGTGCTCTTGCAGTTTTTTTTTGTGAGCTTTGACCTTTTCAAGTCTGGCCTTGTCACAGGATGTAGAGAACCAGCCCTTTTGAGTGGCTGAAGAGGTTTCTGTGTATGTGGAATAAATAATTCCATGTCAGCTTGGATAATTTCGGTGACGTTTTGTGAGAAATCAGAGGGGTCAGGATGAGAGAAGCAGACAGACGCCCATGGAAATGAGGAAAAGTAATCTCGCATTTCGTCCCAGTTCGCGGAGTTGTAGTGCCAAACGATACGTGGGTGTGATGACTGTGTGACCTCGGGTTGCATTGCACAGGAAGGAGTGACCATGCTGTGGTCTAAGAGACCAAGGGGGGCGGTGACTCTTGTCTTATAACATTCAGGTTTTGTAGTAAGAAGGAGATCCAAGGGATTTGAGCTGGGTGTTTGGATGCGAGGAAAGTAAGTAGGTTGCTGAACCATACTGGCTAAAGAATTGCTGACTGCAAAGGCCTCCGCTGCTCTCCCTTGTGGATCGGTTTTTGAAGATCCTAGCCAATCGCTATTATGGACATTGAAGTCGCCAAGAATAGTGACCTCGGAGGAAGGATATTCAGAAATCAGCTGGTCGGTTTTTCTGAAAGGTAGTCGAAGAGCTGGACAAAGTTGTTGTCAGAAGGTGACCGGTAAATGCAACAGATGAAGTTAGTTGCAGCTCTGAGAGAGTTTAGTCCAAAGTATGTCTTTTCTTCCAGCTTCTAAATTGGGGAATCTGGTGCAGGGTAGATTGCTACGGACCTATGCGCACACGCCTCCATGCAATCTAAAGGAAATTTTCTGACATGAAATTGAGCTGTGGGCAACTGATGGCGCTTGGTGGACTCGGCCAGTGACTTATTTCGTGCCGAGTTAGAAGAAAAAAAAAGTGCTATATCCTTGGACATAAATCAAGTACTAAACAATAACTGATTCATCTCTCTTATGAAATAATACATTAAACTATTCAACTAAAAATGTTATTTGCCACGTCAGTATACAAACCCACAATAATGAATTAATTAATTTACTGTTGATGATGACGTTGATTTATGAGCAATAGTTCGTTTGTTTTTTTTTTACCGAAAACTTTGCTAGGATTTAAATATTATCACTTTTGTTTTGTCTGACATAATAATTATTTTATTAAGGTTTCTTTTTTCATTACAGGCTAGATTTTAATTCATTTTATACTGGTCACAATAATTAATTCATTAATTTACTTTTGATGATGACGTTGATTTATGAGCAATAGTTAGTTTGTTTTTTTTTTACCGAAAACTTTGCTAGGATTTAAATATTATCACTTTTGTTTTGTCTGACATAATAATTATTTTATTAAGGTTTCTTTTTCATTACAGGCTAGATTTTAATTCATTTTATACTGGTCAGTTTGAAAAAATGGGTCTCAATAAGTTGAAGTTTGACTCTTCAGGTTGAAGAGATTTATCTACGGAAACTGTTTTTTTGTCCTGTAAAAAGGTGAAGCAGCTTAGATAGGATTTTACACTGTTAATTTATAAACAAATTTTTGCCATGTTAATTTGTAGGTTAGTGTATTATTTAATGATTGTAAAGTTAATGAAATAGATCTTTATACCTAACGTGTTTGTGTTTTTTTGTTATCGAATCCTTTGTTTTAGTATTTGTCATGGTGAGCTTGATTTTAATAAAGTATACTTTCAGTGTCCACTGCAGGTACAAAGCTTTATATTGCGAAACTCAAAGGTCATATTTACATTATTATAATATATGTTCCATGATAAATAATATATTTAGGGCTGATGTATGCTCACCATAATTAAAACCGCAGATCGGTTTTGTTCTAATTGGAGCCTGTTAGTATGGTATACTAATTACAGCAACAACACACCTTGTAGCGGTTATGTTATATTCATTACCGTAACTCCCTTACTGACATAACGAGAACCTCAAAGGAAGCTTAAATAGGAAAGGGTGACTTTATTTTTGAACAGCAATTCAAGTTTTGGGTTTGAAAAGATTTATTGAAAATTTCGAAAATCGGATATTTATAAGACAAGTAGACAACTGAAAGAAGGGCCGACAAAGCAAGCGCCATCGTTAAGCAATAAAGTATATTTGACAGCTACTGGTCGCAAGTAACCATTGAGACTGCGAAGCTCCGACTCTGTGTGCAGAAACTGGCACGAAACACATGCACCCCTCTCATACACACGGAGGTAGATGGGTAACTAAAGGAGAGAGAACATCATCGAGGCAGCGTTGACGATGCCAGCAAAAACCGGGCGGCTACTTAAGCACCTGCAAGGCCTGGATCGCTCTGGGTCCGCCGACAGACACGACTGAAGCAAGAACTGCGCTACCTCTTGAGTTCAGTTTAGGAGAGTTTTCTATAGGGCAAGGAAAGTAAATGCCTAGCGTAGTTATCGTGCAAGTACTGCAAATAACTTGAGTTTGGTTTAGTGTATTGTAGCATCCCGCTTAAAAGAAAAATGGATTGAACAGTGAGTCTAATAAATCTTGTAGTGCAGTGGCAAATTGTTGACGGCAGTTTCAAGTAAACGGTTTCGAGTTTTCAAGTTAAAATTTTCTGTTTTAGTCTCCGATTCAAGTTTGCCTTTATCTCTGATTTTTCCGTATAAGTTCAAACATACCTTTGTGTCTGTATTGACTGTTAAAATACAGTTTTGCTGTTCCGATTCAAATCTACATCTAGTCTTAAATTATTTTTAACATAAAGTTTCAGCCCAGCGTCTACCTAGCCTCTTGATTGTACATTGCACGTACACTCTACGAGACTATTTCAAGCAGACAAATTCAAACCAGGAGATTTGGTTGGCCACTTGAATATCCTGAAAATTATTCCATTGGAGTTACTTGCCAAACCAACAGATCAAATGCTAGTTAAACTGGAGTTCATAGTTCCATTTGACGTGGTCATAAGTGACTGCCAAGCACTGGACAGCGACAGTGAAAAGCTGATAAAGAACTGGGAATAATATGACCTAACTTTAGACTCGCTAAGTCCCTAGGAAAAACTTCCACCTTCCAAGCTGAAATGCTTGCTATAAATTTCTGCATACAATAGTGCATAAAAAGAAGACTCAAAAGAGTTTTATATCCTCTCAGATAATCAGATAGTAGTAAAGAGTCTAAAATCATTCAAAACAGAGTCTAAACTGACCTGGGACTGCAATAAATCCTTAAAGTAACTAGGTCCAAACAGCAATGTAACTTTGATGCGAGTACCAGGGGATCAAGGCATCGAAGGAAATGAGGAAGCAGCAGATAGCCTTGCAAGAAGGGCCCCAACAACACTATTATATTGCCTAGGGCCTTATTGTGGCAAAAAAGCCACAAGGAATTAACTGGATACTTGGGAATGTAACTGTCACAGTGGGTGGCTATATTGGACCAGCTATACTTTTAAATACTTTACTAATCAAATCATTAGTAGAAGATACCAATACATCGAAAGCCCACCTGGATAAAAAACATGTATTTGCAGACGTAATCGTCTTCAATATGATTTTTCACTGGTCGCAAAAATAGCACAACCTTTAAAGTAGTTCAATTTTCTGCCACCTACACAATATACTTGAGAATAAATGAAAGTATACAACAGCAGTAGCAATAGTAGCGGTAGCAATGATGTGGAGGCTAACGCCAGGCAAGTAGGCCACAACGGGCTCTTTTTGCCAACCCCGGCAACCCAGCAACCATGCCCTACCCTTCCTCGGTTCCGTCACCAAACCCAAACCTCTTTGACCTCGAAATAAAGGCCATGACAGTCTTCCATTGGACAGAACTTGCCTGGTTCCTCTGCAGAATCCTCCAACTGAACAATTCTGTTCGAAGACTCCCAAAAGCCTCGCATTCACACAGGTAGTGGTAAGACGTTTCTTCACTATCGCCGCATTCCTGGCAAATGGGCTCCCTCTCCACACCTACCAATGTAAGGTGTCTTCTGAGAGCACGGTGGCCCGTCAGCACCCCGATGATGCGGCGAAGCGCAGAACGACTCCTAAAAAGAAGCTGCTGTTTGTGTCTGGCCTCTCCACGAAATCCCTCGCCTGAAAACAGCCACGGATCGACCTCCAGTGCTTTTCCATGGCCTCCTCAGTCCATTTATTTCGGGCGTCAGAGTCCATCTTCCTACTTATGCCTATCGCAGGTTCCGGGCCCTAGAACGCTCGCCGGGAACCAAGCCTTACGAGGTCAATCGCCACTTCATTCCCCGCGACGCCACAGTGTCCCGGAACTCATACAAGTTGCACCTCCCTTGTCCTGGACAGTCCCATAAGAGCGTCAGCGCACTCCTGAACCAGCGTTAACGGAATTCTGGGCGCGCAGACTGCTCGGAAAGTAAACAACAAAATCATAAGTTTTCGTATTTGGAAAATTCGGTTATTCTCCGAATTTTTTGGATTCATCGATCTAAGCGCGTGAATTCCAAAAACTGAATAACAAAAATAATAATTTTCTCCTGTCTGACGATGATGCTAAATAGCGAAACCGGTTACAGACAAGAAAACAAATCTTTGTGAAGTCAGATAAATAGTCTCCACGTATGTATTTAAAATCAGAGGGGTCGCTATTTGAAACCACAAAATTGGTTATCGCAGAAGTGTCACCATAAAGCTACCCAGACAGCACAGACACATTCTGAGAATATACCTGGAACGTTTCGAAAGAATATTGAAACATCCCCAGAACATTCTCACAGGATGCAAATATATTCATAGAACATTCTATAAACATGACAATTGGACGGATTCTGTCATACTAATAAGGTTTTTAGAATGTTATTTATAATATTCTTAGGAGCTCGCAGTATGATTTGAAAATGTCCCACGGACAATTCAATGAATCTTCTCAAAATCTCCATACATATCCTCATAGGAATTACATTGCTTTTTTTTAAAGATATACAGGGTATTTTGAACAAGAACCGACACATAGCAGGGTCATGTATTAGGGGAACCTAAAATATGGTGATTTAACGCAACTTACCTCTATACTATAAGTTGGACCCTTGAGAAGTTATAGGGATTTAAAGTGGAGTTCAACCTATTCAACCCTTTCAAATGCCTCAATTGAACTCTACATATCATCGATTATTGCTCGGTATACTCAAAATGTGTACCAAATTTGATTTTTCTAAGTTACAGTATTACGCAGATATTGATTTAAAAAAATAATTGAAACCCCACTTTGAAGGACTATAACTTCTCAGGGGTGCAAATTAGTATAGGGGTAAGTTGCGTTAAATTTCCATATTTTAGGTTTACCTACATGCCCTGCTCTGTGTCAGTTTTTATGCGAAATACCCTGTGTACATTTTTTGAATGATACAGAAATTAGGGAAATGCAAAGCTATGAAATATTTCATTTATCTTCAACATTTATTAATTTTGCACCATTTAACTAGCCTTGTATATATTTTCGTATAAGCAAGCCCAACTGGCCATATATGTTAGAATTTGAACTTCAATCATTCACCCTTGCGTATGTTACCATCATTCTAGTGACTACACACACCTGTAAACTCACGTTCAGATACTTAATAAGTCAACAATTCGAGTATTTCACATTTATTCAGGTTAAGTATGTACTTATAACAAATACAAAGAAATGTCTTTGAATAAAATATTAATAAAACAATCGAAATTTTAATAACATAAAAATAAAATAAATAAATATACAGTTCTTGGAGTTGGCAGAAAATTTAATAGCCAAATACAAAGTTTCCAAGATGAATATTCGAGGTTACCCCACTGAAGTAACTTGAAATCTGGGTAGACTATTGATTCTATAGGCTTTCAGTGTAGCATATTAAAGGAATTGCATTACATAATAGTACTTTTATACCTTTATAGAATACAATTAAATTGGACATAATATTCCACAAAATCACACTCACTTGCACTTATAAAAAATTACAACTGAAAGTCATCGATCAAACCTTTTGACCATTCCCTTGCATGGTTGCTCTCTGCTCTGCTCTCACGGATTTGATTTTGACTTCTAAACCTATTTCCATATTCCCATACCCGACGTTTGTCACCAACAGGTTGGATATTCTGGTTGTGAAGGCATACTTTGGCAAAGTGATTGCGTATCTGATAAATTGCAAGTTTTATTGTACATGAATCTTCCTACCATATGTTCAGATACACATTTTCTGCACTTTATAGTCATACTTCTCACAGCCTTAACTTCTTTCCACAGGAGTAAAAAGCCCGATATCTTGCTTAGACAATTCTATAGATTTGCATTATTTTTGCACTTTTAATAGCGTAATATCAGTTTCTCTAATAATCCCCTATTGTATTTGCTTGTCGTAAAGGCCCAGAATTAATTTATTTTTGATCGTTCAATCTGCATATGGATTTTTATAATTATACAGATACATCAGTAACTAGCAGGTTGCTTCTTAAGTTCCGTTACAAAAGCGTAAATGGTCTGGTCTTCTTCTTGATAGAAGTTATACAATTTTAACGGGTTCATAGTAATATTTGTCTTTGGCTTCATCTAAAAAACCGAGAACATCTTTCAGCTTATTTTTCTTATCAACTGGAAAAGTATTAAAGATATCTGACCCCGCTTCACTTAAAATTTGTAAAAGTAGGACTATTTTCATATCATCAATTGAATTTTGTTTTCCTGAAGCTTTTAGAAATATATATTAAACTTTTGTTTTCATGTAGGCCCGTTCCAGCCCATCCACATCAAACGGTGGTGGTGAGGGTTGGCAAGTTTAAAAGAGACGTTTAAAACATGTTTGTGTAGAGTCTGCTTTATTACTGTTATTGTTTAGTTATTTTATTGTTGTAACTGTTATTATAGTTATTACTGTTATAGACTAGTTCTATTTTTATGTTAAATATTGATATACAGCAGGTAGACATTTTGAAAGTCTCGTCCGTCATTTGTGTCTCATTTTATTTTCAATTTTGAAGAATTTTTTGATTAAAACATCATAATATAGCAACAGATCTTTATTTGTCGTTGATACTCGTGATTTGGTATTTAGTCAATTTGTATCTGCCTGAGGATGCTGACAAGCAGCGATACTACTTACCGAAACGTTGAAGAACGTCCAGAATTTAGAAAGGCCACTTACTCCAGTTAGCTTACGCGCTGGCTACGTCCTTCACATACAGAAACGAAACCCAACAGTGAAGACAGAGAAGTAGTCTCCGTGTCTGTATGTACTAGAGTTGGGTTTTTGAGTTTTGTTTAAAACTGTTTTAAACAGAGTTTTAAACGTGTTTTATTTGAATTTTAAAAACTGATATGAAACACATGTAATAAATAATTCATTATAAGCCAAGATAGTCAAAAATTAATCTTCAGCAGTGATTCGCACTAGATATTTTTAATGCAGCTGTTGCTGTTAGAAAACGGTTGTGCTCTCTTTTTTTAATTGGATTTTCAGATCCTGCAACAGTACCATTTCTGCTGACACTACTGCCTCCTCAACCTTCAGAAACAAAATATGGATTGAATATCACATTTTGGTGGCCGATTTCAGTTAGAATATGAGGATTTAATTTTTTATATGTCAATAAATTGTCAAAAAATAATTACAGACATGTTTGCCACGTTGTTCAAAAAACAAATTACTTTACAGATGTGTAAATAAAATAAAATTGAGATTTTATATGCGTAGCATTTTTATTGCTATTTATGAACAAAGTGTACCCTCAATCTGATAAACAAACTTATGGTAACCTACCACTTATATGTCTGAATCTGAGTCAGGTGATTTTTGATGTTCACGTGCACAGAATGCAATTTCATGACATGCATGTGTTTTGGATTATGTTTAAAACAAGTTTTTTTCAGTTTAAAACTGTTTTATTGTCTTTCATTAAAAACACTGATTAAACCAATAAAAAACTGTTTTAAACACCGTTTATTGTTTTTTCTGTTAAAAAATTTAAAAAAACTTGTTTTTTGCCAACCCTGGTGGTGGTGACTTATATTACATGATTTAGGTTTTGTTATTAAACAACACAATTTGTTAATTATATATTATACAATGTATGTGTACCTAATTCGTAAGATGATTCAGTCTCAAGCAAAACTGGCGAACTCTTCGTCGGTGTCAACTACAGGAGATGCTTTAAAACTTGTTTCTTTACTGTGTATGTTTCAGTTCTTGATAACCTGACACCATGTTCTAGTTGCTTTTGTACTCTGGATCTATGTTTGCAATTACACACTGTTCTCCGTGTTCACGTTATATTATTATTTTTAATTAATTATGTTACAATATAACCTTATACAACATTGACCTCACACCATTCATGTTGACATTAATCATTAATTTACATTTACGTCTATCGGCCATCTTCCCTTTTCCGTGGCATGGAGATGCGCTCTATGTCTAAAGAAGGGAGGTGCCTAAATATACAATTTTTGGATGTGTTTAACATAGAACAGGTAACGTAATGAAACATGCGAAATAGTTACTATTATAATTCTCACCACTATACCGTAATCATAATCTATCTTTTTCATTAAATTTGAAAGTTATATGATATTATAAGGACATCTCAAGCATATTCTGAGCGAATATTCTGAATAATGATCTATTCAAATATTCTCAGTATATTGATGAAGAATTCTCTTAGGATATAATTTAACTCAGAATATTCAAGATGCAGTTTGAAATTCCATAAATGTTATTAGAACATCCCGAAACAAATATTCTGAAAAATGAATGTTCTCACATCGTGAGAACATTCTGAGAATGTCTTGTGATGTATGGGTAGGTTCATACACTCGCGAATTGCGAAATGGCAGCGAGACGTATCCCTATTTTTTTTCTCCCTCAGGGTTCGTTCGCTCTCCCTATTGGTTTATTTTAAATAATTAGGCCAATAGGAATTAGTTCTGCATTACGCAATTCGTGAGTGTATGAACCTATAGCTTATAAGGCATAAATGGAATCAAGGCAACAGATAATGTAAAAAAATGCCTAACAATTTTAATTTAAAATAGTTTTTTGATGAAATTATGTTTTTCGAAGTATTAAACGGATAAATAACGTAACAGTTCTCGAATCCCTTCAGGAGGTGATTTTTTTTTTTTGTTCCCTCAGGGCTCGTCCGCGGCCTTGCCGCCCCGATAGCACCGCAACCCTTGGTTGATTGTGCATACCCCTAGTCTTACTCCACCCATTCCAAAATCACTGTGCCTTGAACTAGTCTGCACAGCGATTGGTAGGGTGAAGTTTTATATTGCTCTGTCTCCGGTCTAGAGTGACCGTAGATCAGTTGTCTTTTCCGGTCCAGAGCTATACACTCGCACAAGATGTGCTGGGCTGATTCCTCCCCCTCGTCGCAGAGTCTGCATGCGAGGTCCCCTTCGAACCGCCCCATTTTATGTAGGTGTTTCTTGACGGCCATGTGTCCCGTCAAGAGACCTGTTGTGTTTCTGAGCTGTCCTCTGCTAAGGTTTAGCAGCTCCACAGTTCAGGAGGTGATACTTTAATAACATATTATGTAGTTTCGCCATTTTTTAAATTTCCTAAAATCTTTTCACAGTCTTTAATTATATGCAATTAAATTTTGTTGGAGTTAATAAAACAACAAGAGTGAACTTCATCATTGACGACTTGATTAGATCTTATTATTATGATATACTTTGTGAGATTATGGTAGGTACCTACTTAATAATATGATGTGGATATGCCATGTTAATGACAATCGATATTTAATTTAGTTTATAGCCCCGGACACTTCTGCCATAATCATGTAATCAATCTGTTTGGAGAGAGTACAAACATTGTACAACAGACAAATGGATGACATGTTTAAGTGCTGCCACATGCAATACAAGTCGATTTTCTGTGAATAATAAATTAACTTTTATACGTTTTAATATTCCCGATTTTATTACAGGGACATATTCTCTATGAAATTTGTAAAATTAACTGGGTATAAGCAGTAGGTAACTTTGAATTTATATTGATATCGCGTAAAATAATATTTTATAACTAGACATATCAAAAGCATATCTTAGACTATAAATAAGTAATGATTAAAGCAGAAATCAACTAATAAATTCTTAGAAAGTGTGAGTAAATTCGTCTTTATTAAGTACTACGGTGTTGAACGCGCTACAGAACCCTATAGTTTCCTGGTGATTAGCCGATTAGGTAAAAGTATTTATTTATTTCAATTTGCTACTACAGAATTAAACAATTCCAAATGGTACTTAAAAAAAACAAATGATTTCATAATTGCAAGTAAGTGTACTTCTAAAAAAACTCGTCAACATTACTGCGAAGACCTCTTACATTCTCATTATAAATCAAGCAGCAGTCAGATACTAGTTCTCCCCCAACGGCGGCTCCGTCCCCGGAAAATAAGATGCGTCACCCCGAGAGCGGGTAACAAATTCTCTTATAGCTATGTTAGTAGGCCTTTTTTCTTCATTAATCATTAAATCAAAATCCTGATCAAGGACACCAACCTTGAAAGAACAATAATTGTCATTAGAAGTCAAAGGCAGTACATTTACTTCTTCTACGCCTATCTCATCCTTGATATAATTGACAATCCGCGCAACACTAGTGCCTGGCTGCACACGATTAACGTGTATCCATCGTGTCCGAAGTGCTGCCCGATTAGATGTGGAACTACCCTTACCAATCATGGGGGCCATACGTCCAACAGACCCATGAACAGCCGAGACTGGAATTCCCACGGGTCCCTCGGAGCGACGAGTATCACCATCAAAAGCCGAAGAAGATCCCTGCGCCTGTCCAGAAACAGAAGGAATGCCGCCTGCCCTGGATGTCTGCTTCCTGGTTGATGTCTGTATCCTGCCCTCCCTCGGGAAACCCACCTTAGTAACATTGGTAGATGGCTTAACAGGAGGACCAGACCCGGACAAACCGCCCCCTCTGCCCTCATCATGACCCTCATTACACCTTAACAGGTCAACATTACACTTAGTCAAGACTTCGATCTGAGTCTTCATCTTAGATATTTCATGTGAAAACTCCTTGCTCAAAGCATGAATCCGCTCATCGAAGACCTGCCTCATTTAACGCAAAATTTCACAATAAGCAGCACTGCAACAGTCACAAACCATTTTCAATTTCACTTCTTCAGATGTCAGTGTATTCTTGCATTCCGCACATTCCATGGTAGGCAGTGTATATTATCAACGACCAAAAACAATCAACCGTTGGAATCCTTATCTCTATCACTAGATAAGTTTTTATTCAGCTCCTGTCCAAACCTCAATAGAAAACCACAAATTTATGGTAGTTTGTCAACCACTACATGCAAAATAACATGCAACACACCAACAGCGTCACATACACAAGCACTGCCGAAAAAATCAGCAAAATCAAGCACAAAAAACAGCTCAAAACGACACAAAACAAGAGAGCAACAATTCCCTGTATATCATCACAGTTTACATTTTCGTTATGGCGTCGTTAGTTCGCTATATAGTTGAAGAAATTCATGTTGAATAAAAAGTATCTAATGTTGCTTATTTTAATACATATTTTTACCCCGACTAATGCTCTACTTAACTCACTATTGTCTTTATTGGATACAGGAGGGAGAAATGCATCATTCGGACCTCATACACAACACCGTAGTGCGTGGGATATCGAGGTACTGTGACACTCATACTCATTAAAAATTCCTCCCATGGAGTACCGGACCTTAGTCCATGCCTCCGTCGGAAAGATTTCACACAATGACGTTTAAGTTTGAATGTTTCCATTCTGTTTTTGCCGCGGGGGCGTCAGCGGGTAAGTATAAGCTTTGGACGCTTATGCTTATGTGGAAGTTGCTTATTCTAGTCGCTGGCCCTACGGAGAAGAGCATTTGGGTGAGAAGCGGCTTTTGCGAACTGAGTTCTGGATAGTTGAGTGATAAACTCAAGTATCGAAGGCATTTCTAGATCAGAGTGAATCTGACTGTTTCTGACAAACGATGGTGCTCCGGTAACCATTCTCAGAATTTTATTCTGGATGATTTTAAGGGTCTTGATGTGTGTTGCGGCCGCGGTGGCCCATGCAAGGGATGCATAGGTCGTGACTGGCAGGATTATGACTCTGTACACGAGAAATTTATTGTTCATGGACAATTTGGAATTTCTATTTAGAAGTGGGAACAGCTTCGAGATGAACATCGAGGCTTTTCGTCGGGCGTGTTGGACATGGGGGCGCCATGTTAAGTGTTTGTCGAGGAAAACTTTGAGGTATTTCGGGGAATTTTGCCAGGGAATTAGACGGTTGTCTAATGCTACGTGTTCGTGAGGTGTGTGTCTCCTCTTGCAAAATAGGACTGCTGAACATTTATCAGGGTTTATGGCTAGACAAGATTTGCTATACCAGCCTTGCAGCTCGTCTACGGCGATCTGAAGTCGTTCGGTTATTATCCTCGGCCTAGTGGAGCTGCTGAGGATGGTAGTGTCGTCTGCGTGTTGTGCGTATGTCAAGTTTAGGGGCGCTGTCGGAATGTCTGCGACAAATATATTGTACAGCAGAGGGGAGATAGCAGAACTTTGCGGGAGACCAGCCGTGGCTGAGTAGGTTCTAGATCTGGCTCCCAGATGTTTGACCTGGAACTTCCTCTGTTGCAGGTATGACCTGATTATCAGAATCAGAGGGAGAGGATAATTGAATGATGGAAGTTTGTTTAAGAGGCCCGCATGCCAGACCCTATCGAAGGCTTGAGCAATGCCGAGAAATATTGCACCAGTTGACTGGTTTTTATTAAATCCTTGGTCTGTGGTGGAGTGCTGTTGACTGAAACCGAATTGCTCGTCTGGGAGGATATGATTTTCACAGGTGAATGAAGCTAGCCTTTACCTATCAGCCTCCCATGATACAATGACTCATGATTTACAAGATATAATAACGCGCATATGCCCCGCTCCCCTCCAAATATTTCTATACGTTAATTCATTGCGGTTGAGGTTACATTCCACTTCGTCGGTATATTGTCTTTTTCAGATAATATAGAATACATCATTAAATTTAATCTTTTTCATTTTTATATTACATACCTATATAAGCACAAGACAAGAATAATAATTAAGGAGAGCCCTAAGTTAACATTGGGACTACACAAACTTAAAAAAATAGAGAAGGCGTTCGCAGACATTTAGAGGGAGTCAACATTCATAAACTTGATTTGATCATCATGTTACACAATTACAGTACTATTCTCATCATAAAAAATTACTCTGAATGCACTTAAATATTAGTAAAATGCGTAATTTGTTAAGAGGTTATAAGATGTGATGAAACGTCAAACTCCACTGTACGACAGCATATTATTATTGCACTGGACTCATCATATGACGGCATGCGCGTGACAGTTCTACAAATAGGTAGCCTCATTATCATCTCTTGTTATTAGTTATTTCTATCATGCCTACATCCTGTCTCAAATCAAGTAGACTGTAGACTTCAGTAGGCTATGAAATTTGAGTCAGCCGTAGTTACTAAATTACGGTGTATTGTGTTTACGAACTAGTAATAGAAAAATTGAGTTTAAAAAATTAAATAGGTATTCAGGTTGTCTAAGATTTAATAAATATTTTATTATATTCTCCACTTTCCAATATATACTTAATTAACGACGATAATTGAGCTAAAAGACATCACAAGAGGATTGGTTGTAGTACCCCAGTAAACACCCTGATGTCATTTTCACGTTATTTTTTTAGAACTGTATGTAGACTACGACGTCAGTGAAAGACGTCATTATGACAAAAAAAACGACGCCACAGTTTTGTGACGTCAATAATTAACATTTAGACGTCATGATCACGTTATAAGTAGGGTCTTGATGTCGTTTATTCTGATGGACTACCATGAATAACTGCCAATTTGAGGACAAAAGATAATTTTTGATTTAATTTTTGAAGATGTTCGAACTATCTGAAAATAAATGACGACTACAATATAAAATCTAGCAAGCAACTTTCAATTATTTATCGTAAATTTCCACATCAGAAAATGACATATTTTAACTCTGTGAATGGTTTCAAACGTGTTTAAAAATTGACTCAAAATTCTCGCAGACGCTAAACTTAATACTTACAGTTTTGCTATTGACGCCATCGTATACTCAATGGGCAAAAATTCACAATTATCCTGTCCGGTTAATCGACTTTGTAGCGACAAAATTGGGAAAATTAACAAAGGTGCTGCCTTATAGACTTATAACAGCCTGGATACTCCGAATATAGACTACAAGTCTATATTCCTACAGAATAATTACAAATGAGCAAAGATTATAAAGTAGCACTTAAAAAGCCAGTGGCCAGTCAGCAGATTCATCGCCCTCGAGGCTCGAACCTACGGTCTTTATGTACCGATGGGTGGTCCTATGCTTCGTTTCCTCATTCTATTTCCACTGCCACTCTACTTTAGCGTCCTCCTTGGCCCTTTGAGCATTCTACTCGTAATAGGAGCACGTACCCTCTTTTGACCTGTAGGGCCACTCCGTCACTTATGGCAGCTTTTGCCTTCGCGTCGGCCTTTAAGATACCTTTGATTTGGTCAGTACCCCACCACAGATTTATTTGTGTTCCAGCGAGCTCTACCTGTGATATCATCCTCTGGATGCTATCGGTTATTCCCCCCCCCCCTCGTCTCTAAAAAATTGATAGAGTCGAGCAGAGAGCAGTGTTTAAATTAGGTACCTACAAAAAGTACATTGAGAATTAAAAAAATCATACACGGTGGTATAAAGGATGGTAGTAGTAGTAGTAGTAGTAGCAGTGGTGGGGAGACCAACGCCAAGCAAGTAGACCACAATGGGCCCTTTTTTCCAATCCCAGCAACCATGCTCTACTCTTCCTCGGTTCCGTCGCCGAACCGCCTCGACCTCGAGATGAAGGCCGTGATGGTCTTCAATTGGACGGTACTTATCTGATTCCTCTGCAGAGTCCTCGATCCGAACAATTCTGCTCGAAGACTCCCAAAAGCCTCGCATTCACACAGGTAGTGGTAGGACGTTTCTTCACCCTCGCCGCATTCCTGGCAAATGGGATCCCTCTCTACGCCTATCAATGTGAGGTGTCTTCTAAGGGCGCAGTGGCCTGTCAGCACCCCAAGGATGCGGCGAAGCGTAGATCGACTCCTTCCGAGTAGCCAGACAGCTTTATCTCTGTCCGGCCGCTCCACGATGTCCCTCGCCTGCCTGCAGGCACCAACCGACCCCAAGTGGCTTTCAATTGCTTCCTCGGTCCACCTGTCTAAGGCGACAGAGACTGTCTTCCTACTTATGCCTATCGCAGGCTCCGGTCCACAGAACGGCCGCCGGGAACCGAGTCTTGCGAGATTATTCGCCACCTCATTCTCCGCTACGCCACAGCGTCCCGAAACCCACACCAGTTGCACCTCCTTCGTCCTGGCTAGTCCACTGAGGGCGTCAGCGCACCCCTGAACCAGTATTGGAGGACCGCCTGGCTATCCGAGCAGATGTACACACATTTCTCGGGACTCCTCTTCACATCCTGTCTATTGGCCATAGCCAGGATAGCATACACCTCTGTTTCGAATGCCGTGGTATATGCGAGGATTGTTGGTCCTCCAGCCGCGATCCGTCGGTGAAACAGACCAGGCTAGCCGGCTGGAATGCAACCTCAATTTCCCTACACTGATCCCTACTGGGGATCCTGAGGGTGTATGGCCTAGTCAGCCTAATATCGTCCTCGGCATCCCGCACGTTTATGGCGGAAATCGGAATTTCCTTTTCCACCTCCTTGGCGACTCTTGCATGCCCTATTACTGCTTCCTCTCCGCACCAGTTTCCTGAGTCTCTCATTCTAAGATGCGACGCCATAGCCTTCCTTCTGATGCAGATGGGAAGCGGTGGCAGCATCAACAGGACCTCTAACGCGACTGAGGGTGTCGTCCTCATAGCGCCTGCGATACCCAGGATTGCCAGCCTTTGGAAATTGGTCAGCTTCCTGCTGGTAGTTTGGTTCACACTACACCACCAGGCCTGACGATAGCAGTGTAGATCCAATAAAGGATCCGAGGATTAAGTCCCCAGGTCCTCCCTATCACACGACCCAGCTTCCAGAGGGTCGCTACTCCCTTCCTCACCACTCGTTCTATTTGCGACCCCCATGTTTGTTTTGGGTCCAGGATCACGCCCAGATATTTGACCTCCCGCACTAAAGCCAAAGGTTTTCCAAACATCATGGGCGCCCTGAATCCCTCTACCTTTCTCTTCTTGGTAAATAGATCATCTCCGTCTTCGCCGGGTTTGCGGAGAGTCCCTGATCACCACACCACCTTTCAATTATGCTACAGGCAGCTTGCCTGAGAGTCGCTCCAAGAGGCCGTCTATGACCAGACACCATAGATGGGGCGAAAGGCAGCTGCCCTGGGGACAGCCGCTCGTCACCTCAACGTCAAGCCCCCGGCCACTCAAGGTCAGCGAAACTCTCCTGTCCTCCAGCATGCTCGCCACCCAGCTTATTAGGGACCTCGGCGTTCCCATATCGTGTAGGGCGGTACAGACCGTATCCGTCCTTGCCTTATCAAAGGCCCCCTCCACATCGAAGAACACAGCTAATGCGCTCTCCCCGTAGTGTAGGGCCCTTTCCACCTTCCGTGTCACAGCATGGAGTGCCGTTTCCTTCGACTTCCCCCGCTGGTACGCGTGCTGACCTTTATGGAAGGGGTGATCCTTTAGGATCCCTCCCAATATAGACCTATCTACTATCTTTTCGAATGCCTTAAGCAAGAATGATGTAAGGCTGATTAGCCTGTACGCCTTGGCCAGCGTGTAGTCCTCCCTATATAAAGGATGGTAAGACTTTAAACATATATGTCATGTGATCCCCATTGCCATTTTAATTTTTCAGAGGGTTTCTGTTAAACGCAGGGGTATTAATTTTACACCAAAATTATTCCCCCTCGACATAAAAATTAACAAGCGTGCCAAATAAAAAAAAAGCTTTCTGCTAATGAGTTATAGGGAGGCAGGGTATAGGAAGATGTAAGATTTTTGTTGAAAGATCCTGTATACGTCAAATTGGAAGCATAATGACCCGCCCTTGTATAGTAGGTTAGGTTTTTTCAGAAAATTTTTAGATCTATATAAATAAAACTTATTTTGATTGAAATAGAGACTTTACCAAGCACCTAAACCGTTAGAATTGTTCTTTGTTTCTCTTTTAAATATGCGTGTATAAAGTTACATTTGTGGCACCTATAATTCTAAACGTCAAAATAGTAATTTTCTTTCCGTCCATGATAAATTATAATCCTCGCATTAAGGGAAGCGTTTTATGGAACGTTAGAAGGATCATACATAAGTAATAATGTTTCATAACAGAAGTAACCAACTGACATGACTCTCAGGTCTAATAACTCAGAAATGTTATCTATCGATGAATAATGCTTTAAATTATTCAAGCGATGCTTTTCTTGCAAGTCAAACAAAGAAAATTTCCACGTATTTATTTTTAGTACCTGTAAGGTCAAGCGTTGTATTTATCACCGCTAGGAATGAGTTGAAAAAATTGTATAAAAATAAATTTAAAAGGTTAGAAAAAAAAGTTGGAAAAAAGATACTAAACTACAAAAAAAAACCACATTAAATAATAAAAGAATAAATCAAAATGACTAGAAAAAAGAAATAAATTACAAAAAATTAAAAAAAAAAGCAAATTACTTCCATGATTTTATTCCCCGTTTTTTAAGAGGCCCTCAGTCCTTAAAGAGATTCTGAGTTTTGGTAACTAACAATTACGACCGCTACTTCCTCCTAAGTCTATATAAACATATTAAAATTGAAACTGACCTCGAGTATGGGTGCCTAGTTTGCGCTCATTTGAGGAAGTTTTGTCAAAACTCAAAAGTCACAATCTCCTGAAGATCGAATTTTCGCTAAAGATAATAGACTGTTTAATCACAAACCCTATAACTTAAACTACTGCCAAAGCGCCAAAAAAATATTTGAAATGAATTTTTTGCAAAAATTTTAGTAAAGTGAAAGACAATGACTGTTAAGTTAGAAACTTACGGCTTTGTAAAACACACTTCCTACGACATTTTCTCTATATAAATCGCATTCGTTTTAGAATATTCGTTTCAAAGTCGCCAATTTTGACGTTTCAAATCGCGACTGTGACATTTTAAGAAGAAAAACTATAAAACTTTCGAAGCAATTTTTCTGGCATTCCTTGACTTTTTGCCCAAAGAAATCTTAATCTTTGTGTGTAATATTAGGCAGATTTTGTTAACCAAACAAAATATTTTGGTTTTGTACCATCTGATCACCAGTGACACCCAAATTTTTTTCTTAAAATGCCTATAACTTTTTTCTTTTACCCTAGCCATCTAAATTTTGGTACGTGGTATACTTTTAGTTAAAAATTGATTCACTAATGAGGAGATCCCGACTTTTGAAAAAATTCTTCAAAAGAGCGCGAACTAGGCCCCCTAGAACCCATATCCAGGGTCAGTTTCAATTATATATATATTATATTATTGCATTTTTGCATTTTTGATAGAAATATGATGCATGTTTGTAAGAAAAAAAATCTAGACGCAGCAAGTGCCTTTTGGTAGCGAATTTTCATTAAATGCTTCAAATTTCAATAACTCAATTTGCTATTAACCCAAGGTTTGTTGGCTAGGAAACCAGTTTCTCGGAAACATTTAAAGTTTATTTTCGGAAAATGTTGTACATTTTCCAACAATAAGTTGGTACATTGTTTCTACTATATAGGTTATATCGGTAACCTGATTTATGCCTGCTTGCATTAGAGAGACATATTTGCTATTAAATTTTTTTAATGAAAATTCACTTCCATAACGCACTTGCTGCATCCAGACTTTTTATAATATAAACCTGAGTACCAAATTTGTTTGCCATAGCTTTGTTATTTTCGCAGATACAATTTTTTTCCGAAAAAAAGCTAAAATTTTCCCGGAAAAACCGATCCGATTTTCCTGGTTAACGAACCTATCCAAGCCATAAGAAAAGTATCTACCAAATTTCATCAAAATTGTCTTTCCATATCTATTAGTTTGATACACACACACACAAATATATATATATATATATATATATATATATATATATATATATATATATATATATATATATATATATATATATATATATATATATATATATATATATATATGGAGAAAGGTTAAGGGCAAGGCCGCAAGGAGACAACCGCATATACGTGTTTCAAGCTTGTTAGCTATCATCAGTACATCAGTACGGTATAGCCAGGTGATGATGGGAACATTCTGGATGAAGAAACAAAAATACACGGAGTCACAACAGGCAACCAGTGCACATTTGCAGCATCATTCGGAAGACCCTCAATTCGAGGGCAACAACTAAAATTGCCACGGCGGCAAAGAAATCACCTGCGTGAGCTTCCGGAGCCCAGGAGTCATACTATTTATAACAGGATTATTAACACGGCATTTCTGTATACTATACAGAAATGATACAGAATGCTTTATCATTTACCTTTTCCAGCCCTACGATTGGGCGTCAATTGTTATAGAAAGTTAAGCTAGGGTTGTTATATATATATATATATATATATATATATATATATATATATATATATATATATATATATATATATATATATTGTAGTCCCATGTTTATGTGCGCTAATTGAAATAGAAAGGTTGTATTAGGGTTTTCAGTCCCACGATTGGGTGATAAATTGATAAAGAATGGGTTTTTACTGTAGTTTATGGTTTTATAATATGTGATTATAGTTTTATTTACTGTTACAAGTGTTGGAATGTATTTATAATGGTTAAAAAAACTAAGGAAAATTCACTATTTTGTTCATGTATATGTATATTTACCTGTTCCTTTTTTCTTCTTCCTTGCCTTGGCTAGCTATTAAGTAATAAATTGAGCAAAATGACACTTATCTGAAGGATTTTAGTAGGTTCAGGTCCCCTTCTTTTATTTATAACTTTAAATATTGATATTAAATTTATTGAACCTTATTTTTCTTTCATTTTTTATACTCTGCCCTCGTATGTATACTAAATAACCAAATAAAATCCTACTTTTTGCTTTTCTGTATAGTATACAGAAATGCTAAGTTAAAGATCCTGTTATATATATATATATATATATATATATATATATATATATATATATATATATATATATATATATATATATATATATATATATATATATATATATATATATATATATATATAGTGACCCGGATATCTGTTCAAGGGTGCTTAGTTCGCGGTCATTAGAAGACATTTTTTCAAAATTCAAAAAAGAAGTCGAGATCGACTCATATGTGATTTTTTTTAACGATAATTAACTAAAAACGGAGACACGCCAAATTGTAACCGTTATAGACGTTAAAAATATTTTCTTTACCTGCTTAATATAAAATGCATAAACGTGTTTTGTATAAAGCTTTTAATAATAATAATAGCACTTCTTAAATATAACATTTTACAACTTAAAAAGATAAAAAATATAAAACAAACATAAACAACAAATAAAAAAATATTTAGACATTTTTGTCGTACATATAATTTATAATGATATCCAATTTTTCATTAATATTATTTTGTTCGATTTGAAGGCGTTTTAATTGTTCCTCCAGTTTATTTATATGCGTTTCGCTTGACCACTTGGTTCTCCTTTCATTTTTAAGGCTCATTTCTTCACGTCTTGCTCGAATAATACTGGTAGTGCGTCTGATTGTGTCTTTGTCCAGGTGAATCGTAGAAACCCCGCAAGAACAATTCTTGGAAGTGTCTTTTCTTCTGTTAGGCAGATTATAGAGCAGAATTTGTCCTCTTTTATTAGGGTAAATGGTCAATTCGTAATTTAAAACATCTGGGAAAATACATGCTTTCCTTGCTAGTGGTTTAAATATATATCTGACGTTTGAATTGAAATCTAAGCAACAGCAAAGATTTTTAAGGCGTCTCATTGCCGATACTGGCAGTATATTGCCGAGAAGCATGGTTTCTACATATTTAATATGTTGAGCTCTTGCTATGTGCCCTACTAACTCTGCATCATTCTTGATCATCTGGGTATCACTCACTGCTAAACCAGTCAAAAGATTTAGTAAAATTATGGCAATCATGAAGACAAATAGTACGAATATCAGCTTGCTAATGATAGGATATGTATGAAAATTTAAATCGCTGGCATCAAACTCTCCTGTTAACATAACGATGGTCTTAAAAACAGATTTTCCAGGGTTGTCAAAGAAGTTTTCTTCCTCCTCTTCTGCTGCCGGAGCTTTTTGTGTAGCATTTGGTGGATTGTCATCATTAGCATCAGTAAATAATATGTAGAAACTTAAAGAAAAGGCTATTATTAATACTGAATACCAAAGGAGGAATTTGAAGAAATTATATGAAACGGTTTTTAACATGACTACATTGGTTGATAGTAGAGGATGTTGCCCTAGCATCAGGATTAATTCAAAAGCAACCAACAGGATTGCTACTGCTGCAAGTTGTTTCCTTGTATCTTCATCTGGTGATCCGCGGAAGATGATACAACCTGTTATAATAATCAAAATGATTTCCACGTAATTCTCAAAGCTTTTGAAATACTTTTCGCAGCAGGCTATCATTTGGAATAACTCTCTTAAAGCTAAAATTATATAAGTAATGCATAAAAGACCAAAAGATATGTGGATCAAAGCGATGATGAAAGACGACTTTTCATTGTCACTGAAATTAGCATATGAAGTAAAAATATAAACTATTAGTGATGTAGCAAATATGAGGTAGAACAATAAGTTGATACGAAACAACCATTCGATTCTATGCCACTTCATGAAGAGGAAGCTGACTATCACTGGATGTTTCAGAAGGTGCCTATATTCTACAGCTTTACTCATATAGGAAATCACCTCCATTTCTTCTGTAAGCTCTTGAGCTACTGAAGTGACATCGCTTTCGGCGTCAGTTATATCTATTGTCATGCTATTCTTACACGACAATCTTTGAGGTGGGATAAGCGTGCGATAGTTGAAGGTAACTGTGAAATCTTCCTTATCGAATTTCTTGCTATCTTTATCGAACTCTATGCAGTTGTCAAGATGCTTTTCTAAGATAACAGGATCGATATCTTCGACTGGCATGATACCAAAAGTATTTTTTGAAGCCAGCGATGCTCCAAGACCAAGCAATTCATGAGTTCTTTCTGGATCAGCGTATCTAATAGCATAATGTAATGGCGAATTTGTTCTTTCGTCTTGTTCGTTGACATCGACTAATCCCTTATTTTGTTTGAGTTTGTCCAACAAAGCATCGTAACATTTTCGATGGTCGATCGTGACGTATTTATCACTCTCATCGTTCCTTAGCGAGTACGTAATATTATCATTATATTTCCTTACTAAGAAAGATAAGATTCTAGATGAAGTTTGGGCATGAGGGTTTTCAAGAAGTAACTTAAAAATTTCGTAGTAACCAAATTCGGCTGCTATTTCTATAGGTCTTTCTATTTTTCGAACAGTTGTTTTGTTTGGATCGGCACCATTGTTTAATAAATGTCTCACAGATTTAAGAAAGCCTTTTTCACAACAATACTGTAAAAGTGTGTAATACCCATCATTAGCATCTACATGCTCATAAATTTTACCTTCATTGTAATTAATAAACGCATTTTCTCTACACTGTTTTAGGTAATTAAACAGTATTTTAGTTGGTTCTTCATTATTATTTTCAGCTTCGCAAGGCTTTGGTAGTGGTTTATCATACAGACTTTTTTCCTTGATTATTTCTCTAGCAGTTTTGCCCCTAGATGTATGGGTATCAATATCAACGCATATCACCGCATTGTCGAGAATGGCACCAACTATTTCCTTGAATCCTTTCTTAGCTGCCCATAATATTGGAGAAATGTTGTTCGCATCGCCTTGATTTAAATCTATACCAGCTCCAATTAGTATCTGCGCACACTTTAAAAAGTCTTCTTCTTCATCACTGTCGCCATAAGTTAACAAAATATGCAACGCATTGCTGCCTTTGGCTAAATCGTTGATTCTTCCCGGTAATAAATTGTCGACTATGATTTTCAATTTTTCGCTGTCTGTGCTGCTAGATACAAAATGAATCGGTTGCCAATCTTCATCTTCTTCGCTGTTGTAATACAAGTCGGAGCCCTCTTCTATTAAGGTCTGTATTGTTTGTGGTTTTACGTTGTCTTCAGTACAGGCAATTAAAATGATAGGTTTCCGTGATTCCTTATAAATGTGCTCAAGCAGTTCTTTGTTCTCTCTAACAAGTCTTCGAATTTTGTCTGTGTCATTTTTTAAAACAGAATCAAGCAGGATTTCTTCAGGCGGTGGACATATACTGTTTGTTCTTACGAAGTCGTATTTTCTCCTCGGAAATATTTTCGACATCTGAAACAAAACAGAAATTATACAGATATAAAATACTGTTGACACGTTTATTATTTTAAAAGGTTTTTAATATTAATTTTCAGGTCGATGAAATCTGAGTTTGGATTTTAGAATGAATCTGAGATATTATTTTTGTTTAAGTAAACATTTATAAGAAACCGTGAAGTAGCTTTGCCGGTTTATTATTTCATGCCATCTTAACAATATGAGTCGTGTAACCATTGTTACTGATGTGCATAATGAATCTAAAAATAGGCTTTTAAGTTGATTTAGCCGATGTAATTATTCATTTTCAGCATTTGTTTCATACAAGCGGCATTCAATAAATTTTAGGCTTTGACAGCAATAGCTAAAATTTAAAAAAAATCGGTTATCCTTAGGATATTTACGGAAAACGAGAAACACTTTGTCATTACAACAGTCCCTACCTACCACGTGATTATTTTGAATGTAAAGATAAATCTGTTTTAAACTGAAGAAGAAAAAATATTATTTTGTATTAGTGAATTTTCATCAAGAAAACTCAATAATAGAGAGGTAACGATGTTGAGACGTTCGGAAAACTTTTTAAATGAGCTCGAATTAGTGCCCCTAGAACCTACATGCAAGGTCCGTTTGGACTAATCGGTACTTTGCCCCTTTTTATAAAATTAATCATATCTCCTAGGGGATACCCTGAACGAAAAAATACCAAGAGGCAGCTTTTGTGGCTTATGTAATAAGCTTCATAACTGATGTATCAAAATTGGAAAAAGACAGTGCGCACATATTTTTTCCCCAAATGAATTTTTACAGTTGCCCCGTACGCACGCCACTGACGCAGTTGTAAGTAGATTTTCACTTGAAAATATGCACTTTCATAATACACTTTCAAGTTCCAAGTTTCATTAAAATCAATCCAGTGGTTTTGAAATTATTTATAAAAAATTTATTAAAATTCAACTCCCTGTATATTGGAAACTATGCGTTTCCGGGCCCATGTGCACAGGAACTTTTTTTTTTCTTATTTTTTAGTAAGGAATTGCCCCACGAGCGATGGTGCATGTTTTTTGAAACAGCCTGTATATATATATATATATATATATATATATATATATATAATATATATATATATATATATATATATATATATATATATATATGTGTGTGTGTGTGTGTGTGTGTGTGTGTGTGTATCCGAACGATAACTGAAAAAATACTCAACTGATTACAACGAAACTTAACACATATCTTCGTTTTCCTGAGACCGCGGACGAGTTCGAAAATCAGCTATAACGAACATTTTCCCCCAAAATTTTTTTTTGAATGCGCTATATTTTTGAAAGTATTATTAACTGGAATAAGATATTATGTGTACACAAAGTGAAGACTGAAATCTGTGAAGAGTACTGATAAGTACACTTGGAAAACCCAAATCACCACAACACATTTAAAAAACCTGACGATCGTTTCACTAACCAAGTTAGCGCCATCAGCTGATGAATAATTCTAAGTAAGTTATATCTACAGCTCTGCTCATATTCTTCCGCAGGTAGTCGGTCCATAACGACAGAGGGTGGTATAGCAACACAAAGATTAATATATTTGGTATATATATAATCAACCGACTTACCATTTCCTTTAGGTAAATGTAGATATACCAAAGAATTAAAGTAGGTATACTAAGAACGTGGTCGAATATAACGGATACCCTGCTTGCATAGTGGAGAAATTAATTAACAAACAGAAAACAAAGAAAATGTTAGCGGAATCGACGACGTTTAGAAGAGAGAAAGCGGAAAAACACTTTGTTTGCTCACCATTTGAACCACGAATCACTAGGAGTCTAGATAGCACCTTTGAAAAAGCCAATTTACAACTTAAATTTTCGACAAAAATACTTTTAAAAACTTGTTAGGTAACCCAAAAGACAAGATAGTACCGATAAAATGTGGAGAATTTATGAAATAAGTTGTAAATACTGTGATCTCCAATACGTCCGACAAACAAAAAGATCTATTGAAATTGGGTTTAATGAACATTTAGCACAATCAAGATACGGTACTATAAATAAAAATTCCATTGCCCGGCATATTTGGAATGATAATCACCACGATAAGGATAATCTAAAATTGATTAAAAATGTTAGACAACCGGGAAAGCTAAGCGCTTTCGAAAGTATATATATATATATATATATATATATATATGTATATATATATATATATATATATATATATATATATATATATATATATATATATATATATATATATATATATATATATATATATATATATATATATATATATATATATATATATATATATATATATATATATATATATATATACATATAACAATATAATGCACAACATAAAAACCGATTATAAACACAAATTAGAGAAAATAAACAAAAAACTACACAACCTTAAAAAGAACAAACTAGATAATGTAAACATAACAACCACAACACACCACATATTTCAGGATATATTTATAAACATAACAGACACAAAATTCACAAAAGAAGAAAAAGAATTCATAGAAAACGACATAAAAACCAACTTTTTAGATACAAAAAAATCTACAATAGAGAACATAATAGTGGACACACAACACGCGATAAACTCAATAAATAGCCCAAACTTAGAACCACTGAAAAACCAACTAGCAACAGAAATAAACAGAATTATTGACAAGACTAAATCAAAAAACCGTACACATGAAAAAATGATCAAACAAATAAGAAACAAAGTCACATATAACAACATAACAATAGCAAAAACAGATAAAAGCGACGCACTAATAGCAATAAAATCACAGGACTATATAGAAAAAACAAACACTTTCATCTCAACAAACAAATGCACAAAACTGAACGAAAACCCAACGAAAAAATTCCAGAATCAAATATTAAACATTATAAAAAAACACAAGACAATATTCAACCAAAAAACAACACATTATTATAACAACAACCCTAAAGCACCACCAATGACAGGAATAATAAAAATACACAAAACGGGATACCCAATAAGACCACTCATCAACTTCAAAGATGCACCTTCATACAAAATAGCAAAGGAAATGGACCAAGTACTAAAACAAGAAATACAACTAGAAAACAAATTTAACATAAAAAACTCCATAGAACTAGTGGATAAACTAGAAAATATAAACATAAACAAAAACACACGACTTGCCTCATTTGACATAACAAATATGTACACCAATATACCAATTAACGAAACTACAAATATAATCGAAAATAAAACGCAAAATAACAACAAAAAACAACAAATTAGCGAAATATTAAACATTATATTAAAACAAAATTACTTTGAGTTCAACGGAGAATATTACATCCAAGAAGATGGACTACCAATGGGATCTCCACTATCAAGCATTATGGCAGAAATATACATACAACAGTTAGAAGATAAAATCAACACCATCATAAAAGAGACAAACCCAAACATCAAATGGATAAGATACGTCGATGATATATTAATAATATACGACAATCAAAAAACCAACATAGACAATATCCTCGAAAAAATAAACCAAATTAACAGAAACATAAAATTTACAATAGAAAAAGAATCAAACAACACCATAAACTTCCTAGACTTAACACTTATCAGAAAAGAAAACCAGATTGAATACAAAATATACAGAAAACCCACACAAACAGACATCACTATACCTAAACACTCACTACACCCACATACACACAAAATGGCCGCATACAGATACTTAATAAACAGAATGCTAAATATACCACTTCATAACGACGAACGAGAAAAGGAGTACAACATCATAATACAAATAGCAGAAAGAAATGGATACAACAAAAAAACAATAGAAAAGCTAGTAAAACAAATCAAAAACAAACAAATCAACAAAACCGAAAACAAAACACCGGAAACAAACACAAAATACACAACATTCACTTATAACCACCACATCAAAAAAATAACACAAACACTCAAACAATATGACTTAAAAATGAGCTACAAAACCAATAACAAAATAATAAACAAAATAAATAAAAAACAAGAACACAACCCACATGAATTAAACGGAATATATCAAATAGAATGTAACACATGCAATAAAAAATATATAGGAATGACAAAGAAATCAATAGAAACAAGATTCAAAGAACATATAACAGCATTGGATAAAATCCACATACCTAGCTACAAATCAAACGTAGCTACACACATTCACGACACAAAACACCAAAAACCAGACATCACCCAATTAAAACTAATGAAACATGTTAAAGACCACAAAAAAATGGAAATCTGGGAACAATACTACATTCAACAAACAAACAATAGAAAACAATTAATGCCAGAACAAATCCAAGTACAAACATTTAAACAAAACTTAATAAAGGCCATTTTTTTTGTTCCCTCAGGGCTCGTCCGCGGCCTTGCCGCCCCGATAGCACCGCAACCCTTGTAATAAAGGCCATACAAATAGACAAATTATTAAACCACAGTGATCAAGACAGGAGACCAATACACACGACACAGTCCGAAGGCACAACCAATCAGAGAACAAGAAACCGACCACTAGAAGCTCACGGCGCATGCGCCACCTACAATCTCCGACGTAGACCAGACAGGAGCGATAGCAGCCAGTAGCGTGCTGATGATGAACCGGAACGGTTCGAAACTGCAGTCCACGCAAACCAATAAGAAATCACAAACGTACAGCAAACAAATAAAGTGTATATATATATATATATATATATATATATATATATATATATATATATATATTGCTAGATATAGTGGTGATAAAAAGTGTGAATTTCGCACCGCCACCTATGGCAAGCCAGTTGATAGATCACTTCACAAGAAAGACCGGCAGAAGCACGTCCGATAGATAATAAAACAATTTAGATATTTTCGCCAAAGGAAATATGTTAATTTTTGTGTTGTTGCGCCACCCTCTATCGTTATGGACCGACTACCTCGACAAGAATATAAGCAGATCTGTAGATGTAACATATTTAGAATTATTCATCCTCTGATGTCTCTAACTTGGTTAGTGAAACGATCGTCGGGTTTTTTAAATGTGTTGTGGTGATTTGGGTTCTCCAAGTGTACTTAACTTTACATGTAGCTAGAAATGGTATAAATAAATCTCTGTGGTGAATTTCAAGTAATATGGTTCATAAAATTTAGAGTTTTTGCCAAATCCAAATCAGAAATTAAATCTGAGAGACATGAATTGAAACGACTTAAGTGGTTAAAGTCTAATGCTTGACAAATACAGAGTAGTTAGCTGACACATGCTAGAGGACACACAATAATCCAAATATCACGGCTAAAACATACTACCCGAACTAGCGATCGGGAGGTCTCGACCACTAAAATCCCGAAAACCGTTGTCGACACTATTCATTGCAGTAGCTTGATGAACAGCCCCAGTTAAAGGTTCAGACTGAAATGTAGTATATAGCGAAACGATCAAGGTTTAAGAAAGGCAGTAAAGAATTTTTTGCGGAACTAGGTATTGTTTTTATAAAGAAAATATGACGTTTTTGCCAAACCATGATTTAAAAAGCTTAATTATATAAAATATATAAGCTACGAAAGAATGAACTAAATATTGTAAACAAAATAGGCTCACGTCTCTATAAAAATAATTTTAAACAGTTTGTTAATTCTGTAATTAATATTAGTAGTTTACTTAATTTACTCTTTTAAGGTATAATACCGCGTAAATAAACTTTAATAGTTATAGCCGATAGTGCAGCGGTAGAGTATTCGGCAGACACTTGTGCGAATCGAGCCGACGTACCAAGTGCAGGGCGGCCCAGGTTCTATCCTCGCGCGATCCACTTGTAACGTTTTGTTTTGTTTCACTAACTTTAATATTTGGTAGTAACAATAGTGTCCCGAGTTCATACGTTTGGACTAAGATCTCAGTTTTCTTTAAAATGCCCCGGTAAGTTTGTCACCTTTGAGTCTAAAGTTATAATTTTCAGCAGACAATTTGTCATTGCTGATTAAAAAACTAGATAATTTCTTTTTAAAAAACTTTTTTGTTGTTGGAAAATTAGTTCTATGAGATAATAAATATAGGTGTGTTAATTTTGCCCAAGAGTTAATAATCTGGTTGATAAAGATTATTTTATATACATAATACTTAACTCTTCATTTAATTATAAAAAAAAAAAAATTTTCTTACATCCAATATCCTGTCACTAGCAATTTTTTCTACGTAAATTAGCTAAACTTTTCATATTTAGACTTACTATAGTTACGTTCAAAATTGGCATGCTAGCTTTATATAAAATTTTATAACAGTTATATAAGGATTAGGATTATACTTAGATGCCGTTGTAATTTTAGCGTAAAATCTTATTTCTCTTCACTAGCGTGTTAAAAATTAAAAAATCTAGTACGTTAGCAACAAAATGGAGCTAAAGGAGACTGCTACTTCTGACAGTGGTCCCGCATACTATAATTAATCTAATTTCGGTCCCTAGAACAAATCTTCACCAACTAGCTATTAAATCTATTAGGAATGTTTCTACTGTGAACACGAACCAAACTAACTGTGCGATGAAATATATAATTACAGCAGGATAAATCAGATGAGGCATATTATAGCAGACTTTAAATTTATATCATGTTATATACAGTTTCGAAAACAAAAATTTATTTTCAAATGGAACAATTTTTCGGCCTCTAGACAATAATAGTAAGCATATATCTTGTACTAAAGAGTAAAACACTATTTATTTTTAATAGGTATATATCTTGAGTCCAGTACATTTTCATTGATGAAATGCGCTTATGACAACAAGAAGAATAATAGTTAATAAATTAAAAACTCTTGAAAAAAAAGGGGTATTTTTTCGAAAAAAAAATTGTATCTTCGTAAATAACAAAGTTATTGTAGCTAAATTTGGTACGCAAGTTACTCATATATAACGCGTAGTACATGCCACAAATTTTCCTCAGTGCTCATGCAACGGTCTTTCAGGACGAAATGTACGCCATCCTGCACTGTGTGCGGGAGAACAAGACGAGGGGCTACACCAACAAGCGGACACCAACACCTCATAGCTACAGACAGCCAAGTAGCCCTTAAGGCCCTAAGTAGCCCACGAGTAAATTCCAAGCTGGTAAGTGAATGCCGAGGCGAGACTATCGACCTGGCTCTGCAGAATGAGGTCACCCTCATCTGGGTGCCGGGTCACTCGGGGGTCAAAAGCAATGAAGAAGCTGACAGTCTCGCGAAGAGAGGTTAAGCAGAACCATTTATGGGACCAGAACCGGTCCTGGGTGTGACGAAGAGCACTGCCAGGGGATCCATTAAGTTCTGGGTCAGAAACGAACACAAGATGTACTGGGCAAACTGCCCAGGGCTCAGACATGGGAAGTCAGTAATTGAGGGCAGCTCAGGAACATAACAGGACTCTTGACGGGACACATGAGCGTCAAGAAACAACTGCATATAATTGGGCGGTTCGAAGGGGGCCTGGAATGCAGATTCTGCGGCGAGGGGGAGGAATCACCCCGCATATCTTGTGCGAGTGTAAAGCTCTGGACCGCAAAAGACAACTGATCTACGAACAGCCCAGACCGGAGACAGATCAATATAAAACTTCACCCTACCAATCGCTGTGCAGACTAGTTCAAGTCACAGTGATTTTTTGGAATGGGTGGAGTAAAAAAGACAAAGGGCACTCACAATAAGCCAAAGGCTGCGGTGCTATCAGGGCGGAAAACTGTGTGTGTGACGACGCCAGGGAGCAGTTTCACCTCACTATCCTGGAAATTTTGCCGAACCCCTGTGTTTCTGTAAGGATGGTAGGAACCTTTAACGTGCCCAACACTGTATGGACAAGGGACCGACGGCTTTACGCCGCCTCCGAAGGGTGTAACGTGCAGACATTCAACTTACTCAAATACAATTCCACAACCTCGGTAGATGTTAATGTTACAGTATGTACTGAAAAAAGTGAAAGGAGCACACTGGAATCGAACCCAGTACCCTTCGGTTCAGAGGCGCACGTTCTTACCACTGAACCACCGAGGCTCTATAAGAAAAATAATTGATATAAAAACCCATTTTTGTTTTTTCAAGGCTAAAAAGACTTGAACCAATGTCTTACGAAAACTTCAAAGGCTGCGATACCTTGAATCCATGTCAGGCAGGGACATTTGGGTGGTTTTACGTCGTATGAACGTAAAGCATTGAAAGTTCAGTTGAAAACTTGTTTTGATTAAAAGTAATTGGGAATTAAAATATTTATCTCACAGCTTAATGTAAGAAACTAATTTAGTTTTTAAAACTGGATAAGTGATTCAATGGTTTGGATTCGCATGAATAGTACAACGTTATCGTAAACATTAGAAGTCTATTGTATACAGAGAGATAATGCTTAAACATTATAGGTAAAAGTTTATAGTTTTATTACCGTACCAGCATGATATTAATTACTAACAAACATTTGCCCGTTAAAAGCTGTTTTCTTTTCGGTGCTTTATTAAAAATAGGAAACTTAGAAAAGGATAGTTTTTATGGTTAGCTTATACGTTGTATCCGCTGATATTTGCGGTACTAATTATTATACATGACCACAAAAGAGTTTCCCTCAAGAGAAATAAATATATTGTCAATTTATACGTTGTTTCCCATAAATAATGGATAATTACTTTATAAATAGAAAAACCTTTGTAGTCCATAGAATTAAGATTTCCTGGTATTCTTTAAAACATACAATTTTGGTTTTAAATTATATACAACACCTAGCTTAAATATTACTAATACGAGGACTGCCTTTTAGTGAATTTTATTTAAAGAAATCACTAATGAAAAGATCCCGACTTTTCAATTTTGAAAAAAAAATCTTCAAATGAGCGCAAACTAGGCCCACTAGAACCCATATCCGGGGTCAGTTTGAACTCAAAAAATAATACGCCGATGATGATCAAATTTAGTGAGCACCCTCCTCTTGCGAGTGGCTTGGATCAGTTCGTTAGGCAGGAGAATCTGACCAGTGTTTCCCAGTTTCAAAATTCAAAAGTCGCGATCTCCTCGTTAGTGAATTTTTTTTAGAGAAAATTCACTAAAATTGGGGGTTTCCTCAAAACGTCAAGCTCGCGATAAGAAACGTCAAAATTGGCAACATTTTTCTCTGGTGGTTTGGCAGTAGTTTTACCTATAGAGTTTATCGTTTGATGGTATATAATTTTTAGGAATTTTCGTAAAAAAACAATAAAGCTCAATATACAAGATACGAAAAAAATTGTATACGTTAATTATAGGGTGTCTTGAGCTACAGTTTAAAAATACTTCTACAATCACAGGCTGGCCCAAAAGTCGTTGTGATAAAAATTTTCTTTTTTTTAATCGAACACGCCTTATATTATTGCATTTGTGCATTTTTCATCGAATTATATATATATATATATATATATATATATATATATATATATATATATATATATATATATATATATATATATATATATATATATATATATATATATATATATATATATAATGCATGTTTGTAAGAAAAGAAATTCGGGAGGCAGCAAGTGCGTTATGGTGAGCGATTTGTATTAAATGCTTCAAATTTGATTAGCTCAATTTCCTATTAACCTATCAGGTTCGTTGGCCAGGAAACTAGTTTTTTTCGGGAACATTTTAAGTTTGTTTTCGAAATATTTTTGTACATTTTCAAATAATAAAGTTATTTTGATGAAATATGGTACCCTGTTTCTACTATATAGGTTATAGTGGTAACCAAATTTAATGCCTGATTTCTTTAAACAAAACACAAATTTGGTATTTAAAACATTTTAATGAAAATTCTCTACCATAACGCACTTGCTGCGTCCAGACTTTTTATACTTCGGGATTGGGCAAGCCTAGTGTTGTCATTTACCAACTCACTTAGAATATAAAATAATTGAAATGAGCATTCTGAAACATAGTTGGAACCTAAAGGATGTTGCAACTGTCATAATATGACAGCTACAATGAGGTGTTCATTGCCGAAATTGAAATTAACAAAATAATTATCTATCATGCAAGACAAATCACAATAATAGCATTGTTTCACACAGATTTCTCAACAAACGCAAATATAAGACCGCCAAAACCGCCCAAAATGAATCATCAAATAGGAGGTTCAAGATGGCTGACACATCGCACGTCTTTCTATAGTACAGATATGAAAATGCTCCTTGTTGTTTTATTTTCTAAGCCTATTCACGTCATTATTGTACAGATTGACATTTTTGACGTTATATTTACTCAGAACGTTTTGACGTGCGAGTGCTATTTGTGTTGTTTACAATAACTTGAAAAGTTTATATTGGCCAAAAACTGGAATTAAACCGTGTACATTTTCGTGCGATTATTTTTTACAACTTTTCACGTGGATTAACTCAACTTAATTTGACTTTTGGGGATGAAGTATCATTAAGCACCAGTGTTTATCGATAATTTACCGAATACAACCGGGGCCCTATTTGGCTCAAGGACGAATTTAGTTAAGGTCGTCCAAAATCTGTTGTTGTTCAGAAAAACATTGATGCGGTGCGTCAACTGATACTGCAAGATCAAGTATATTATCGTGAGATTAGGGTATCCTTGGACATTAGTGGAAACAGCGTACATTCAAGATTGCATGAACGTTTAGCCGCGAAAATATTTTTTCTGAGGTTAGGTCCCACATAATTTGACAATCGCTCAAAAACAAGCTCGTGTCAATTGGTCGCGAGAAATGCTTCAAAAATTCGACCGCGCTGCTTCAAAACATGTGTATGACATCGTGACAGGTGAATCTATACGTATGAGCCCGAACGTAAGTTGCAGTCGACTGTGTGGATCTTTCCAGGCGAGCCAAACCCGACAAAAATCGTCCGCCTGTTTTTTTTTTTCAGAAAACGGGACATGTCCCAACCGTACCATTGGTGCAACGTAAAACGGTCAATTCGGAATGGTACACAACCATTTGTTTGCCACAAGTTTTTGAAGAAACAAGGAAAACTAACCGCCGAAAATGGATCATTATCACCACGATAATGCAAGGTCCCACACATCGGCTCAAACTAGTGACTTTTTGAGCACCTAAAACGCCGATTTAATGAGTCATCTGCCGTATAGTCCTGACTTGGCATCAAATGGCTTTCTTTATCCCCGAACATCAAACAAAAATTGCGAGGTCAACGTTTTTCGACACCCGAAGAAGTGGTTGATCCATTCAGAATGCATGTTTTGGAGACACCTCAATCGGAGAGGAAAAAGTGCTTCGAAAATTAGTTCGCACGCATGCAAAGGTGTAAAATAAATAACAAAGTAAGGCTAACCAAATTTGGTACGCGTGTTTGTATTATAAAGAGTGAACTCTGTACCAAAATTTAGGTCTCTAGCTTTAAAGACAAAGAAGTTATAGCCAGTTAAAGAAACAAATTTTGGAGTTTTTCTCAAAACGTCAAACTCGCAATTTTAAACGTCACAATTGGCAATGTTTAGACAAAGAACGTAAAACAAATACGGATTGTGAAAAGAAAATGTTGCAAGAAGAGTGTTCTGCGAGCCCTTAAGTTTCAGATTCAACCGTCATTGCCCTTCATTTTACTAGAATATTTACAGAAAATTCATTTCAAATAGACCCTTTCTCTGATGCTTTGGCTGTCGGTTTAGTTAAGTTGATGCTTTCGCTGTGGGTTTAATGAAGTTTATGGTTTAACGGTCTATAATTTTTTTTAGTTAATTTTCGTAGAACAAATTCGTTAATGCATTTTTGCATTTTTTTTATCGAAATATGATGCGTTTGTAGGAAAAAATTCTAGACGCAGTAAGTGCGTTTTGGTAGCGAATTTTCGGTAAATTTGGAGTTTAGCTCCCGAACGCTTTTCAAAAAACTGTTTTTAGAAACCTGCCTAGCCCTCCCCTGGATCGACAAACCCCAAGAAAAATTGCTTGTTCACATCCCCCAAGGAAGTTAGGGGACCAGGAGTGAGTAGGGGTGCTGGGCGGGGTAGGTAGTAAAAAGGAAATATGAGCAGAAAATTCGAATAAAACGGGCTTGAAAGCTGTCTTTTTCACATCTTGAAGCCATATCCCCCTTAAACCCTGCCCACCCCGTACAGCACCCCTATCCCCCCAGGTGCCGTAACTTCCTTGACGGGTAGGAACAAGACATTTTTCTTGTGGTTTATGCAGCGAGGGTGGTTGTATGCACGCGAGGGGGAAGGAAAATCCCCACGACGAAGCAGCCACCCACCAAAGCCCCCCCTCCCCCCAATAACCCAACGAATTACCACCTTCCGTTTGTACATGGTATTTAGGAACACCCTGTATATCAGATGTTAAACTAATTGTTTTATAATTACCTAAAATAGTTTATTTTTGAAAATCATAAGTGTTAAATACTGCGAAAAGTGTTATGTATCAAAAATGTTAAACTGATTGTCTTGTCATAAGCCTACACTGGTTTATTTTTTAAAAACATAGGTGTTAAATATTGCAAAAAGTGCTGTGTCAAATGTTAAACTGATTGTTTTGTGCTAAACCCAAACTAATTTATTTTTCACAAACATAAGTGCTAAATAATGCGAAAAGTGTTATGCTTCAAATGTTAAACTGATTGTCTTGTCATAAACATAACATAGTTTTGTGTCGAATGTCCAACTGATTGTTTTGCAATAAACCTAAAATTAATTATTAAAGAGTCTTGGTCGCAGCAAGTGCGTTATGGAAGTGAATTTTCATAAAAATGTTTTTAATAGCAAATACGAGCAAGCATCAATCTGATTACCGGTATAGCCTATGTAGTAGAAACAATGTACTATATTTTATCAAAATTAGTTATTTTTTGAAAATGTGCAAAAATTTTCCGAAAAGAAACTTAAATGTTGGTTTCCTAGCCAACAAACCTTACGTTAATAGCAAATTATTGAAATTTGAAGGATTTAACGAAAATTCGCTACCAAAACGCACTTACTGCGTCCAGATTTTTTTTACAAACATGCATCATATTTCGATAAAAAATGCAAAAAATGCATTAACGAATTTGTTCTACGAAAATTAGCTAAAAATTATAAACAGTTAAACCATAAACTTAACTAAACCTACAGCGAAAGCAACGACTGAACTAAACCGACAGCCAAAGTATCAGAGAAAGGGTCTACTTGGAATGAATATTCTGTAAATATTTTAGTAAAATGAAGGGCATTGACGGTTGAAGCTTAAACTTAAGGGTTCGCAGAATATTCTTCTTGCAACATTTCCTTTTCACAATTCGTATTTGTTTCTTTGCCTAAACATTGCCAAGTATGACGTTTCAAATCGCGTGTTTGGTGTTTTGAGGAAAACTCCTAAATTGTTTTCTTTAATTACCCATAACTTTTTGTCTTTAAACCTAGAGACCTGAATTTTGGTACAGGGTTCAGCCTTTATAATATAAACACGCGTTACCAAACTTGGTTGCCCTTACTTTGTTATTTCCGGAGACATAAATTATTTTAAGAAATACAATACAAAATTTTCCGGGAAAATCTGATTCGCTTTTCCTGGCTAACGAACTTATCCAAGCCACTTTCAAAAGGAAGGTACTCACCAAATTTTATCAAGATCGGTCCATTATTTATTGAGTTATCGGTACGATATATATATATATATATATATATATATATATATATATATATATATATATATATATATATATATATATATATATATATACACGGATCTCCTCATTAGTGAATTTTTTAAAGAAAATTCACAAAAAAAATATATAATTGTTGATTCTGAGACAAGTGTTATGTGTCAAATGTTAAACTAGTTGTTTTGTCATAAACCTAACGTAGTATATTTTTGAAAAATATAAGTTAAATACAATGAAAACTGTTACGTGTCAGATGTTAAACTGATCGTTTTCTAATGAACCAAAAAAGTTAATTTTTGATAATACATATGAGAAGTGTTATGTGTGAAATGCTAAACTGATTGTAATGAACCTAAAACCGTTTAAAAATCATCTATGCATTGTCGCACACCAAAATAGAGTTTTTCAGTGTTATCTATCTAAATAAATACCAGACCTAAAATATTAGGCTCGCAACTGAAACATACTATGTGGTTTCTTGCAATCATATCAGCAAACTTAAGTGGTGAGTCATTGTGATAAGATTCTTTCATATACAGTGCAACATTGAAATCGCTGATCAGGCGAGGATTTGAAATTAGATAGTGGATATGTATTATGAGTAAAGTAGACTACACGCATCATGTACTGCAATCAATGCGGTATTATATATTAAAAATCTACCTATATCCGGTTCATGCTAATCATACCTCGGAATAACGATAGATTCGCACTTAAGATGGGATTTACATGTTTCAAAAACCGTTAAGAAACTCAGGTCGATACTTTACAGATTTAAGGAACTCAGTGCGGTTTTATCTTTTCGAGGGGTAAGGATAATTTACCAGGGCTTGGTTGATTCTGTTTTGAGATATGCAATTTTAGCTTGGGGCGCTGCAAATAAAGCTGCCATACATCCGTTGGAAGTTATTCACAAGCGGTTTCTGAGGATTATATATGGTAGACCATATCGATATCCCACTGAACAGCTTTATAGGGAGTCCAATTTCTTTACAATAAGACAACTGTATAGTGAAGCCATTTTGAAGTGGCAGTTTAAAAGGGACAGAACTTTTTCGCAGCATAGCTACGAGACTAGACTTAGAAGCCAAGACAATATTATGGTTGGAAGGGCAAAGAAAACTATGGGGACTAAGTGCTTTTACTACATTGCACCTCGGTTATTTAATTCATTACCAGCTGAAATACGAAATGAAAGACGGTATCAGGTTTATAAGAAACAGGTCAGGAGGTGGATTAAGAATGGTGATTATACTTATTTTGAATACTTTGTCGAACAAGGATCTAGGTATACTGATTGAGCTTCATTTTTGACAGTGTGTGTGAATGTAGAGAAGTGAGGTAGCAAAGAGGGAATGTTTGTAAGATATGGTATATAATGTAAAGTGGTATATATGGCAGAGGTATGCATATAAAGGTTGAATATACGGGAGATAGTAAGTATGTACGGTGTGTGTGTGTGGGTATGTGTAAGTGTGCGTGGATAAACAGAAAATAATAAAAAAATGAAGGATTGTATTATTTGCCTCAATAAGTAGAACGGATATAAATTTTCCGTGGCTCCTTTTTGTTTCATTTGATTTAGATTTACTTTAAGCTCCGCACACTGTTCCCTCACCCTCAAGTTCATAAAGAATAGAACTTTTGTGAGGTAACATTGCGTTTATTATGCAGATTTAGTTATACTGATTGTTAAAATAGGAAGACTGTAAAGATGGTGATAATAAACGTTATTATTATTATTAAAAAAAAAAAAAAAGATCAACTATTATACAACGAATTAATTATGTTACCTAAAGTGTTATCAGTGAATTTTCATTAAGAAAATTTACTAATAGACAGGTACCGATGGTAAGACTTTCGGAAAATTTCTTCAAATGAGCGCGAATTAGGGTCTCTGGAATCCATTTCCATGGCCAGTTAAAATGTTTATATATATATATATATATATATATATATATATATATATATATATATATATATATATATATATATATATATATATATATGTATATGTATCCAACCGATAACTCAAAAAATACTTTACTGATTTGTACAAAATTTGTGAATTATCCGTATTTTGCTAATGGCTTGGATGATTTCTTTGATCAAATCTTAACGGCCAATTTTTCTTAATAAAAAATTAAAAAATATTTAAAAAAACGCAATATCAGGTCTAGTTTACACAACATTTTATAGATATAGCTGTGTCCAATGTACAATCAACTGAGAATTGTGTAAATTGTCAGCCTTGGACCATTTCTTTCCTAATACCAGGACAAAGTTTGCGTTCAAAAGCGCTAAATTTTAGCATGCGAATGTATACTATAAATAAAAAGTTTCGGAACGCAGCAAGTGCGTTATAGTAGTGAATTTTTATAAGAATTGTACACTATTAGTAAGATATACTATTAAAACTAATTCTTTAAATTTAAATGGACCTTGGAGATCGGTTTTAGAGTCCCAGTTACCGATTATTTGAAAACATTTATATTTTATATGGAGCTAAAAAATTAAAATTTGGTCTTAGATATAATATGTAAGTACTGCAAGTGCCTTAAAAAAAATTGTGTTACAAATTTCATTTAAGCTACAAAAGCGTTTCAGAAAAAAATATTTACAAAGGGAATGTACCTCTCAAATTATAAATATGGCAGGTATTTTTCCCTATTAATTGCTTAGATGGTTTTATTTTAGTCAACCCATTCAGTTTTTGCAAACAATAAACAACAAAAGTCTGGACGCAGCAAGTGCGCTTTGGTAGTGAATTTTCATAAAAATGTTTTTAATATCAGATATGTGTGTTTTTCTTTTAAGAAAGAGGGTATCAAATCTAGTTACCACTATAACAAATAAAGTAGAAACAATGTGCCATGTTTCACCAAAATAACTTTATTGCTTGAAAATGTACAAAAATTTCCGAAAGTAATCTTGAAGTGTATCCCAAAAAAATCCGTTTCTTGGTCAACCTTAGAGGTTAATAGCAAATTGGGCTATTCAAATTTGAAACATTTAATGAAAATTCGCTACCCTTACGCACTTGCTGCGTCCCGAATTTCTTTTCTTACAAACATGCATTATATTTCGATGGAAACTGCAAAAAAGAAAATTTGTATCACCAACGACTTATGCTTTTTAAGATGTAGCTCAAGACACCCTATAATTAATGTATAATTTTTTTCGTATCTTGTATAATAACGGATATATTGAGCTTTATTGATTTTTTACGAAAATTCGATAAAAATCATATACCATTAAACGATAAACTCTATAGCTAAGACCACTGCCAAAGCATCAGAGAAAGGGTCTATTTGAAATGAATTTTCTGGAAACATTTTAGTAAAATGAAGAACAATGACGGTTAAAGCTAAGACTTCAGGCTTTGTAAAATATATTTCTTGAGACGTTTTCTTTCCATAGCTCGTATTAGTTTCAGGTTCTTTGCGTAAATGCTGCTAATTTTGACATTTTAAATCGCGACTTTGACGTTTTGAGGAAAACCCCAATTTATTTTTCTTTAAATGCCCATAACGTTTTTGTCTTTCAACCTAAAGAGCTAAATTTTGGTAGGTAATTTACCTATAATGACATAAACTTACGAACCAAATTTGGCTGCCCTTGCTTTGTTATTTCCGTATATATATATATATATATATATATATATATATATATATATATATATATATATATATATATATATATATATATATATATATATATATATCGATATAAACATAATATAAAAATTGAAACTGACTCCTGATATATGTTCTAAAGGGCCTAAATAACGCTCATTTGAAGAAATTTTTCCAAAATTCAAAAGTCAGCATCTCCTCATTAGTGATTTTTTCCACCTTCACTCATTAAATGTAGTAATAATAAAAAATGTAAGAGAAAATAGTTTTATCAAAACCAACTCCATCAACATTCCAACATGATTCATTTCAAACAAGAACTCGTTGCATAAAAATATTAACATCTTAAGCATTTCTATCTTACCCACTTAACTATCATTAATTTAATTAGTGATGTTTTGATATTGGTTCTCTCGCATCAGAAATCGTTAATCATAAAAAAATATGGCGAACCTAGCAGACACATAGAAGTTATTAGCGATTCTAATGTTTTATTCAATACACAAAAATAACTGTACTGATTTACTATATTTGAAAGTCTCTATTTTATAAGTAATTTAAATTCTATCCATCTGACTTTGTTTTATAAAGTAAATATTTTACAGTTTTATGAGACGAAAGCAGTGGTTCTATAAAGTAATTAATTGCGTAGTACTTTGCCATACAAAGCATTTAAAAACATTTAAATAGATTATTTGTGCAAATCCTTATAGAAATCATAATAGTAAGTTTTTCATAAAATTTATGAGAACGATCCTAGTAAGATGTCTATACGCAGCAAGTGCACCGAATTTTGTGTTTAAACGCCTAATATTTTATGTTTATTTTTATTTTTAAAGCATTTTTTGATCAAAACGACATAACGTAGTAACATATATTTATTTGTGGTTGTCGTATAAATTGATTGATTTTTTTTCTGTCTGAGGATTCTCTTAAGCAGCGAAACCGGTTACAGAAAAGAAAACCAACATTCGTGAAGCCATTCAATTTTGATACGTTGTAAAATCTCTGTAAATGAATCATCTGTACCAAATTAAATCAAAATAACTTGGTTATTTTCAGAGAAACAATTTTTTCATAAATGTGTTTTTTTTCCGTAAAAAACTGGTCCCACTGAACTGGCTGAAAACTCATCCAAGCTATTAACAAAGGGGATATACCTCCTAAGTTGTATCATCATTAGCTTGTGATTTTTTGAGTCAGGAAGATCAGCACATTAGCAAACAACATATTTAAATTTCTAAAATATAACTTTTACTATTCAACTGTGGCTTATAAAATTTGGCATGAACATTTTTTACGATCTATGGAACTTTAATATTTGCGTGGATAATCAAATTTTCAAGAACAATTAACGTATGGGTTGGAGCCATTAAGTGCTGGGTCAGAAACGAACACAAGGTGCACTGGGCAGACTGTCCACGGCTCAGACATGGGAAGTCAATAATTGACGAACACAGTTCAAAGAGAGCTGTGCCACTGCTAAATCTTAGCAGAGGGCAGCTCAGAAACATATCAGGTCTCTTGACGGGACACATGGCCGTCAAGAAACACCTGCATAAGATGGGGCGGTTCGAGGGGGACCTCGCATGCAAACTCTGAGGCGAGGGGGAGGAATCAGCCCAGCACATTTTGTGCGAGTGTAAAGCTCTGGACCGCAAAAGACAACTGATCTATGGTCAGTCTAGACCAGAGACAGAGCAATATAAAACTTCACCCTACCAATCACTGTGCAGACTAGTTTAAGGCACAGTGATTTTGGAATGGGTGGAGTAAAAAGACTAAGGGCATGCACAATAAGCCAAACGTGGCAGGGCTACCGGGGCGGCAAAGTCGCGGACGAGCCCTGAGGGGAAAAATGGGTTGGAATCCTCGAATATTATTTCATAAGTCCATTCTTCTCAACGGTGAAAGTTATCGTTCGTTTGTCTGTTTTACTCAGAAAGTACCGGTTTTAGTTATTAGATGGGAAATGTGGTTTATGCATGATAGTAAACCGGAATATTGTTTCAGCATTCAAGTTCAATAATTCTTAAACGAAACTTTCAACAATCGTTGGATCGGTCGGGGAGAACCTTAGCCCTGGTTGCCCAGGTCACTAGATCTTAACAGTTTGAAATATTTCCTTTGACGACATCTGAGGACTTTAATTTACTGGACACCTATTCCAAGTCAACAATAACTCGGAAATCGGATAATAGACTCATCCCAGATGATTCTAAAACACTCCAGGAATATACAAGAGTGCCCCACCTTATGTGTATGTGTGTGTCTGTGTGCCTATATTTATGTCCCAGCAACAGACCTCTATCACTCCTAGCGGTGAAGTGGCAACATAATATAAAAATACTGATATTAATGTCGATTCCATGGGTTTCGGGATAGCTCAGTTGAATTGTGACCTTGGTGTCGTTTAAAAATACTTTCTTTCTCCTGTTTAATAGAAGATTGGCATAAATAATACCCGGGTAACGCCGGGTAATCAGCTAGTATCAACAAAGGTCATCATCGAGGGTTGACACGCCTAGTTTTCAGTTTTCTTGTTTAACCCTTAATAAAAGTTCCTCATATTTTTGGTTTTATTTTTCGAAATGTCTTGGAAATATACAATTAGGATCTTTGCATGGGTTGGAAGGAGCATAGGATAGGTGTAGTGTTAGTACCTAGTATAATATCTGTTTGTCTTAACTTTACAACATGGTTTGCAGATATTGCAACGGACAATTAAACTGGAGGATAGTGTTCTAACCAAAATAACGCAACTGTTAAAATAACCTAGTGAGATGAACCAGAAGTAGCTTTACTTGTGTAAAATGTTACTTTGTTGTTTTGTTGATCATGATGCATGTGGCCTTCTGCCATCAGCACATTTTTCCAATTTGGTTAGCCATAAAGAATTTCTAGTTAGATTATCTATATTTACTATATATACCGCAATATAGGATCACCCTCTGTAGGTATGTATTACATGTATTGCTTATTTATTAAAATGTGACTTAAAAAATTTGTTTCAGTTAAGCTTCCAAGAAACAAGACAGAATATCATTTTCGTCAACGTCGAGTCTTTACTTGGTTAATTTATAAAATGTCATGTCTGAGTTGACGAGCTTTAATAATACAAAAGAAAAAATTTATATAGAAAGGCTTATTATGTTGCCTTTTGTATGTGCGATTTTGGAATTTGGTTTACACAATAATTAATAAAACTCATTTGACAGATTTCGTGCTCTTAAAAAATGAGAATATTGACATAAAGCTGAGGTGAGACATTAATGCATGTTTACTCTTAGATCAGACTGGAAAAAGATAATATTTAAGCTAAAGCTCTAATAATTAGATAGTTGTTTCTAACTAACTGAAGGTTGGAACCTGCGATGAGCACTGATAAGTACACTTGGAGAAACCCAAATCACCACAACACATGTTTTAAAGCCCTACCTTTAGAACTTTCCTCGTCTGATGATGCTGACTTTGCTAGTGAAACGATCGTCAGGTCTCTAAAGGATGAGTTTCACCAACAAAGTTAGTGTCATCAGACGATGAAAAGTTTTAAAAGTAGGTTTTAAAAGATATTTTGTGGTGATTTGGGCTTCTCCAAGTGTAGTAATTTTAAGCCATATTTCACTACTGCAGAAATTCGTAAGAAAATTCAAAGAAACGGTTAGTTAATCAAAATGAGCTCTAGCATAAATGTCTAAATTATTGGAAGATAACCAGTTTAGAAACACATGCAGGGCTAAATAATATCAAAAATGTATAATTTTATTCATTAATTGTTGCTGCCCTTACTTGGTGAAGCCGTTCCATACTAATATTGAAGTAGATACTTCTTATCTGGCTTCACAATAGACAATGTGCATGTTTTTTTTCTTATCTGATAGACATCCCACAAAGATGATTTTTAATATTTTTTTCATTTCACATACTACAACAATAACGAGGCAAAAAAATATTTGAAAATGCGAATTTCATAATTGATTTCAAACACCACTATTTATTTTGCCGGCATAATCTGTGACGTCACTGGGCGGTAATGTCACAATGACAATGAGCTTGCTTCTCTGTGTTTACATCACCACGATATTAAGAAACAGGTCACGGTACTTATCATACCATAGGGCAAATGTAAACACCTCATTTATTCACTGTCCAAGTACGTCACGACCAATAACAGAACTTCGCGGTCACATGATAATAATTCGAAATTTTTTGGTTATAAAGTATTTTTCTGTCTACTAACGGGTGGGCCATTTAAGATTTGGAATTTGAATCTGCTATAAAAAAAACTAACGAATATTTTTCCAAAGTTATGAGTTTATTAGAAAGACTGAACCTTTCCATTTAGGAATGGGAGACAACATCATTCAAATGACTGCCACGGCTAGCGTTACAATACCCCATTCCATCAGTCCAATTTTTCAGTACACTTTAGATTGTTTGGGCCTCTATTTCGTCAATGGCAACTTCGATTTAATGTTTCAAGTCGCCAATCGTCTCTGGATGGTTAGCGTAACACTTGTCCTTAACGGCTCCCCACAAAAGAAGGTCCAACGGAGTCAAGTCGCAGCTTCGATGTGGCCAATTGACGTCAGCATTGCGGATAATTATGCGATTTTCGAAAACAGTGCGCAAAACATCGATTGTTACGTTGGCTGTGTGGCATGTTGCGCCGTCCTGTTGAAACCAAATGTCGTCTATGTCATACTCTTCAATTTTGGAAAACACAAAGTCTCTTAGCGTGGCGCGGTAGCGATCGCCATTCACCGTAACGGCGTTTCCTTGCTCATTTTCAAAGAAAAATGGCCCAATAATACCGTCAGACCAAAATCCGCACCAGACAGTCGATCTTTGTGGATGCATTGGTTCCTCCACGATGACTTGTGGATTTTCTGAGCCCCAGATATGACAATTTTGCTTATTGACGTATCCTCCGAGGTGGAAATGAGCTTCATCTGAAGAGATGATTTTTCGGTAAAAATGCTCATCTTCGATCAAGCGGTCTTCGGCTCATTGAGCAAACTGAAAACGCATCGGATGGTCATGCGGCTTCAGCTCTTGCACTAATTGAACTTTGTACGCATTCATACCGAGATATTTATGCAACATTCTCCTCAAAGAAGTGCGTGAAATGTTCAATTCTTGAGAACGATGACGAGTTGATGTTGATGGTTGTTCACGCACATTCTGAGCAACAGCAGCGATGTTTTCGGTTGAGCACACTGTACGAGTACGTACACGGGTTGTTTTATCCAACAACGATTCAGTTTCATGAACTCGCTTCACAAATTGATCCACAAACTGCGTTTTTGGCACATCCTTTTTGTCATTTTTTTTTGTAAATTTTTTACAGTTTGAGTAGAAGACTTACCACTTTAAAATAAGGTTTTAATATTTCCCAACTTTGTTCAAGCGAAAAGCGACCCATTTCATAAATGTCAACATAAAACTAACTTTCTGTTACATCGGAAATGTCATCAAACCTTCCAACCTCAAAATAACCTATAGTTCCAATTACAAACGTTAGATGGCCCATCCTTTACATATGTTTTTGGGTATTTTCATGCATGTAATAATGTTATATGTATGAAAAAATATTAGGTTAAATTAGTTTTACTTAAATTCATGTAATGGAAAATCTATGCAAATTGTCTATTGCTTGTTTTCTTTTCTGTAACGGATTTAGCGCTTTTACGACATCGCCAGTCAGGAGAACAAATGGCGAAACCAGTCACAGGGAAGAAAACAAGCAATTGTAGAGCGAGAGAAGCAGTCTCTATATCTATCTTTAATATAATTTTATTTCGCACCGTTTGCTGACACAACTGAATTGACATTTTAATACTAAAAATGACGAACCTGAAGGCTTGAATACAAAGACGGCATTGTCAAAACAAACATTTTAATTTATGACCTAACCAGCGTTTGTCATTATAAAGATGAATCATGATCCTCTGGTCTGTTACGGGGTCTTATTTGATTAGAAAATTAATTATTATGTTAAATAAAGCCATTGAAAATCAATCAGTGTCATTTTTTAGCATTCCAATAAGAGATTTTTGAAATGTCAAGTACAGAAAATGGCTTTTTTGACCTCGGAGTTTTATATCAATCAAGACTAACCTTGTAACAGTTTGGCACCTTCAAGGAACAAGTGTAATTTGGCATTTTATTAACCTCATCTAGATATTAGATTAATTAATTACCTTATTTAATCCAAATCAAGAGATTTATTTCACATTTAACTTCCATTTTTGTAATTTTCTTGCGTTTTATTAAATAAATATCGCGGCCAATCAATGACAAAGGAAAAACAAAATGGCTAGTTAATTTTCACATCGAATAAGGTAAAGTTTGTATTGCACCCACACAGATAATCTGATAAAATGATTCAAGAACATATGGTACACATTCTTCATGTTTCATTTTTTGTACCAGATGGGCGTATGTTTTTATGAGCACTGAAAAGTGTTTTTTGTTTACAGAAAGCAATAACATTAAAAAATCCCCTAGACAGATAGTATGATTCAGTGACTACTCACCTTTGTGATTTAAAAGGCACTGCGTATTGGTGATATCACTTTAAACATAAGGCTGCAAAAAGGCACTGGCACTGTATGGTGATGTACACTTCACATGAGAGGGCAGTTAGTTTTTCTTCTATTTGGATTTGCGTTTAGCGTCACTGGAAAGAGCGCGACGACGGAAACGAACACTTGCTATAGAGTAGCGTCGATCCCACAAGTGTCTGCGGACAGTGCTTTAACATTGTGCTGCTGATTCTGTTGTTATTGCTAATGGTGCCCCCTACACGTACCATCATATTTGTTGATTGCGCAAGTAAAACACATCAAATATTAACTTACAGTTCGCTTTATAGGGTGGGCTACTATGTTAAAAGTACTGGAAAATGTTTGTTTTGGAACTGTTTAATCTATAAGAAAAGTGAAACCTGTAATAAGCGCTGATAAGAGACTTTGGAGAATCCAATTTGCCACAATTTTAGATGTTAAGATCTTTTTGGTAACAATACTTGGCTTGAACATAAAACGAATTAAATTAAACTAAATGATAAAAGTCTTGACGCAGCAAGTGCGTTATGGTAGGGAATTTTCAAAGAAATGATCTGGCACTTAATTAAATGCTTATAACTTTTTCTCATGTAACAAAAAGATCTAAATTTTGGTATGTAGTTTACTTTTTATAACGTAAACCTACGTACCAAATTTGGTTACCACAGCTTTACTAAGTGAAGAATGGAACCTGTGATGAGCACTGATGAGTATACTTGGAGAGCCGAAATCACCACAACACATCTTTTAAAGACCAGACGATCGTTTCACTCACAAAGTTAGGGTCATCAAAGAATGAAAATTTTTTCATCATTGTTAGCGAAACGATCGTCAAGTCTTTAAAAGATGTGTTGTGGTAATTTTGGTTCCCCAAGTGTACTTACTATAGCTTTGTTATTTTTGGATTTACAATTCTTTTCTAGAAGAAAACCTAAAATTTTTCCGGAAAACCTAAAAAGGTACCTGCCAAATTTCATCAAATTTGGCTAATTATTTTTTGAGCTATCGGTATATATATATATATATATATATATATATATATATATATATATATATATATATATATATATATATATATATATATATATATATATACAGGGTAGTTCAAATTCGAGCCTCACCATTGGGATCTTTTAAACCGTAAGAGATACGAGGATGGTTAAAATGGGTTTCGATGCTGATCTATTATCTGAAAGAAAATTTGAGGTGACGTTTTTAGTTCTTAGCGAATTTTCATTAAGAAAAATTTATTAATAGAGAGGTCACGATGAAAAGCTTTAAAAAACATTTCTTGAGATGAGCGCGAATTTGGGTCCCTAGCAACCAAAACCAAGCTCCGTTAAATTTTTTATATGTATATATATATATATATATATATATATATATATATATATATATATATATATATATATATATATATATATATATATATATATATATATATATATATATATATATAGTTATCTGAGCGATAACTCAAAAAATACTAAACTGATTTCAAACTTGGTAAAAATCTTGTTTGGGCGAAAACCGAGGTCGAGTTTGTTAACCAGCCTTTATGATCAGGTTTTTCCGGTAAAAAATAGTGGAAAAATTTTTGAAAACGCTATATTTGTGTAAGTATCAGAGTAACTAGAATGAGACTTGACGCGTGGCTAGAAATAGTGCAAATAAACCTATGTTGTGAATTTTAAGTAATTTGGTACACAATATTTAGAGTTTTTTCCAAATTAAGAATAAAATCCCAAAGACTTGGGTTGAGACGACTTAGTGGTTAAAGTCCAATGCTTGACAGACAGAGTAGTTAACTGCCACGCGTAAATTGAATCATACAACAGGTATAAACCATACATCAACGGTTACCAAACTTAATATATACCAGGCATAAAACATACTACCTGAACCAACAATCGTGAAATCTCGGCCGCAAATATGGAAAATAACAGAAGACATGAAATTAACAATGTGCAAAGTGGTTGTTATTTAACTCAGGGATTAAATCAATTATTAAAAGACATTATATTTGTAGCTTTATTAACGGCCCCAAATGCAGTTTTAGCACAGAATAGATATATTATGCTGTCGCATAATATAGCAGAAATGTAAAGAAAATCAAGCCAAGTCTCTATAAAAATGAATAAACTTAAACATAAGACGTCATATAAGACCGAAACAGTCGTGGGATGTGTTTCAATGGTAATTCTACTAATTCTGTAATTAATTGGTACGTATAATTGAAATATAATATCCCGGGCATGAAGCCGATCAAAGTATCACGCAAATAAAACGTTAGTTGACGTATACCTAGATGGCGCAGGGAGCATCGCGCTTGCATCCTAAGCAGAAGGTTACGCGATCGAATCCACCTCGATTAATGTATGTTTTTTATGTTTTATTTTGATATTTGGAAAAACAATAGTGCACAGATTTCATACGTTTTGAACAAGATCTCATTTTTGTTTAAAACGCATAAATACGTTTGTCACCTTTGAGTCTGAAATTATAATTTTGTTATTGTTGATATTAAAAAACGGATTTGATTAGGTTGACTAAAACGAAATCATACTGGCGATTAATTAGGAAAAATAACTGCTACGTTTATAATTTGGCAGATACTTTACTTTTCTAAATATGAATAAAGTTTGCTTCTGGAAATATTCTGTATAACTTTAATGAAATTTGTAATACAAGTTTATTTTAAAGAGACTTACATTATCTACAGATATAGCAAAATTTAGTTCTTTACCTTCATAGAAAATTTAGTTTAGGGCATTTTTCTCAAAAGGAGTTAGAACGCAAGATTTTTTGATAATAGAGAGATATCGATGGTAACACTTTCTAAAGAATTCTTCAAATGTGTGCGTACTAGGACCTCTAACATCGATCTTCAAGGTCTATGTAAGTTTAATGTATTAACTTTACTAACATGCCGTATAATAATAGTGTACAATTATTATAAAAATTCGCTACTATAATGCACTTGCTGGGTCCAGAAATTTTGAATTATTCGAAAAAAACAGGAAATTTTTAGTTTTAGTTTTTTTGTTTCAAGCGATTACCGAAAGACCTAGACTTTTTTAACTATGACATTATTAGGACACTATTCCATGGGTAATCTAGATGTGTCATCATATTTTCCAAGGCGTTCTTGATGCAAGAGTTACAATACATAACTTTCATTTTTCTTATGGATGCCATATTAGATTTTTGCATTTTTAAAAAGTTTTTTTTTCTGATTAGAATGATATATCACACGTTAGGATCATATCTTACTTGCTATCAAAATTTGCAAAAAATCGTTTCTGCGAAGAGGGGAGGGAAGGGAAGCTAATAAATTTGTTTCACCATCTAAATATTGACAGTTCAACCAAACTCTGATGTTTATAGTATTTCTGTACATTGCCTCTGTGGCATTTATTCTAAAGTCATGAGTTTTAGAAATGAAAAAAAAAGAGAGACATGATAAATATGTATAACCAAAATAATAAAAACGCTAGAGTTACTAGTGAAAATTATTTAAATGAATATCCGGAAAGGCGGCAACCACACTATTCTTATTTTCATGGACTAGATTGTTGTACTAGATTTTCGTTAACGTCGCTTATTCTACTACCATACTTGTTTTTGGCTATTCCAAATGAACCATATCCTTTTAGATTACGATCAAGTCGATTAAAAATAAAAATAGTGTAGTTGCCGCAAGACACAAAATACATGGATAGAAAGACAAATAAAAGCGTGCTTGACGAGGCTGCAGAAGCAAGATGCTACTAAGTGAAGATTGTAACCTATGATGAGCACGGATAAATACACTTAGAGAACCCAAATTACCACAACACATTTTAAAAAACCTGACGATCGTTTCACTCACCAAGTTAACGTCATCGAGGGATGAATTATTCATCGCTAACTTGGTTAGTGAAACGATCGTCAGGTTGTTTAAAATGTGATTTGGGTTCTCCAAGTATGCTTATCAGTGCTTATCAGAGGTTCCAATCTTCACTTAGTGAATTGTTTCTTATGTTTGGGGTCCGTTGAAATTTTTGTATGTATCTGGGCAATACCTAAAAAATTATTAATCGATTTTGAACAAACTTGGCACTTGTCTTTTTAGTGAATTTTTATTTACTACTACTTACTAGTACCCCTGGAACCCATATTCCGGGTCAGTTTAAATTTTTATATGTTCATATATATATATATATATATATATATATATATATATATATATATATATATATATATATATATATATATATATATATATATATATATATATATATATATATATATATATATATGTATCCAACCGATAACTCAAAGAATATAAACCGATTTCAATGAAACTCGGCAAGTGACCTTCTTTTATTAATCGCTTGGACGAGTTCGTTAGCTAGGAAAATCGGACAGGGTTTTCCGGAAAAATTTTGAGTTTTATTTCGAAAAAAAATTTTTCTTCGAAAATTACAAAGATATTTTAATGAAATTTGACAGAAATGTTGCCTTGGGAAAGAACTTACTACTTACAAAAATTCAACTCTCTAAGTTTATAAAAAATTGAGTTAAAAAATGTTGAGTTTTCTTACGAAAAATTTTTTTTCTCCGAAATTTACAAAGTTATTTTAATGAAATTTGGTGAATATGTTTCATTACCAAATACCTTACTACATGCCAAAATTAGACTTTCTAAGCTTATAGAAAATGGAGTTATTCAAATTTGAAGCATTTAATAAAAATTCACTACCATAACGCATTTGCTGCGGCTCGAATTTTTTATAAATTTCTTGGAGAAGTCGTTAGACAGCCTAAAAAATTATATCCGAAAAAAAAGTAAATTGATGAAATTCCCTACACATGTTACCCTTATAGATACTTAGATACTATTAGGTACCACAATTGAAGTCTCCAATTTCATAAAAATTAAAGTTATTAGAATTTTAAAGACTTCTTCAAAATTCGCTACCAAAACGTTATTGCTTCGTCCATACTTCTTATATCATTCTCTACGCCCGGTGTTCAAACTGCAGTAAAATCGCGGTACAATAAAACACCAGTATGTCTATTAAATAATATTAACTAACAACAAACTGTCTCACGTCCCACGACTGTTTTCCATATAGAGCTGACCACTGAAAATATCAGAAAAGGCAACAAATGCGCTCATTAATGTTGACTCATCACAATTATTATCAGCATGTCCTACTTTATAAAGCTTCCATACACGCAGTGCTTGAATATGAGAAACTTTCATAAATCAAATCAGAGTATCAAAACGTTTGTTTTCTTTGATAGATAAAAAGTCTGGACGCAGCAAGTGCGTTATGGAAGTGAATTTTCATAAAAAAAATTCTAATAGCAAATATCTCTCTCTAATGCATCAATCTGGTTACTGGTATAACTTATATAGTAAAAACAATGTACCATATTTTATCAAAATAACTAATTGTTTGAAAATGTACAAAAATTTTCCGAAAATAAACTTAAAATATTTCCGAGAAAACTGGTTTCCTAGCCAACAAACCTTAGGTTAATAGCAAATTTCAAGCATTTAATGAAAATTCGCTACTAAAACGCACTTACTGCGTCTAGAGTTTTATCTTACAAACATTCATCATATTTCGTTAAAAAATGCAAAAATGAATAAATATAAGGGTGTTCGAAAAAAAATTGTAGGTATCACCAACGACTTAAGAGCCATCCTGTGATTGTCAAAATATTTTTATAAGATGCAGCTCAAGACACCCTATAATTAACGTACACAACTTTTCCTCGTATCTTGTATGATAGCGATTATATTGAGAATGGTCATGAGACCGAAACACTGTATGTGAGCTCAATAAAGTATATTTTGTGAACGTGAATTTTCTTTTAAAAAATTCACTAATGAGGAGATCCCGACTTTTTAATTTAAAAAAATTCTTGAAATGAGCGTGAACTAGGCCCCCTAGAAGCTATATCCAGGGTCTGTTTGAATTATATATATATATATATATATATATATATATATATATATATATATATATATATATATATATATATATATATATATATATATATATATATATATATATAGTTATCACATCGATGCTTTTGATCAAGCTTTGTGAGTACCTTCCTTTTGCAAGTGGCTTGGATATGTCCGTTAGCCAGGAAAATCGGCCTAGCTTTTCCCGGACAATTTCGTGTTTCCTTTCGGAAAAAAGTATGTCCCCGGAAATAACAAAGTAAAGGCAACCAAATTTGGCAGGCGTGTTTTTATTATTAAGAGTGAATAATGTTCCAAAATTTAGGTCTGTAAGGTTAAAGACAAAAAGTTATTTGCATTTAAAGAATATTTTTTTTGAGTTTTCCTCAAAGTCGCGATTTGAAACGTCAAAATTGGCAACATTTAGGCAAATAACCTGAAACAAATCCGGATTATGTAAAGAAAATGTTGCAAGAAGAGTGTTCTGCAATCCATTCAGTTTCAGCTTCAACCGTCATTGTCCTTCATTTTACTAAAATATTTCCAGAAAATTCATTTCAAATATACCCTTTCTTTGATGCTTTGGCGGTAGTTTTAGTAACGTTTATGGTTTGACGGTCTATAATTATTAGCTTATTTTCGTAGAAAAAATTCGTTAATGAGGTGACCGCGATGTTTTATTTTAAAAATATTTCTTCAAATGAGCGTAAACTAGGTCCACTAGAATCCATATCCGGGTTAAGTTTCAGTTGTTATCTGTTTACAGATATACAGGGTGGCGCATTTCAACGGTAAAGCTCAATATAATTGTTACTATAGAAGATACGAGAAAAGGTTGTATACGTTAATTATAGGGTGTCTTGAGCTGTATCTTATAAAATGATTTTGTCAATCACAGGGTAGTCCATAAGTTGTTGGTGATACCTACAATTTTTTTCGAACACCCTTATACTATTGAATCTTTTAAAGGAATATGATGCATGTTTGTAAAAAAAATCGAGATGCAAGAAGTGCGTTTTGGTAGCGAATTTTCATTAAATGCCTCAAATTTCAATAACTCAATTTGCTATTAACCTAAGGTTTGTTGGCTAGGTAATCAATTTTCCCGGAAAGATTTTAAGTTTATTTACGAAAAATTTTTGTACATTTTCAAACACTAAGTTAGTATGATAAAATATTGTATAGTGTTCATACTATATAGGTTATACCGGTAACCAGATTGATGTCTGCTTGCATTAGAGAGACATGTGCTATTGAAAATATTTTTATGAAAATTCACTTCCACAACACACTTTCTGCGCCCAGACTTTTGTTATTTTTGAGTAAAATAAAATAATTTAACAAGAATCGGCGAAATTGAACGTCCAGCTAAATAAATAACCAATTAACATTTCCTTAAATTCTGCCTTGCATTGGCTTTATGTACAAAACTGTTGGTAAACTTGTATAAACGTTACAACTATGTTTAAAGAAATTGTATCTGGTGTAGATACGCTAATACTAGAAACTTAATTAAATTAAGTGGTTTCGATGGGTAACTGCAACTAAATCAATTAGTACATCACAGAAAAATATACCGAATAAATAACTCCGTTAGAAGCACATTGAGAAAAATTTAGTGCGTCTAGTTTAGACTAGAAAAACGACTGCTACTGCTCTTATTTTCCTGGCTAACGAACTTATCCAAGCAATTTGCAAAGGGAAGGTATTATTTGTTGAGTTATCGGTATATATATATATATATATATATATATATATATATATATATATATATATATATATAAACATATAAAAATTGAAACTGACCCCGGATATGTGTTCTGGGGGGCCTAATTAGCGCTCATTTTAATATTTTTTTTCAAAATTCACTAAAAGCAGACATGTTAATATATACGGCAGAATGAATATCAATGTTAGAGACCCTCATATATATATATATATATATATATATATATATATATATATATATATATATATATATATATATATATATATATTTATTCATATATATATATATATATATATATATATATATATATATATATATATATATATATATATATATATATATATATATATATCTAGCTTGCCAAAACAAATCTTTGTTATTATATCCGATAACAAAAGTATCATTCAAGCCACAGTAGACTTAGTGTTCCTTCCATAAAAAAATAGTCCTGCAAATTGAATCATAACTTCCACAGAGCTGTAATAATTTATTCTCTTCAGAAAGGCATTGGAATGAATTTAGAGCCCATGACTTGACCACAAAGAAAATATTTGTATTCCTGTACCCATAAACTTTTGAAACGTTATATTACTTGAGTTTTATTGAAAAAATGTCAGTTTTCACCAGATCACCACTTACTTATCCCCTACCCCCAGAAGCGATCTTACCCAAAACAATTCGAAGCGTTCCTTTGTTGGGTGCTAACTGGATACCAAATTTAAAGATGATATCTCAATTCGTTCGAAAGTTATTGCGTCTATTAACAGACAGACGTACATGCCGTTCCAATTTCAAGTTTTCTATTGGTTTTTAGACTTTTTACTCCGTTTTGTCAAACAAAAAAAAATCGAAATTTTTGTTAACAATATTCCTCCCCCACACATTCAACCCCTAATTTAATTTCAGAACACAATACCAGATGTTTGATGAAATTAAAAGTTATCTAATAAATAAACCCTAAAACGATATATTACTTGAGTTTTAACGAAAAAATGTCATTTTTCACCAAATCACCCCCTATCCATCCCCTACCCCCTAAAGCGATTTTACTTAAAAACAACCGTTCGTTTGCGAGTATATATATATATATATATATATATATATATATATATATATATATATATATATATATATATATATATATATACATAAATGTATAAAAATTGAAACCGACCCCGGATATGAGTTCTAAAGGCCAAAATTCGCGCTCATTTGAAAATTTTTTTGCAAAGTTTCACTATCGATACCTCTCTATTAGTGATTTAAAAAAAATAAAAGTTCACTAAAAACGTTGATTGTTGAACAGTTGACAATGACTCTCGGCAAATCAGTGATCAATATTCACCAATACAGATCACGTAACAGTTTTTTGTGATTATGATT